>CABFOV010000362.1:142744-164913 GCA_902141375.1 Timema poppense
TCACAGTCCAACACATTATAATATAAGTCACTTCAATATCACAAGTGTGCAGTGATAACAAACATTTAACTGAAATATGTGCAAATAATTTACTGGTGTAATATAAATAAACCGTGTGTGAAATAACAGCCAACAACATTTCTCTTTCTTTAATAATATTAATACCGATTTAATTAGTGCTCGAACACGGGGCTATAGACAGCTGATTGAACGGTATCTTTTCCGAACAGTGATGATAGGCGCTCGATCACGGAGCTTAAGACAACCTAAAATCATCACAGCAATAACAGGAAATTAATCCGCGGTGAATCAATCGACGCCCAAAGAGTGGCTCGATAAACCGATAGTTTTTATTATTGACGCCCAAAGAGCGCGGCGCTTTTATTCCATAGTATTACAAAGCTGATTCACTTTTTAAATGTACTATCAATTGCAATAAAATGATACTAAATTCTTTTTTTTTTATTAATGTAGATATAAAAATGTTTTAATGTTCTAAATCTACCTTTTGTCATACCAAGACAACATAACTGCACGAGTCACACATAAACATGACTTAAAGAGTATTATTTTAGTACATAGCATAAAAAAGTATTACAGTGGTACACCCGATTTAGTTTCTGAAATATGTATATCTTTCTGTAATAACTCTTAATTCTGTTTGTTGTTTCGTAATGTGAGCGGTCATCTATTTCGTCAATCCTTAAACTCTTCCAAGATGTTTAACGGTAAGTTCACACCACACATTGTGAGATCTCTCAGTCGATTGACTTTTGATCTAATTAGAAGACGCATCTCATTGTTAGAAGCATTTACTGCATTTATTTTTTGTTGGATTACTTTGCTTCTGTCCTCTTGATTGTTGATTGCTTTCCTTATCTTCGAGATGTTTTCGTGGGATTCTGTCATTTTCTTCTCGTTTAAGTACATCTGGCTTTTGATGATGTAGAGCCACGTTGTGACGGCTACGATAAAAAGGAACCAGTAATAACTTGGTAAATAGAGCGAGACCCCTGTCGCCATGTCTGACAAAAGTTGGGTCATAGACTCAAAATAGTCTGGTACGGTGTTCTGAAATGCATATGTGATCTTCTCGAAAGTGGTATAAGATTTTGGATAACCAAACATTTTTTATGGTATTTTTTTTTTAGGAAGCAGGGGAGAACGCTCAGAAATTGTGAACTTAGAGCTAGTGGGCAGCTACTTGAAATTTACTGTTCTTTAATTTGATCACCTAAGTAACATTTTAACAATAGACATAAATGTATTATTGTGTTATAATGATATGGGATTTTACTGCCCCGTGATTGGGCGCCATTTATTAAGATATCTGCCTGGCGATTGGGTATCAATTATAAAGTTTCCGGATTTTATCGATGATGATGATGATTATAATGTGGACCCGTGTGTGTGTCTTACGGTAAGCAGTTAGTATAACGATACCGGGGTTTATGATGAAGACAACGCGTGCATGCCTTACTACGCACTTGTTATCACATGACTTTGACAATCTGATTTTATGTAATTCGATTGAAATCATTAAAATTTAATGTTTGTAGCTTCCTATTGGATAGAGGAAGCCAGCATGTCACATGATTTTCAAATACAACGAAGTTGGTCTTTTAAAGAAAGAAAGTTTTAAAACACAATACATTGAAATTACTTCTGGAAACGCGTGAGTCTCCATGGATGAAATATTAAAAGGATATTTTATACACAGTTCTTTAAAGAAAAATACACTTCAGCCATAACTTTTTGAATATATGAGAGGGTAGTATCATTACAATGTGTATGAATTTAGTTATTTGCGATGATCCACAATCAAATCTGATCTATCATTTCCTCTCCCCTCTACATTGATGCGGTTCCTCTTCTCCATCCCCTCTTTGTCATTAGAATTATCAATTAATAAACATGTCGTGTAACCTACGACAAATGATAATTGATGGATCGATTAGCCGAGCTATTATACTAATTGCTAATTACGGTTATAGCCACCTCTAAATATTATATTATTTCAATTGAAAAATTACACCTGGACGCAGTATCAAATCCGGGACCTTTGGCTTACTAAACCGATGCTCTAACCACTGAGCTATCCAGGTGTCATGCCACACTCATATTTTAAGGCAGAGTCTGTGATGGACATGTGGAAATTGTCAGTGGAATATGTGTGATCAATTAAGATCATGAGCTATCAGATAACACAGCTACCTTCGACTTGGGAAGGTTTTATGCTCGCTGCCGATAGTTAATGTCAACTATACGAATGCACATATCCTGGATAGCTCAGTGGCCAGAGCATTGGTGTATCAAGCCAAAAGTCCCGGGTTTGATTCTTGTGTCCAGGTGTCATTCTCCAATTTTAGAATAAAATAAATTGGTCTCAGTATTATGTATTATTATTTGGATTTGTTGGCATCACTCAAACTTAAAGTGACCTAATTCTTTAACAAATATTATGACTCAATAATAAATAATGTATTTTTTATCACCACATCTCACTCCTCACTCGTTTTGTAAACATATGTACTAATTATGATATTGTGTTAAGGGTGGGGAAGGTTAAATTTTAAGTGGTGTACCTAATTTTGCGTGGAAGAAGAGTATAAAACTATTTAAGAAAATCCACCCTCAATACACCCAGCCGGGAATCGAACTCTGATCTCCCCAGTCTGTTGCAAGAGTGAAGTACTTGGCCATTTGATCATTCGAGGAGAGGTATAATATACTTTTAATTATTTAGAGAATCAATTTTTATAAGCAATTTTTTGAATTTAAAATATTTAAATTATTGACGTGACTGCACTGATACATGATAAAGTAAATTAAACAACTATTCATTGCTCTTTAATGTACAATTCATGCACAATACGACTTTTATAACGAAAAATGGGTGCATCGCTGTTCATTCGAAATAATTTTTGTTTGATGCTATGTTAAAGCATCAAATTAAATGTTTTAAAAGAAACATTTAAAATCATACACATCTTACAGCAAATATCAACTCCTTCTCACAGAATTTTTATTTGTTAATACAAACATGTTCCAAACTAACAGTAAAATAAATTATCATTCCTTCCATACACTGAAACAATATTTAACTACTCAAATACTTTCAATTTTTTATTTTTTATTTTTCAGAAATAAAAAGAAAAAGTTTCTTTTAAGAAAATACCACACTACATCAAACATAATTCCTTTGACAAACAAAAAAAACAACATATTTCCCGCTCGTGATTTTGTCATGCTCTTAAACTCCAGAATAATGAAATATCCAGTCTCGAAAGTGGGAAACTTTTGTAAAAACACCAGCGTTCCCTGCTCGGGCACAGCCTATACCCCAGGACACGATCCCGACAAGGACATTATCATGCAACAGAGGACCTCCCGAGTCACCCTAGAACACACAAAACACAGGTTACATGTACACCTCGTTCACCTTGAAAGGTAGCAGTCTAACCTTAAATGATTACACTATGACCCTATATTAAAAGCTGTACCATAGTGTAGCCCCGGACAAAGCTAATTATAAAAAGTGCTAAAAATACCTCCTCCTTGACGTCAGCTTGCAATCGAGCTATACTGACCGAGCCGCCACAACAGCTAATAGCGATGATATTGCCAATATTTGTGGATAGAGGGTGTCATGTGGTCAGCACAACAAACACTCTGGCCATTAATCTAGGTTCATAGTTTATTCAAGTAGCTCCTCATTTGTCCTCATGAGGCCGAGTTGGATCCCATTTGTGTTTTATTGTATCACTATTTTACTATGTGTATAATGTCCATCATATTTATATTGTCTTTCATTTTATTTTAAATCCTATGATAAATTGCGTCTACAGAAAAATCTTATTTTATTTGGTGGCCCGCTATTATATTATAATTGTCAATGCGGCCCCCGGCCTGCCATAGTGGAATAATGCAAGTTAAGCTTGCTACCTTACAGGATAGATGAGGTGAAATTTCAACTTGGCCAGTGCTGAAACATCTTTTGAGTCATATATATATATATTTAAGGAAAACCTCTTTTTACTTTTGAATTATGTTTTGTTAATATATGGAAGAAGTCACAGAAAAGATGAATAGGAACACATTAAAAGGAACAAACACAATATGGCTTTTACAATGAAACGAAGAACACAGTTCACATTTTACATTGTTGCCACTGGACAAAGAGGTAATGACTGCCTCTCGCATAAAATCTGTCTTTACAAACCAATCCCTCAGTCTAGATTCCATTTTATCAGAACTCACCCGGAGGAAGTGTTGAACTCACCACAAAGAGAAAACAAAAAATTAACACAAAACAAATAAAAAAGAAATTGTTATTTACTAATTTCCTTTTTCTCCCTTTGTGTGTAATTTTATTTCCTATTTTAGCGAGTTGCGTTGCTCATGTCACAATCCCTCCTAATGATAATTAGGTCAGGGGGTTGTATGGTAGCATAGTCAACATAGCGAGTTAAAATGAAATAACACCTTCTTGATAGAAAAAAAAGGGGGGGGGGGGGGGAGGCAGGGAAATTATAGATATTTAAAAAATTTAAACAGTCATACCAACCTGACAAGCGTCTTTCCCTCCGCCTGGAAACCAAGTGCAGAGCATGGTTTCTTCATGGATACCAATAGGCGAGAGAGATTCCTCGCACTGCTGGGGGGTGATGACCGTCAGATCAACTCGCCGCAGATTGCTGGTGGCGGAACCATTCTCCTTGGGTTGAAGTTAGAGCAGTTTGAAGTTTACTTAATTCTTTGTCAACGGCGGATGGTTCTTAGAAATACTTACTACTTTGGGCTCATCATCATCTGTTATGACCCTTCAGCTCCCCCCTTACCCTCCCACCAAAACCACCATCTAACATCAAGTAGATATTTAGCCTGATTCCTCCCCTCCCCCCTCCCCTCCCGTTTTCCAACCTGTGTTACATAAATCTTGACATCAGGAGTGAATGTCTGTATTTCATAGGGAAGCTTTTGTGACTCTAAAATATCAACTCAGATTTAATACTACTCAATTTTAATTATAAATTATTTTTTCAACATTAGGATTTAATTATAAGTTCTGTGTTGTGTACACTGTGATGTACACCCCCCGACCCTCCACCCTCACCCCATATAACACTATGTATACGAGGGATCTTCAACCTTTTTATGTCCAAGGGCCAAAGTTTCTGTCTCTTGTTCGATCTAGGGCTGCAATGCTGTACCATACCCACAATTTTAGTATTGTATGGATATTAAAATATTCTTATCAGCTCATTCTTACACTCACACCAGGGATTAGTATTCCTTGTGAAGTATATTCTCTGTTGTTCCATAGCAGGAGGTAGCGGGATTTGTTTTGTCTAATTCATGTTGTAATTTTGATTTGCTGTTTCAAATTACATATGTATAAAAATGTAATACTTCCCTTCATTAAAAAGCAATAATTGTTTATGAAATAATGTAAAATACGTAAATAAAATAAAAATGTATTTTACAAGTTGATTATATAACACACGTATATGTATTTGCTATTATTTCTCTTGAAATAATTTTCGTGAGCCAGTGTGTCACAAAAACGTTGCCGCAAGTGGCCGGCGGGTCGCAGGTTGAAGACCCCTGCTGTAGATATTAGAGCTTTCCCCTTCTCCTTACTCTCAATAGTGCTATATGGTTAATGGATGACCCCTTTCTTAGTTTTGGTTATAACCCATAGCAAATACAACACATGACAAATACTTGTCTGCGAACAGAGTGGTCAATGCGTTAGAATTAAGTATATAAATATAAATAAATATTTAGCACCGCGTCTTATTACCCGTTCGAGTTATACGCTTTAAGTGCTAATTATTTTAATGGATTAGGAATTGGGAAGGTTTAATTAGAGCACGTGAACCCGCATTTGCGTGGAGGGAGAGTGGAAAACCATTTAGGGAAAACCACCCCCAGTTCACCCGACCGAGATTCGAACCTCGATCTCCCCATCCTCAGCAGTAGAGCTCAACACGACAAGCGCGTTAGCCAACTACGCCACCGAGGCGGGTGTTAGAATTAAGGATGAATCCTCAAATTATTGTAAAAGATATGAGTGAAGTTTTAAGATTAAAAAAAAATTCCTATTCTAAATTAAAATTTAAAGAATTTTTTAGTTTTGAAGGTGATTTTTTTTAAACAAATGTTATAATCTTTTCTAGAGGCTAAGTCCAACATATTCACGGGACAAACCTACCAACCTATTAGACAACTAATTCACCACTTAACTGAGTATTTGTTTGGATTATAACAAGAAATGTTAACAGTTACTATTTATATATTCTATGGCAACTAAATGAGCACAATCTCAAAATTGAAGAAAAACAAGTAAGGTTATATTTTATGTTTATCATACATGCTATCTAAGATTCAAATTAAAGACAAAGTAAATTTGGCCCTTTACTAAATAAAGTTAAAAATATGTGTTCATACAGTAGCCCCATGGCTTCTTTGGTGTTGACTGACAGCTGACGGCTTTGAAAAGCTACCAGACCAAATTATGTATCCTTACGCCGAACCAAATGATTTGCAAAAACATGTGTTTAGCAGCTGTCAATTCTGACGGTCAAAATTTAGGTATATACCTAAATGTTGACTGTCAGAAGTCAGCTGTGAGCTGTCAGTCAGCACCAAAGAAGCCATGGGGCTACTGTAGAAGGTAATACAAGTATTATTTCATCCACAGATTAAAATTAGTACGCTAGGCCTATTAATTAATTTAGTTTAGTGCCTAAAAGAAGTGGTGCTTAAAATACTGTTGGTCAACAGATATAATTATTTTTTCAAGAAACCAGGCAACAAAGAGTTAAATTGGCACTGCTCATATAGTAGGTGCCGGAATAGAGAGGATGAAGCTGGGGCAATGCTTCTTTCTGACCGGCAATGGTTAAGGAAAGGCCGTGAATACCGCTAATGTTGCGATTGCTCGACTGTCAAAGGACAAGGTGGAAATGAGGGTGGTGGAGTAAGTACACAGTGCGACTAACCCTGCCTTTGATTGGTTGTAACAGTTCTCACCGATGTGGCCCCCCAACCAGTCACAGTGACAGTGGCGCCTTCACTGAGTTCTACCCCCGCCTCTGGTAGTCTGATCGGGTAGATCTTCTCATTTAGTTGAAACGGCGGATACACCTAACATTAGGGCAAGACAAAAATACATTAAAGTAAGGTTGCAAAATAGCCATCACAAGTGTTGTATAGTTTAGTCTTTTAAAATAGCTAGATTACCACCTGAAATGGCGGACAAGTGTACAAAGTGCCAACCTAATCTGATCGGGCTGGCTACTAGTGAGGAGTTCAGGCTATGAATCCCGACCTGACGTACTGATGGGGTTTATTCCTAAATGGTTTTCCACTCAAATAAGGTTAGGCTTCCTCAACCCTGCCTCATCCCACCACATTAATGTTAACATCCAGATACCGGACACAAAAGAAAGAAAGTATTTGCAGTTATATTTCTCAGGTAAACATAATTAAATTATAATTATTTATTCACTGGTTTCCAAAATTAATTCAGTTTCACTTAAAGAAATTTGAAAGGAAAATAATATTTCAGCGAATAAAAATGATTAAGTAAAACAAGTTTTAATTTTTTATAATTTCTATTTTCAATCAATTTTCAAGTTAAAAAAAAAATTGCAAACCTCATGAGCGGTCCCTCTACTCACGACTGTTTCACTAAATTTCAGCTTTTTATCTCAATGAGAAGTGGTTAAAAATTCTCTCGGGGGATTTACATACATACAGTCATCATTAGACTTTTATTAATTTAGATAATTAAAATTTTAAATATAATTTAACCAACTTCATTTTATTGTTAAAGGTAAATATAGTAGATTTAAAATTATATTTCACAAACAAATTTCACTCTACAACACACAGCTACGAGAATTCATGGTAAGATATGATTGGAGACATTAATCAAATCACAGGTATTTCAAAGAATATAAAACTTGTTTCAGTTAAATTTTTGTGAACCTACCTTGAGTAGAGCGATGTCATAATCCAGTTTGTCAAACATGTCATGTTTAACGACCTCCACGATTTTCCTAACTTGTGCTCTAGAGTCCCATAAACTTGTGACCCCTCCAAGCAATGACAACTTTCGTTTGTCGTGTCTAAAGGAAACAAAAGTTTGGAGATTCGGACAGACAATGTCAACAAATTTTAGTCAAATGAGGCAATCAAGAGGCTTGAGACATGCAATTTTTTTTATATATATAAATGTATTTCAAAAAGGGGAAAAGAATTCAGTAAAGGAGACTTGTAATTTCATAATCCTCTGATTATTTTTTTTCATTCTGTGACCTACCCCCAGCATTATTCCACAAAAAATAGCAGACAGAGGTAAGCACAAGAGAGTTATAATTTTATTATCAAAGAAAACATGGTACAACTCAATGGGGGAGTGACACTTAGGAGTAATAGAGAAACCAGAAGCCAGAAGGGCTGCAAGGCACAAGGGACACCACCGGGGGCTGAAGAACCTTACGACAATAATAACAACAGGCGGCTCCTTACAATTAAACGCCCTCAAAATGGCGTACTCAGAGAACAGCATAAAAGTCTAACAAATTGGTCTCCAGTTTCATAATAACAAATAATACAAAAAATAGCCAATCGACAACCCCTTCTCATGATTCGTAACATTGGGTGAGTCAACAGCTCACGTCCCTTACCTAAACCATGACATCCACACTATGCTAATATTTGACATTGTCTAAAGTTTAAGTATACGTAAGAATTCCTAAATGCCATAATAGCAAACAAGATGTCCTTGGAAATATAAGTCCTGGGCAGCCCGCAGCCCCACATTTAGTCAACATATAAAAATAGACACCAGCAAAAAAACAATGAACTAGCCTAACACTAACACCTAACAAGGCGTCCATACAATTGTTAATTTTCCCGCCGGCTCGCGGCCCCACATTTGACCAACCTTGGTAGGAAACAAGGCGGCAAATATAAACAATCCCCAGACATCAAAGATACCTAAAATATCAGAGGAGACAAAATAACTATAAAGTAAACATTGCCTTAAGGGCTGACGTAATAGATCGTCATTCTGTGATAAACATGTGTTCCCAGGGCAAGGAACAAACACAGGGGGAGGGGGGGAGTATTCGAGAATGATCTTGAGAACCAATGGGCCTATGATGGTCACTTGTTTCTTGTCCACTTGGGAGGAGAGCTGGGGGGGAGCCCAACCACACGGCCAGCGATGAGGCACGAACCTCGGTTCAGTCGGGCGTGGATATTGTGGCGACGAGCGTCTCGGGTGTATTGTAGAGGAGTCGGAACGAGTCAAGTTGGGCAGGCTTGGTGAGTGTTATTATTTCTTCCATGTCACGTTGTAACAAGGTTACAATTCCAACTTTATATTTTTCATAATTAATTTTAAAGGTTTTGGTATGTTAATTAACGTCTTGTGTTAATAATTTTGCACATGATCATTTCAATGAACAATAGCACTCTTTTGGATAGTTTGAAATAATTAAAATGATTATTACTGTCAGTGTCCAGCTTTGTATCTTTCTCTCTCTCTCTCTCTCTCTCTCTTGATATATATATATATATATATATATATATATATGTATATGTGATTGTGTGTATATTAACACAAGACATTAATTAACATACCAAAGTCCTTAAAAATAATTATGAAAAATATAAAGGTGGAATGAAAAAAAAATCAGGTTTGAAAGGATTGTAAAATTACAAGTCTCCTTTACAAAACCTTGACCTAGGTTTCATTCTATCAAAATGTGAGTAGGGCATTGTGAAAAGAGCAACTCGACTTCCTTCAAAGAGGGAACCAAATAAATATGAGAGGCGGGAGAAGGAAACAGGTAAATAATTATAGTTAATTTTAATAGGAATATGTAATTGATTAAACGTGTTGAAAATATATGTTATTTAATAGTTGAAATTTCCGATATCCTAGCTCAGTCGATTAAAATATTTGTCCATTCAGATAAGGGTCGATTCCCGGTATGGACGAAAAATTTATCATCGGTGAAATGTTGGTTTTTCCCTTTCACAAATGACGAATTAACGGCGGAGAGAGCCTTAAGTTGTGTGTCGATATATCACTTTGTTCAGAAAAAATAATAATATTACCTCAAATTTAAAAAAAAACTGTAAATATTGACAGTTAAATAAACTACTTTTTTTTTCTATTAAGTAAACTAAATGCAAAGATAAATTTCAGCCTTAGAGTGGAACCGTGAAAATCTAGTAAATACTATCAATATAATATATTACCCGGCGACACAGTGGGCGGCTGATAAGATCCACACAGGACTGATGAGGGCAGCTCCACAGTGATGGCTTCCTTTGCTCAGCATGGACAACTGAAACAAAAACAATATCACTCCTCCACTAAGATCTGCTCCGCTTAGATGGCCACATGGTTTTTGAAAATAAACTAGACTGCAGATGACGGTGAGATCAAGGTTATAATCCTGGTCAAATGTACTGAGGGGGGTTTCCCGTGGATGGGTTCTCACTCTCCCTCCTCGCAAATGTAGATACACTTATTCTTAATTACCCACCTCGGTGGCGTAGTTGGCTAACGTGCTAGTCGTGTTGAGATCGACTGCAGAGGATGGGGAGATCGAGGTTCGAATCTCGGTCGGGTGAACTGAGTTTTTTTTCCTAAATGGTTTCCCACTCTCCCTCCACGCAAATGCGGGTTCATTTCCTCTAATTAAACCTTCCCAATTCCTAATCCATTAGCGTAATTAGTACTATAAAAGCGTATAACCCGAACGGGTAGTAAGACGCGGTGCTAATATTATTATTCTTAATTCAACTTTGCACATCCATAACACCTTAATGTAATTAGTACACATGTGTACAACCCGAACGGTTAGTGTGACTTTGTGATAAAAAAACTTACAAATATTGATGACAGAAAAGTTGTCAAAAATGTATGAATAGGAATTGCTCTTTAAAAAAATGTCTAGAATCCTTATTTGAGTCAAATCAGTTCTGCTATGGACAAATCTAGGCGTGTTTCCTAAATAACTATAGCTTGTCAGTCCTTCATCGGCAACCAATAATATTGTTGATCCATTTAGTGAAAGCTGTGAACCACCAACCTTCCTTGCCTCTCCCCAGACCTTCCCATTGTGCTGATTGCAGTAATTAAAAATAACAATGGATAACTGGTTCATTAAAAAACAACTCCATAATGCACTTGGTTATTTTTGGATAATAGTTTGACAATATTAATAATGGTAATAATAGTAATGATGTGCACTCCTTTGATACTTGATAAGATTTCACTCCTTATTATGTGCACTCCTGGGATACTTGAATAGATACCACTCCTGATTATGATATGTAATTTAGTACATGCAACTCTCGGTTTATGAATGTTTGATTTACGAACACAATGATAATTTATGGCACAATTCATACAAAATTTCGTAAAGTCGCCAATAAATAGTGTTTCTTATAAAACAAAATGCCAAACATATAACGAACATGAATGCAAGATTTAAATAAATCAACTTTGTGACTGGAAGAGAAAGAGACGGGGAATCTTTCCCTGGCCTTGAGCGGACCACGAGGATCATCAAGACGGTAAAGTGTTGTTTCACTCGGGGTTTGGGAAAGGGCAAATCCGCTGGCCCTTTCTCTTCCGTTCGGATAATAGCAAACACACAGCTAAAATATGCAGCCGACAGATCGTTTGCATCGCACAGCAACAAACATAACTCTTTATATTTTAAATTAAAATTAACAAGTATAGTATCATGTTTTTTATCATTCTCTTGTCTTACTCCTTGGTTCATCTGGCAGCATATCTGCCTAAGGGTCCTTGGTTCGATTCATAGTATGGTAGAAAAATGTATTGTTGGTGAAATGTGAGTTTCTCCTTTAACGATGAGGGAGGGGAAGGGGGTTGGGTGATGTGTCTTTTTTTATATTTAAGAGGGTTTATAAGTCATACACTGTTATTATCAATCAGTGTGGAAAGTTCAAGTTAAATTTCTCAAATAAAAAATATATTATTTTAATTTATTTTGCACTTATTGTAAATAATAGCCCATAACACATAGATACATTATAATGAAACGTGTTGTATGGACAATTTGGTGTCTAGTGCACGGTTTTAATGTTTTTAACTGGCTGCTATCATATAAAATACATTTTGTAAAAGTTCAGGAATGCAAAATACACATACCAAACAAAACTTATGGCAAATAACGTCTTGGAATGGAACTTGTTTGTAAACTGAGGTTTTTTTATACTATTACAATTACCTGGTGTGGAAATTGATTGATAGTAGTTGGCACACCCCCCACAATTTTAAAGTCGCTCTTACTATTTGCCTTGACATTCATAACATATAGGGCTGAAAAAAAAATTCAATTCACAATGACATAATAAAAATGGTGTAAGAAATATCCACACAAAAACCGACATTAACCATAATTTAGACAAAAAACAATCACAAAGCATAATATGATATGCTAATTATTATTCTTGCTACTTTAAATTATTTCTTTAACCCAAGAATATTCTTATTAATCAGCCAGAAAATTGATTAGAAAATGTTAGTTTAAAAACATAATTATAACAATATAGTCGTTAATTAAATGAGCATCAGTACATTATAAAAAGTTTTTTTCTTAAAAAATAATTAACTAATAATGTCAATGGGGATCTGGGAAGCTATGGAAAACCATAAAAATTAATTTATTTATAAAAATGATAATGTAAGAAAAACTAAACAATATTCAAGTTTTCGGTAAAATAATATTTTATTAAGTAATCACAAAGGGTGAGGACACTTTGACTACACTATGCATTACTTCCTTACGATGTATCAAACTAATTAAAGATATAGTTAAATCTTACCAGAACCCAAGAAAATTATACATTGGAGACAACCCATCTTTCTGAATTTCCAGAATACTAAATAGGTAGTTTTTACTTAATACAATTATGTAACATCGGCAATTAGAAAAGTGAGATTCTTGGTAAGTTAATATGACAAATTAGAATACATATCAAATGTTCACCAATGACATATAACACCAATCAATTAATTAAATATAGTAATTGTCAGATAGACTTTTCAAATTACACTGTAAGTCCACAATAAAACTATATATAATTTATGTTAATGTATAAATTAATAATATTTTTTAAATTCATATACGTTTTTTAACTCTTGGGTTATTTGACAGTTTAACCTATGGGCTATGGTTGGGGAGACTAGGTTAGAGGAAATGCACCCACATTAGCTTGGAGAGAAAGAATGGAAAACCCAGAGTGCATCCGGCTGAGATTCGAACTCTGTCCTTTCTGTCAATACCAATCCAGTCTATTGCGAGCCTGACAACCTAGACCACATGACTTATACACAATGTTGCCAAATTTATTTATATTTTATAAGCTGGCTTGGCAATTTATCTGTAAATTTGAAAAATGTCACCTGGAAACAGGTATCGATCCCAGGAACCTTGGCTTAGCGTGCCACAGCTATGCCGCTGAGCTATCCAGGTTTGGTTCCGTGCTCAGCTTCAGTCTTCACTAATATTTTAAGGCAGAGCCTGTGATGTACGTGTGGAAATTATTGGCTTCTATGAGCTATCATTGATACCACAGCCATAGGTGACTCGGGAGTTGCTTAATGCTGCCGTTGGTGAACTGGTGGTCTAGAGGTAAGGTGTCAGACTTCTGTGCTGGCGTCCGGGGTTCAATCCTCGGTCCCGGCACAGATTTATCTGATTACCCAACCCTTCCTTCACCTCTGACAAGACATTTTGTGAATGTGGGGAATGCCAGGCCTCCACCGTGGTTCGGATTCCACGTTAAACTGTAGGTCCTCCATTTCATCTCGCAATCACCCTACCATTACACATTAGCGTAAGTGCGTACAACCCGAATGGGTAGTAAGACGCGGTGCTAATAATGATAATAATGCTGCCGTTAGTACAATAACAATTGTATTTGAATAGCGAATAACATGGAGAAAGCTAACACTCAACTCATAACTGGACAGTATCTATCTTTCTTCTTGTACAGATAGCTACACCAAACATTAAATTGATTCAAACTAAATATAGCGTAAATAAAACATTTTCTGAGCTTTGTGTATCACTACTACCTGTCTGGACTATTCACATATCTACACTAATGTGTTAGGGTGGAGAAGGGCAGAATTTTTTAGAAAATGTACCAGCATTTATAAAGAGAGTGGTAAATTATTTAAGAAAAAAAAATACCCCATTGCACTGTACCAAGATTCGAACCTCGGCCTCTGTCGTCACAAATAAACCAGGCAGTATGAGACTGATGCGTTGGTCACCGGTATGGGTCATTAGTTAGGTTTTATGTTGAACCATCTATATTCCATTCACGGTAGGAATTGACTTCTGAAAGGCCTTTTTCTCTATCATATATCTACTATATAGTAGGATATTGGTAGGAAAAAAGACCTTTCAGAGAGTAATTCCTACCGTGAATGGAATATAGTATCAATACAGAAGTCTATCAAATGTTAATGTGTATAATGGTAGCATTTATTTATATGTCTAACTAAACAGTCAGATTCTATCACCAACAAATAATCTACTAATTAAAAGTTGATATTATTATCTAAGTGTCATTCGATTCGTTTTTTTGTGGGTATAATGATAGTGTTACATTTTTAATGATCTGCTCTTTTAAGTAAAATACAGTGTATTATATGATAGAGCACTAAATCACTATTCCTCCTATATCTCCCCTATATTATTAGGTTTATGTTGTCAGTACCTTTAGAACTAACTCCTTATCTTGTTCAGCCATAAATCTGTCAAAAGGTTCTTGGTTCTTGGTCCTACTCCCCTTAAGAATTAAAATGTTATCTCTTTGAGATTGGATTTGTTTCTTTATTCTAGAATTTGTGAATATTCACGTTGAAAAGGTTTATTTAATTTCTTTTTTTTCTTTTTAGCACCGCGTCTTTCTACCTATTTGGGTTACACACTTATGTATTAATTACGTTAGTGGTTTTAGGAATTAGTAAGGTTGTATTTAGAATAAGTGTAACTGCATCTGTTTGGAGAAAAAGTGGAAAACCGTTTTGTAAAAACCACCCTCAGTACACCCTACCGAGGTTCAAACCTAGATCTTCTCATCATCAACAGTCTAGTCTACTGCGAGGGTAGCGCGTTAAACCACGCGGCCAATGAAGCAGATCTGATTTAATGTTTATCCTTCGTATTAGTACAACGAATATTCCTTAAGGGTAGGTATTTGTAGAGTAACTAAGAATAAATGCACCCACATCATCACATGGAGAGGACAGGAGAAACAGCGATAAATGAAATTATAAAAACCTGCATTGATGGTTTCATGGTCTAGCCAGACCATCACTCTCAAGTTCAACTGAACTGCCAGTGATAGGGAGAACGAGGTTCTAATCCCAGTCGGATGTAATTATAATTTTTTTCCTTAGTGGTTTTTCACTCATCCTTCAAACAAATGTGGATTCATTTCTTTTAAAACTATGATTTCCTCATTTATACTCTATTAGCATGATTAATGTATGCGTATGGCTCTAAAAAGTACTTATATGTGTCAGATATATATATATATATATATATATATATATACACACACACACACACATATATATGAGGAAAATCACCTCCAGCTCAACGGGTTAAGATTCAAAAATGATCTCCTTTGTCATCTGCAAACAATTCTATTGTGGGATGCCTTAAACTACATGACCACTGGTGCAGGCGGCTTGTGTTCTAATCACACAGATTTTTTTCAAAGCTTAAAGAGTTATCAAATATAAAGGTGTCATATTCACATTTAATAAGTTCATAAATTCATCAGTACTTAAATTTGTTTACTCTATTATGTCTGTTGAAATGGAGTTTCTTCCTAATCTTACTTAACAAAGCTTGCGTGACTTAATGTACTTGTAAAACCAAATTTGACTATTTATGACAATGTATTTAGTTCCAGTAAGAAAACACGCGGTACTTGCTTATTAGTCTTTTGTGTAACTGAGACAATTTTAACATATGTCACGTTTCATTATCTTTATTAACAGTTCATTTAAAACATAATTCCTTAGCTATGGTGGGAGCCAACATTTAATTCAATAGGTGATTAAAGACTTGGCAACAGTGCTATATTGTAATCATAACCAATATTAGGTTTGTTTGGATAAACATCTACTGCGATTTTATCTTAAGCTTTCAAATATGTATGTGCCATCTTTGTGGTATTCAATGCCTCCTTGTTTAGTTTTTCTGAAACTACCTGTAGGTATGTCTTATTTGAAAATAGATAATTTATTTTTGTGTTCGGTATATAAACTCGAATAATTTCTATGTGTATCAACTCTTTACCTTACCCCTGGGGTGGTCGAATGGGGGTTAAGATGTCACTCTTACATTAGACTAAACTGCCGCTGACGAAAAGATCAGGGTTCAATACTGGTTGGGTGTCCTGAGGATAGTTTCCCTAAATAGTTTTACACTCTCTCCCTTATTGCAAATCAGGATACATTTTCTCTCCATTCTTACCACTTTCATATAATTAATATATATATGCATATAATTTAAACAGGTAATGAAACACAATAAAAAATCGAGGGGAAAAAACTCTTTCTTTAAATATCTGCACTAAATTTCAAGTAATTTTTTTATATAATTTATTTAAAACTTAAAATTTTGATTTCAACAAATAACAAAATCATAACCCATTTCAGTGGCTGCATGGTCTAATGCGCTACTCTCACAATAGACTAGACTGCAGATGACAGGGGGTTCAATCCCGGTCGGGACCCGCCTCGGTGGCGTAGTTGGCTAACGCGCTAGCCGTGTTGAGCTCGACCCCTGAGGACGGAGAGATCGAGGTTCGAATCTCGGTCGGGTGAACTGGGGGTGGTTTTTCCTAAATGGTTTTCCATTCTCCCTCCACGAAAATGTGGGTTCACTTCCTCAAATTAAACCTTCCCAACTCCTAATCCATTAGCGTAATTAGTACTTAAAGCATATAACCCGAACGGGTAGTAAGAAATAGTAAAAAAAAAGGTCGGGTGTACTAAGGGTGGTTTTTCGGAAATGGTTTCCCACTCTTTCCACAAGAATGATGGCACACTTCCTCTAAATTCATTATTCCTCATTCTTAACCCATTAGCGTTATTAGTACATAAGCGAATAACCCGAATGAGTAGCAAGACACGGCACTAAAACAGATTAATCCATCAAACCTAGAAACACTGAGTATTTGAATTTTAAATAGAGCTATTTTCTATTTGTCTTTGATTTTCAATAATTCTAAATACCTACTCATTCATATTTGTCTTAATTTATTGTTATTACCAAAATGTATTTTAAATTTACACCAAAATTTGTTAAGAGTAATTTATTTCAGTTTTTTTTAAGCACCGCATATTACTACCCATTTGGGTTTTACGCTTATGTACTAACTACACTGATGGGTTAAGGATTAGGAAGACTTAGTAAAAGGAAATGCACCCGCATTTTCGTGAAGGGATAGTGGAAAACTATTTATGGAAAACCACCCTCAGTGCACTCGATCAGGATTGAACCCTGATCTCCCGGTCTTTGGCAGTCTAGTCCAACACAAGAATAGCGCGTTAGACAACACGGCCACCGAAGTGGGTCAAATTCTTATTAATTTTAAAATGCGCCATAGGGAATGTTTGTTAATATATTGTGGGGCACAAGGTCAAGTGTAAATTCGTCATTGCCATTTATCTTCACTCATATACTGTATTTTAGTATAGATTCAATTATTGTGGTCATTTGATATCTTGATTGAAGTTGTTTCATAATGTGTTGATTATAAACATTTGATACATACAAACTTTTCCATGGTAGCTTCCTCATGGTGTCGTGTAGAGATATTTGTCTTTGTTTATTGTGACATAAGTTCTTAACCACAAAGTGTGTACAGTCACACAGGACAGTTTAGGAAGATGGACTATGTCATAACATTTATACATATTATTATCCTCTATTATGGTAAGAATCACTTTTTCAATAAGGTTTGGTTTATTTTTAGACAGCAAAGCACAAAGTGTGGATGTTGGCAAAACATGGCAAATACAAGTTTTTTTTAAATGAGTCTTACGTGTGTAGGAGCACTTAGGTGTCATTCTGTAGTAATGGCTTTCAATGAGTGTCTTTGTTTTAAATATATCCCTGTACAGGGCGGGGAAGAAAGTGTTGATACATTAAATAACACTATATCTTTACTATTTAAACTATTAAATACTTCAAATTAAACTTAAAAATAGTAACAAAGTACTGCCAATCGTCTACGTAGCTCCACCACTATATGCAAGAGATTGTTGAATGCACTTCTCAAATCTTGACACGACTTTGTGCAATGTTTCTTGTTGAATTGCTTCAACTTTCGCCGCAATTATTTCTTTAAGTTCCCGAATTGTTCTTGGCCGAATCGCTCGAACATGACTCACAAGAGAAAGTCTGTGTTGGCTGCCTGGGTTGTGACGGAGTTGGGCGGCCGGCCCGAGGGTAGTCGGTCCTCCGAGTAGGCTGATTTTCGAGCTGTGTGGGCCGTTGCCCCAACTAGCTGGAAACACATGTTGTTGGTATTTGTTCCCTTACGGTGCAGTTCAAGGGTCAGAAAGGTCAAACACCAATAGAAATGCTTCACACAATGTTTCCTGGGGCCCTTTGTTTCACGATTTGGGGACATCGCCCCTAGCCACTACGTTCCCCAGACTTAACAGCTTCAGACTTTTTCTTGTGGGGGGCATGTAAGAAAGTAATGTTTATTCGACTCACCCAAGAACAATTCAGAAACTTAAAGAATTATAGTGGTGTCTGAAGCAATTCAGCAAAAGACATTGTATAAAGTCATGCCAAGATTTGAGAAGTGCACGCATCCATCAGTGTATGTATGTCATATAATGGTGGCCGTCTTAAGGACATTGTTTTTTTTAAGAAATGAATAATTCAAAGGTATGTAGAAAATTATCACTCTTTTGTTGTTATTTAAAGTTTAATTTGAAGTATTTATTAGTTAAAATAGTAAAAATATATGTGTCAATAGTGTATAACCCAAACGGCTAGTAAGACACGTTGTTAAATAATAGTAATAAATGTATCAACACTTTCTGCTCCACCCTGTAGATACAAAATTGGTTTCTAGCCAAAGGTTTTTATACAAGTGGACATTATTATTTTACTATGACCCGCATTGGTCAGATTTGCTAGGTAAAGGCATTAGTCTCTTCTAGTCTGGTTTGCCGATGACGAGAAAGGTCGAGGTTCAAATCTAGGACGGGTGTACTGGGATGTCATAATATGATTGGTTTCCCAATATTCCTTTATGCAAAAGCAGGTTCAGCCTTAGCACATAAGCTAAGAAATAAATAATCCTAGTGTTAAATGTGCCGATCCAGGGACTATTAGATCCAAAAGCGGCGGGACACCCAGTGGGGCAGGACGCCGGGAGCGTAAAACACCCGGTGCGGACCAACTAGTAGGATAAAATTAGATGATGGGGAAATAGGAACACTTAGATTAGAAGCTATAATCAACAATAAATTAAATATGATTGTAAATTGTATAAACTAGCAAATTATTGGAGGTAGAGAAACAATGTAACATAGGCCCTGAGTTACGGTCCAGGCCTCAGGACAGAAAGTAAGGGTAAATGTTAAATGTGCGGTCAAATGGGGTATCTTTGAATGGCCGGGTAACATTGAATGCCTTATTAAAAAATGATATATAACTTGATACATATTATTGTAGACAATTATATCTGATATATTTTTGTAGAAAAAATAGCTTTTAGTGGCTAATAGACATAGAATTATTTTATAATTATATCTTCCAAATCATATTAAATACTAATTTTTGAAAATTTGTCCACTGCTACCCTATCATTTAAAGTTATTCCAGCTGATGATATCACTGAAAATAAGTATATTTTATTAAAACACTATCACTTTAGTTTCTTGGTTTAGTACTAGTGCTCAGCATTCTCGGCTACTAATCTGGAGGTCCCAGGTTCAATTCTCAGTGGTACCATAGGTATATTTCCCGAAGGGGAATTGTTCCTATGGTCGCCATGGTCTGGTTTATTAGGTTTAAATTAGGCTCAAGACTTCTAATGGCACCAAATAATCATAATAATAACAAACGTCACTGCACCTACACGGTTCCTCAACTTCAGAAGATGGTTCCGCATATCCACCATTGCTAGGAGAAGACCAGGAATGTCTAGCCGACAAATCCTGGTGGCAAACGCTAAGAATAAAAACTTTTTCATTTAGTTTTTCTGTTTGGATTTTCAACTAAGCAGTTATTTAATGGTCTTTTTTTTGTTTGTTTGTTTTTCCCCCTCCTAAAGTTTTTAACAGCAAAACTGCCACATCTGCAAGATTTTCTGCGAGGAGGAACATGAAAGATAAAACCGCTAGGATTGTAGGGGGAGAGCCAACCACCATCACCATGTACCCACATCAGGTGATTGCAATAACAATGAACATTGTAAACAGTGACCTGGGTGTCTAGGGGTAAGGTGTCAAGACTTCTGTGTTGGGGGTCCGGGGTTCAATCCTATGTACCGGCACAGATTGAGCTGATTGTCAAACCCTTCCTTCATTTCTGACAAGACGTGTATTAATCACAACTTGTGAATGTGGGGAATGCTTGGCCTCCACCGTGGTTTGGACGCCACGTTAAACTGTAGGTACTTATTTCAACCATTACACATTAGCGTAAGTGCGTATAACGCAAACGTATAGTAATACGTGGTGCTAATAATAATAATAATAATAATAATAATAATAATAATAATAATAATAATAATAATAAACATTGTAAACTTGTGATTGTTCGAGCAGGGACGCAACTTATCTTACTGTGTGTGAATGCTGGCACAGTTGGTCACACTGTTTAAATGCCTGACTCTGACCTAGGAATAGCAATTTATTTCAGTAACAAAATTCAATCAACTCGGGTGATTATGAAATTATAAAGTTGGATAACAATAAATGACCCAACTATATTACACAAGTCTTATCTTAGCTATATGTTTGTATTTGTTTGTAACGTTGAAGTATTCTCAATTTATAGGTTTATGTTACACATTAATAATTGAACTTTTTAATATTTGACTTGAAAAAAAAAACTATTCACCGCATAGGATTTCTCTTTCTTTTACCTTCATATAGTGACATGTACTTGTCCAACACCTTAGCTCAGTTGGCAGCCCCGAAAATAGATAATGAAATTTTGGGTTTACCCTTTCACAGGGATAAATTAACGGCCAGGGACTGGATGTTGTGTCTGTACTAGTTTAAAGTTATATTATAAGGTATATAAAGCTATGAAAGGCCTAGCAAACTGGTAGTGGAAAATATATGGCTTGAATGAAAAATTGACCCAGGGCACAGGCTGGAAAATAATAATGGATGTAAAAGATAGTGACATTTACTAAAAACTCGTAAGATTTGTGAAACAAACCAACTTACATTATTGCAGAAACATTATGGTAAATAGAGCATCACATTACACCCAAAGAGCATAAATTAAAACATATTTACTGTTACAGAACAATTGACAAAAAAGAAACATCTCTGTCCACCAACGAGCATAACAATACATTTCAATTTCAAAGACATCCATATGTAGTTCTATTAAAAATAAAAATCTTTAATTTGGAATAGATTTTTGTAAATAGTTTCTGAGCTATAAGCTTTTATGTATACTGTATGTATAGATTTATTAATTAAGGATGGTCTTCTGAAGGCTAAAAAGAGATAGAAATAATTCAAATGATTTTGATTAAATATTTTATCCAAGTATTGTTTAGTATTATAAACAAAATGGTAGTTCTCATTTACCCATGAAAATGGCATTAAGGTTACTTTACATAT
The DNA here is from genome assembly GCA_902141375.1 of Timema poppense. Classification (NCBI taxonomy): domain Eukaryota; kingdom Metazoa; phylum Arthropoda; class Insecta; order Phasmatodea; family Timematidae; genus Timema; species Timema poppense. Next base: position 164,673 of record CABFOV010000362.1, read on the forward strand.
ACAGAAATTTCCAATTTTCATAATTTATTCGCAACTATTTGAGATACCTGGTGGTCTAGGGGTAAGGTGTCGGACTTCTGTGTTGGGGGTCCGGGGTTCAATCCTCGGTCCCGGCATAGATTTATCTGATTACCAAACCCTTCCTTCACCTCTGACAAGACGTATATTAACCATAACTTGTGAATGTGGGGAATGCCAGGCCTCCACCGTGGTTCGGATTCCACGTTAAACTGTAGGTCCT
>CABFOV010000362.1:174455-214234 GCA_902141375.1 Timema poppense
TCTTACTACCCGTTCGGGTTATACGCACTTACGCTAATGTGTAATGGTAGGGTGATAGGGAGATGAAATGGAGGACCTACAGTTTAACGTGGGATCCGAACCACGGTGGAGGCCTGGCATTCCCCCACATTCACAAGATGTGATTAATACACGTCTTGTCAGAGGTGAAGGAAGGGTTTGGTATTGCATACTCTTCCCCCTCTTAATTAAGTTTCTGGGTGCACCCCTAAATTTGTTTTCCTACCACAACCCAAACTAACAATTTCTTAACAAACAAGTTTATTTAGAAAAAAAATATATTATGAGGTGTTTTTTCCAGATTACAAGGTCAACAATAAAGACTCTTCAGAGCGGAACAAGTTTCTCAAAGACAAGTTCACAGTTAAAGTAAGATTCTGTTAGGAAGAACAGTAAAATAACTGTTACAATCATTAATAAACCTACTTTCATATATTCATACCTCAAGTAATATAATTTACACCTTTAGCTTTAGACATATATTACCCGCCTCGGTGGCGTAGTTGGTTAACGTGCTTGTCGTGTTGAGCCCGTCTGCTGAGGACGAGGAGATCGTGGTTCGAATCTCGGTCGGGTGAACTGGGGGTGGTTTTTCCTAAATGGTTTTCCACTCTCCCTCCACGCAAATGCGGGTTCATTTCCTCTAATTCAACCTTCCCAAATCCTAATCCATTAGCGCAAATAGTACTTAAAAGCGTATAACCCGAACGGGTAGTAAGACGCGGTGCTAAATATTAATTAATTAATTAATTTAGACATATATTATCAATATCTATTAAATAACATTAATATAATTAAGTAATACTATCAATGTTGACCGCGGAAAATTATATTAGTATTTTCTAAATGTGTTCTTCCTAACAAATCAGGCAATAAGTGAAAAATTATAATAATGAAAACAACAAATCCTGAACGAATGCAAGAATAAACTGCAATCTGAATAAACCATGCACAAATAATGATTCCACATAATGTCTTTCATGGGTCTTTGTGTTTAAAAAAAGTTATTCTTTTAATAAACAATAACATAGAAACAAACAGTCGACCTCAATGGTCTTGGGGGTAAAGTGCTTGTCTAAGTATCCGATAAATATAGGTTCAAACCCAGCTGGTGTCGACGAATTTTTCTTGAGAAATAAAAATCTATAGCACAACTTTCTTTGGAGGGTGAAGTGAAGCCGTCGGTCCCGTGTCGACTGGGACATGTAAAAGAACTCTGGGAGGTGTGTGATAATACCTTTCCCGGCAAAAGCGGTAAGCTCTTTCGCTCTGGCTCATAGAAATTCTCATGTGCTGATATAATCAGCTGGTTTAGAAAGTGCACGTTAAATAACTCAAATAAATTAAAAATTAAAAAACTGAGCTGACCCAGCAACAAGCTGGAAATTGTTTTTGATGATGATGATAATGATGACAATTTTAGATGGAACTGAAGAGTGGTTAGAGGAAATGAACACATATTATCTTGGAGCAGGGATGGGAAAACAGATGCCACTCGGCAATGGCACAAAGCTTTGACCTCTCGCCGTGCTATCTCACACGCCTTACACCTTGGGCTGCATGACCGCAGGTGCGAGCGCCTGAAGATAATCTCACCTGGCACGTTCCCTGTGGGATGTCGGCAGAGATTTGATACACACAAATCATTTTGTCCGTGATCCTGCCAGCGTAGGTAATGTTGCATTCATTTGTGGGGCCCTTTCTTAAGATTGTGGCTTGCAATTGGTTGCTGTAGTTTCCGCGGTACTGCAACAAGGTCACATTAAGAAGGAAGCATTTTAGAGGCAGTATACCCGCAGTTGCGTGAAAGGAGGGTGGGAAAAATATTTAGGAAAAACCACCCTCGGTAGACTCGATCGGGATTTGAACCCTGATCTCCCGGTCATTGGCGGTCAGGTCTAATATGAGAGTGACACCTTAGACCGTGTGGCCAGGGTACTCAATAGTAACTGTGACGTGCTTCCTACCTTATAAGGTCTATCAATTTGAGTGTGACTCCTTTCAAATCACAATTATTATTTATTTTATTTATTGATACATTAATTAATGTTTATGGAAAGTGATTCGGAGATTTAAAGTGCACTAAAATTAAGTTAGTTGTGTCGGTTTTACTTGCATACACATATAATAATATATATACTCTAACTAAACTGCTGCCTTACATGGTCAACTCAACATAAATAAAATATGTGGCACAGTGAGCTTGTAAGGAAACTGCACAGAACATATAGCATGAACCGCAACAGGAACATTTTTTTTAGCACTGTCTTTTACTACTTCTTCGAGTTGTACATCAATGCACTAATTATAATAATGTGTTAGGGATTAGAAAAAAATGAATTTAGAGGAAGTATACTCGCATTCGCATGGAGGGAGGGTGGAAAAATATTTTGGGAAAAAAAAACCTCAGTACACCCCACCAAGATCGAACCACCCCCTCTTCCTGTCTTTGGCAGTCTAGTCTGTTGCAACAGTAGTGGCTTAGACCGTGCGGCCACCAAAGTGGGTGGGAACGTTATTAACTTTATGAGAGTCACAATTTTTTTTAGTCACCCTTCACTAAATATAATGCTCATCAGGGTTCTGAGGGTGGTTTTAGTTGGTTTTCCAACTTCCCTCCATACAAATGTAGGTGCATTACCCTAAATTCTTCCTTTATGTTTCCTATCGCAAAAAGTGAAGTTTAATATTTATAGTTAGTAAAACACAATTGAAAAATAATTCTTAGTTAAAAAAAATGATGATTAATATATTATGTTTTGATTAAAATATTTACATTTATGAACATATTCATTAATATGGAATAAATATAACATTTGTACAGTTTATTGTACATGGCCTGTAAAGATTGTAAGCTCGAAATTATCAAAAGTCTATGGATATATCCGTATCAAGTATCATATTTGTAAATTGAAAAATGACACCCGGACAAGGGAATTGAACCCGGTACCATGGGCTTAGTGCACCAATGCAGTGTTTGGTTTCTTACATGTACAATTTCATTGTATTTGGGAACATAAAGAAAGAAGAGGGCCACCATTGGCTGTGGTATCAACGACAGCTCATTGTTAAACGATGATTTTCAATTGTCCATCACAGACTTTGCCTTAAAATATGAGCTAAGAATTATTAGCCCAAGCAAGCGACAAATATTGGATAGCTCAATGGTAGAATCTTGGTGTGCTAAGCCAAGAATCCTGGGTTCGATTCGAGTGTAATTTTTTAATCTATGGATATAACTAATTAATAGCCAATCTGATATTTTATCTTGTAGGCTCGTTAGAGTGGCCGAGAAATCAAAGATGTTAGACTCGCAATGTGCTCGTTACCACTGAAATGGACGTAAGGGTCCAAATACTCCATCGAGGACGATTTCTCATGCATGATTTAGACATTAGGTTTTCCCCATCCTCTTTCCGCACTAATGCGAGTGATCTTCCGCTAAACTCAACCTTTTTGCTCATATTTTCGCCTTAGAAAGTGTACGAGTACTAACTTGTGTATGGCCCCATCCGGTAATGGTCAGGCTGGCCCCATCTGGTAGCTCCCTGTTGGATACGCAGACACTGATGGGAGCCACTTTCTGGCTGTATATAAACGAATTCTTCACCTGATAAACAAAACCAACGTTTTTACCTATTTTCAACTTAATTTGAGTAAAGTCCCGACTATCCGCGGTTCCGTATTATCCTAGGTTCCATACTATACTAGATTTCATATTATCTGAAGTTCTATATTATTTGAGGTTCTGTATTATTCGAGGTTCCATACTAACCTAGGATTCATATTATCCGAGGTCCTATACTATCCAAGATTCCCTATTATCTGATGTTACAAACTATTCTAGGTTCCATTTTATCTGAACTTCCATACTATTATAGGTTTTGTATTATTCAAGCTTCCCTATCCTAGGTTATGTATTATTTGAGGTTCCATACTATCTGATGCTCTGTATTATCTTAGGTTCCATACTATCTGAGGTTTCATATTATTCAAAGTGTTATATTACCCTAGGTTCCTTACTTTCTGAGGTTTTGTATTATCTAAGGTTTTGTACTTTAAGAGGTTCCATATTAATCCAAGGTCCTGTATTATTTGAGGTTTCGTATTATCCAAGGTGGCAACACAATTTATGTTTCATGAGAATTATCTTGGAAATGATCCGCATTAAACTGGTTCAACCCTTGAGTCTTAGTAGTGGAGTGAATAATCGGGCGCCTCATTGTTTCCACGAACTGTTGACCAGTAAATATTTCCGTCCGTCTATCAATTTAGTCGAGTCATTTTCCTGCCAGCTTATTTATTTGCAGTGATTTTTTTTAAGTTGTGAGAGTTTATAGATTCAAATGGAGTGTAATGTATTTTTTATAATTTTCCAATCATGAGTGTAAATGTTGTTAGTAAAGGGGGCTGTAGGGAGAGATGGGTGATATGAAATGAATCTAAATTGTTCAGTACTACCCAAGCTTTTGGCTTTCCGAGTCTGTCTCGATCTCATTAACCTAGAATATTCGGGGCTCTACTATATTCACTACATATTCAGGAGACCATTTTCAAAATTTCACAAGTAAAATTAAATACGTCAAATACAAAATAATGAGTGTGGCGAACATCAGTAATAGTGTCTAAAATTTTCTTGACAGTATTGTCTTCTAATGCAAAAACGCTTTTGAAATTATAATTTGCCAGTAGTGTCATAGCAAATGATTGCCATGTAAACATTTTATGAAACCTGTTGTACTAACATGCAGGGTAGATTGTGAATCAAAGAAAAAAAGCCACAATCTTTTATATATTTTGTGGGTCAATTTTATTTAAAAAGATTAAAATTGATACTATTAAAACTTTCGTGGTTGATTATTAAAAGCACAACTAATTTGAAAGTGTTCATTTTTTATTTCTTGTTTTCTTTTCAAGTAACTGAAAAAAAAAGAGCATATTATTTGTAGTCAGGATTGCTAGAGACGTGGAGGTTTGGGTTCGAATACTGGCCAGTTGTAGAGGAGGTGTTTTATCCTAAATGGTTTTCCCCCCTCCCTCATCACTTGAACGTGGGTACATTTCCTCTAAATTCTACCTTACTCATCCCTACTTCCATTAGTGTAGATACTTTTACATGGCACACACATATAGAATACTGGGGTTTTAAAGTGTATTAATGTAAGAGTCATCAGTACAGTCTTGATAGTAATTTTATAGCTGTGTAAAATATGAAGTAATAATTTTAAAACTCACCAACCTTCAAAATAGAAATATCATTGTTGTACGTAAAGGAATCGTACATTTCATGGCTGATCACGCTGATCACCCTGTGAATCGTTCCCCCTTCGTTGCGGAAAACTGACCCTGCTCTAAGACCCAAAGTCCTCAAATCTTCTCTTAGATTGAAACAAAAAAAAAGGGGAGGGGGAAGTAAAAAATCACAGAATAAATGCTTTTAAAGTCTCATATATATTTTTATTTATATTAGTATAATAAATGTGCATCGAATGTAAGAGAGACTAGGAAAGTGCAGGCCATGGGAATGAAGTTTGTGAGGAGCAAGTTAGCTGTCACAATAGAAACAAGTTTAGAAAGAAGTTATCCGGGGAAGAGTGGGGGTACATGGAGTACATGAGATAGTAGAGGAAGCAACACTGAGATGGTATGGGCATGTAATGAGGATGTTGGAGTACATGATATAGTAGAGGAAGAAAGACTGGGATGGTATTGGCATGTAATGAGGATGTTGGAGTACATGAAATAGTAGAGGAAGCAAGGGTGAGATGGTATAGACATGTAATGAGGATGTTGGAGTACATGAGATAGTAGAGGAAGCAAGGATATATGAAAAAGAGCGCAAAAGAGACAAAGAAAGAAGATGTGAGGAGCAGAAAAACAGCAAGTGTGCAAGTTATAGAAGAAGAATAAAAGCAAATAAACGAAGAAGAAGATTGGAAGAAAATAGGCATATGACTAAAATGAGCAGGCCACAGGCTGGTAACAGATAATGATGATAATTAGTATAAATATATTTACATATCAATAAACTAATGAAGTTATTAATTTAATATTTCGTATTGTGTTTGTTGTGTACATTGATTAATTTAATAATATTGTGTATTGTGTACATTTTATAACATTTGTATGGTATTATGAAAGTGTGTGAAAGTCGGGGATCGTTCAGAATTTTGAATCCATAAGAATATTTGAGATTCAGGGAATTTGATTAATTTTTTTTAGCGCTATTAGGAAGATTAGTATTGGCTTATCCCGAAGTAATTTTTGGTCATTCCTAGCAACAAGACAACTTATTAACTCAACAACTAACCGATTGTGACCCAATATTGTGATCACACAGTCTAAGGTGTCATCCTCGCAAGAGACTACCGATCACGGGGATTTTGGGGTTTGAATCCCAGTCGGATGTACCACACTCTCTCTCCACGCAGATGTGAGTACACTTTACCTCTAAGTTCAATCTTCCTCATCCAATAATACCAATGTAGAAAAGTGAACCTCCAATGCTTATAATTTTTTCTAAAAGTAATTTTCTAAATTCAATATTTGTGGGTGAAAATCGAAGATTCATATTTGAGAAATAGTGGATTGTATTAAAAATAGATTGTGTTTAGTAATCTTTATTTTTAATTAAAGATAATTTATAAGTAGAGGATCAAAATTCTTCCAAATTTTTCATACTGCAAGAACGTAGAGCGAAGAATATATATTGTTTTATTTCCAAGTGTTTGTGAGGTAGGTTTCTGAACTCACCCTTCTGGGCAGTGGGCAGCGGTGATGGCCCAGTGGTGATTGAGGATGGCCGCCCCACACCTGTGAATTCCACGGATCAGGAACGACAGCTCTCATGTAAACATACATTATCATGACCTTGATAGAGCCGCAAAACATACTTTATAAACCTTAACCTTGGCATGGTTTGCAAGCTACCACTGCTGAGATATGAACTGGGTGGACAGGCAAACATAAGCGCCAGTCCCATCTAGTCTAGTATCTTGATGACAAGGAGTGTGGGGTTTGAATCCGAGACATATGCATCTGTGTGGGTTTTTTCCCCCCTAAATGATTTCCCATTATACTGTACCTCCATACAAATGCGTGTACATTTTCTCTCATCCTTACCCCATCAGTGTGCGACATGTGGATATCGTGGTCATAAGTGGGGTAAAATCCAGTTTTTCTTGAGGTATTTACCGTGCGCTTTCTGAACTGACATTATATCAGAACACGAGAATTTCTATGAGATACAGTGAAAGGTCCTACCCATTTTTACGATAAAGTTATTTTCACACGTAGCTTCCAGAGTTCTTTAACAAGCCACAATCGACATGGTACTGACAGTTTTACTTCCCCTCCGAAGAAAGTTGTGCTACGGATATGTATTGCTAAAATCAACCTCAGCTGGGTTTACACCAAGACCACCTGACCAGTGGAGCAGACAGATGAGGTTGTGAAATAGAGGAGGTTAACGTATCCCCCTTCTTCAGCCTGCCATCCCCTGTTCCTCTAATTTGTTTCACATAACCTAAGAATGACAGTTTTTTTTTGCCATACTTGAGTTCTTTAACTAAATAAATCAGTGTGTTATGAGAATACAGATACTAAAAACAAACATTTTATCAAGTAAATTTAGATTAATGTTAAAATATAAATACTTAATCTACCAGTACCTTCAAACAACCTTGGCTCCGTAAATATTGATTGGTAATTTAAAAAAAATCCATCTTTTATTGTCAACGTGTCTTGCTACCTTTTCGGGTTATACTAATCACATTAATGTGTTTAGGATGAGGAAGGTCAAGTTTAGAGTAGATGTACCCAGGTTTACGTGGAGGGAAAGTGAAAAACCATTTAGGAAAAAGTACCTGACCAGGATTAGAACCTCAATGTTCCCACCATCATCAGTCCAGTCCATTAGGACCCGCCTCGGTGGTGTAGTTGGCTAACACGCTTGACGTGTTGAGCTCGACTGCTGAGGACGGGGAGATCGAGGTTCGACTCTCTGTCGGGTGAACTGGTGGGGGTTTTTGCTTAATGGTTTTCCACTCTCCCTCCACGCAAATGCGGGTTCATTTCCTCTAACTCAACATTTCCAATTCCTAATCCATTAGCGTAATTAGTACTTAAAGCGTATAACCCGAACGGGTAGTAAGACGCGGTGCTAAAATATTTTATAAATATACAGTCCATTAGGGGAATGACGCCTTGGACCATTCGATCACTTAAGTGGCTATACCTGCTCCCAATCAGTTACGATTAATTGCTCTGTTTTAATTTGTTGTTCAATATAGTCAAAAGGTATCATGTGTTAATAACCCAAGGATGCCAGGTCTCCACCGTGGTTCGGACCCCACGTTAAACTGTAGGTCCTCCATTTCATCTCACAATCACCCTACCATTACACATTAGCGTAAGTGCGTATAACCCGAACGGGTAATAAGACGAGGTGCTAATAATAATAATAATAATAATAATAATAATAATAATAATAACCCAAGGGGTCCTGTAGTGGTTGAGAGCGCTTGGTTGCTATTATGGAGAGTTGACCAGCCAAGCTGATAATCTTAAAGGGATATAAAAGCAAAGGGTATATACAAAATTTCAATATTGTTAATACAAACAATTTTAAGAAATGTTATATCAACAATAACCGACTTATTCAACTTCTCACTCATGATTGGACAGTATCCCTCACTGTGAAAACTTGCACTTATTACGCCAGTACCTAAAAAAGAACTAGCAAAAGATTTACATGTCTTTAGACCTATATGTATACTTCCGTTCCTTTCTAAGGCACTAGAATTCCTAGTGCATCAACAAATTTACTGACACATTAACAAACACAATTTGTTAACTGACTATCAATCAAGATTCAGATCACATCATAGTACATGTACCGCGTTGATAAATGTCACAGACGACATCAGAATAGCCATGGATAAGCGCGAGCTAACACTTCTTATAATATTAGATTTTTCAAAAGCTTTTAATACTGTTGATTTTAATATTATATTAGCAAAATTGCATGTATTATTTCATTTCTCTCCAGGCAGTATACAGTGGATGAGATCATATTTGCATGGTCGCCAGCAAAGTGTTATGATAGGCAACACGTTCTCAACATGGCGCTCAGTTGAGGTTGGTGTTCCACAGGGCTCAATTTTAGGGTCATTGCTTTTTTCTCAATATGTGAACAATATCACTTCTTCAATCTCATACTGTAAATTTCACATGTATGCAGACGACCTTCAAATATATATTTTCACTGAGCGTTCTTCAATAAATACAGCCATACAACGAATAAATATTGACCTATCTGCAATAAATCCTTGGTCTGAAAAAAATGAACTTAAATTGAACCCTGATAAAACTCAAGCCATTCTTATAGGAACAAGCAGATTACTACTGAATGTGGACCGTTCCCTACTGACTAACATACGATTAGGAATAGCCACAGTACAACTGACAACAATTACTAAAAAAAACCTTGGTGTGATTATTGATGAAAATCTTAATTGGATAGATCAGGTAACTTTGATTTGCAAGAAAGTGTATGTCTGCTTAAATTCACTGAGAAGACTAAAGAAATTTCTCCCGGAAAATGTATGAATTATCCGTGTCCAGAGCTTAATAATGCCACACTTTGACTACTGCGACGTAGTATACAATGAATTAAGAGATGATCTAGCAGTACGACTACAACGACTACAAAACGCATGTGTTCGATACATATTTAACTTAAAACGGCATGACCAAATTTCTAAGTATTTTAATAAGCTGGGTTGGTTAAGACTAAATGAAAGGTGAAGGCTACACTTATTAGTATTGCTCCACAAAATATTATCAACATCTCAGCCTCAATACCTCTCCTCACGGTTCCTATTTCTGAAAGATAAACATAGCTGTGCCACTAGATGAGAATCCATTCTACAGATGTCTATTCCCATACATATATCTCAAACATATGCTCATTCTTTCACTGTCCTGGAATCACAGGTTTGGAACAAACTAGATAACTCAACTCGTCATCTAACACCTAGACTCCCCTTCAAGTGTGCGGTTAAGCAACTTATCTTGTCTAATAAGCTAAACTGAGTTCTTGAAACTACTTAAGCTTTAAATGAGTATATGAATGAGCATGCGAATGTTTTTCTACTTATTTGAATATTCCTTTATTAAATTGTATTTCAATAAATGTAATAGTGTATGTTGTATTCAACAATGGTTAAGTGGAAGAGAAGGCTAACGCCTTAACTTCGCCAGACAAATAAAGGCTATTATTTATTATTATTATTATTATTATTATTATTAACAACGGCTGAGTTACTTTGAGAGAAGTGTTAATAGATAAAATACAAATGATTTGAAATCCCCCAAGTTGTAGGCTGTGACCATAGCTCAGATATTAGGATTGGTGTGAGCCGTAACATACCTGGTGCGGAGCCTCTTCAATATCGATGTAGGTGCCGCCGATGATCCTCTGTGTCGGCCATAGCGCCGTCGCGTCTGAAACTAGCAAACTTCCGTGGAGCTACACACTTTTAAAATGTTGTATCTATATGACCCGCTTCGGTGGTCGAAAGGCCTAAGGCAGTGTTCTGCAAATGGTGTGCCGCAGAGACGAATTAGGTGTGTCATGAGGCCACACCTCGCTATTCAATATCAACACGAATAAAATTGGTACGAGTGGCAGCCATGACTGGTCCTCATTTCTTACTTACTAATCATTCAAATTCATCTAACAAATTCAAAAGCTTTTACTCAAAGTTTTAATCAATGATGTGGTTTATCCCAACTACTAATGGTTCAAGAACTAAATGTTTATAAATATTAAAGAAAGCGGACACAGAAAAATAACTTCAATCTTTTCTTCTGGAACATTTGAAGTTACTTCGTGAATAAAGTACAACTGTACAACCATACAACCATTTTACTGGGTGTGTAATTCATTTTCTGTTGCAACCAAATCAAAACAGTGGGCCTTGAAAAAAATTAGGCTTCTTATGTGGTACATAAACTAAAAAAGTTTGTGGAACACTGATATAAGATGTCGCTCTTGCAATAGACTGTACTGCTGATAACACGGTTCAAATCCTGGATGGGTCTACTGAGGGTTTCTAAATGGTTTTTCCATACTCCTTCCATGAATATGCGAGAACATTACCTCTAAATTGAACTTTGCTCATCTCTAATACATTAGTGTAGTTAGTACATACGTGTACAGCCCAAATGGGTAGTAAGACACACTAAAAAATAATAAAATATATATGTATATGTATTATTATTAAATTACTATATCCGCATAAGACATTTGGTTACTAGGATCAGTGAACAAGCAGAATATAATTATAGCACAAAATGTCTAGCCGGTTATGGTTGTGTCGGGGTTCGATTCTTGGCCAAGTGTAATTGAGAGGGGAGGGGGTTCCTAAATGGTTTCCCACTCTCTATCCATGTAAATGCGGGCATATTTCCTCTAAAATTCTTATCTTACTATCCTAAACTATTAGTGTACCTAAATGCAGATACCACAAATAAGCTGTAAAACAGAGTGCAAAAAAAAAAGTTAATCAAATAAATATTTCTTGTATTATTAATTAATTAACAGCCAAAATAATATTAATGAAAATGATCTTTTTTTGAACTACTCAAAAATAAAATATGATCAAAGCTATAAGATTGTATAATTAAAGGCCTTTATTAAATGCGCAAACTTCTAGACAAACAGCCATCTGGCATTCTTTAACAACATTTTAAATGTGCAAACTTCTAGACAAACAGCTGTCTGGAATTCTTTAACAACATTTTAAATGCGCAAACTTCTAGACAAACAGCCATCTGGCATTCTTTAACGACATTTTAAATGCGTAGACTTCTAGATAAACAGCCATCTGGCATTCTTTAACAACATTTTAAATGACGCAAACTTCTAGACAAACAGCCATCTGGCATTCTTTAAAGACATTTTAAATGCGCAAACTTCTAGACAAACAGCCATCTGACATTCTTTAACGACATTTTAAATGCGCAAACTTCTAGACAAACAGCCATCTGGCATTTTTTTAACAACATTTTAGAGTCAAGGGCATAAAATATACTCCTACACTTAAATTTTTGAGTTTTGGTTTTATCATGATTACCCAACTTTATAATATAATATGTGGGGGTAAAAAAATGAAACTTTGAAATAATATTTTATAATCAGCCCGAAACATAGAGAAAAGGACGATTTCTCATCAATTGCACAGGAATTTCACAGTATGCAATACAATGTCTAAAAGAACACCCTATTTAAAACCAAATGTGACTTATGTTTGTTAGATACTAAAAATTTTTTTTCAAAAGATCTGCATTTTAATTCCTTAACAGCCACAAAACCCGTACCAGTGGCCATGTGGTCTAAGGCGTCAGGTTCACAATAGACTAGATTGCTAGTGACAGGAGGTCGAGGTTCATTTGCTGGACGAGTCAAAAAACAAATCAAACAGTTTTATTTGGTTGCACGGCTGGTACAAATAAGTAGTCAACAAATCAAACAATTAAATTTATAAGCCTAAAGTTGGGGGAGGGGGGAGGGTGAATCTGTTTTGCACAAAATATTATATAGCTTTTGTTTTGTATATAGCTATAAACTAATAAACATTTCACAGTTGCTAGTTTTTAAATTATTTAATTATTTAAAAAAAATTGTTATAAATTGCATGTGCACTTATTGCATCTTTCTCAAAATGTTTATAAAAAAATTACATTTCAACTAAATATTACCTGCTTCGGTGGTTGCATAGTCTAAGGCATTACTCTCGTGTTAGACTAAAATGCCAATGACAGGGATTTTGGGGTTTGAATCCCAGTCGGTTGAATTGAGGACAGTGGTTTTTCCAAAATGGTTTTCCACTCTCCATCCAAGCAAATTAGGGTACACTGCCTTTAAATTTAACCTTCCTCATCCCTCCCTAACTCATTAGCGTGATTAGTAGACATACGTATAGCCTGAACAGGTACCAAGATGTGATGCTAAAAAAAACTAAATATTTTTTTATCCAATAATATAAACAAACATTTCATTTGAATAAGTTTATTTTATTTTAGGATAATAATTTAAAACAAGTTTCTTTATATGAGAAGATAAATGTTTAGGATGATTAGTTAAAATATTAACCTTTTAAATATACAAAGTAATAAGAGTTACAGCACACTGATTAAAATACTCAACTTTAATGTTTACTCATAAAGATTAAGATAATAAATGTTTTTGTTTAAAAGTTGCAGCTCACAACACATTTGTTCAGATATAGAGAAGTAAAAACCACTAGGCCTACGCTTAGAGTCATAAATAATAGTTATCGAATCATTATTATATGCTATTAAATTTTCAGGGTGTCGACTCTGTTCAAGTTCATTACATTTTTTTTTTACAATTGACAAAAGTAACGTGATACTTACATAGATAAGCCACTTCCTGCTGCATAAAAAATGAACAGAGCAATCCTACGATCATATTGCGATGATCCCTTCATAGTAGAGGAAATATAAGTTCTGAAGGGGGGAGGGAGAAAGGTTTGATATTAATTGATAAACTCGGAACTGAAAGGTAGTTAAATTGGAAACCGTTGGCTTTTATTAACTACTACCATTATGTTGTAGACTCATAGCACTCAAAGAACGTGATATTAACTCTAGGTTAGCTCTGTTACACAGCATTATGGTCTACAGCCGTTTCCCATGCGTTGCGTCTTTAAATACACATTCAGGCTCATATTTATGCCAGGGCTCTGAAGTCTGAGTTGTGGAGTCGGTAAAAATGTACCAGCTCTTGACTTTTTTTCCCCGTCCATTACTGTTTCCAGCCTGTGTCCTGGGTTTGTTTTTTATTCAAATTATATATTTTTCCGCTACCAGCTGGCTAGGCCTGTCGTAGCTTCATATGCCTTATATTCTAAGACTAGGACAGACACAGCATCCAGTCCCCAGCCATCAATTTATCAATGTGAAATGGTAAAGCCATATTTCTATCGATGATAAATTTTTGGCCATGCCGGGAATCGAACCCCTTAGCTCAGTAGGCGGACATGCTACCGATTGAGCTAAGGTGTCGGACTATCAACTCTGACTCCGGCTTCAAAATAAAAAATTACAATATTATAAGAATATTTTATAAGTTTTTAGGACCAAAATTTGTAATTTGGATTGACACATTTATTTAAATATAAATTCACAATTTCAAAGAAGTTTCCCATGAAGTAATTTGTATTGGAGCATTTTACAGTAGTAAATTTGTTATTACTAATTAATATACTTTAAACATTTATGAAGGAGTCGGAGTTAGATAGTAGAAACATGTACGAGTCGAAGGTTTGGTGTACCGTACCGACTCCACAGGCCTGGTTTACAATAATGCAATGGGAATGAGGAAGGTAAAATTTAGAGAAATTTTGAGGGTGAACATTTTAATGATTAGAACACTTTCTCTATAAAGAAAGTAACAATACAACTAAGATAACGATGGCTTTTGGTGTCTGTCTAGTACTACTTTTGTCTAACCTGGTTTTCTGGAGATGGGTGAGGTCGAGGTTCAAATCCTGGGTCAGGTGTATCGAGATGTTTTATTGATAAATATTTTTGCACTCTTCTTTCAGGTGAATGCAAGTATTACTAACGGTCTAGCTTTAAGGATGATGCCTACTTGTGAAGTAGCGGCAAGTCAGGATTAGACTTCCCATGTTATTGTTATTATTATTATTACTATTAATAAGCGTATAATCCGAACGGGTAGTAAGACGCGGTGCTAAATATTATTATTATTATTATGCTATTAATACCGCGTCTTACTACCCATTTGGGTTGTACACTAATTAATCTAATGGGTTAGGGATGAGGAAGGTTGACCGAGAGGGTGGCCAAACATTTAGAAAAAAAATTTCCCATTGAGATTTTAATGATCTTGACATTTTATGTGCCCCCAAATTAAAAAAATGTGGGGTTTACAATAAATTTGTATACCTCTGTGTGTGTTTGACCATATGTACCTGGGGATGCAAACAAAATGGTTCTGATAAATTTCATTCAAAATTGACCTTCTTCTTAAATCAACAACCCAAAGGTTGGTTTGATGGGATTTATATCCAGTTGAAGCTAGACAAGCACTCAGCCGTTAAGCCGATTAGTGCTGCCTGCGCCATCTGGTAGAAATCACATGTACTGGGGGAGTTCAGAAAGTGTGGTGGTTCCCCGTTGTCTTCTGCACTGAATTTCTATGAGCGAGAGGACCTACCAATTTTGCCGGGAACCATATTTCCACATACCTTCCAGCCTGTTTCTTTTACACGCCACAATCGACAAAGGACCAAACGCTTTACTTTCGCTCCAAGAGAAGGTGTGCTAGGGATTTTTATCACACCAAAAAAAAATCATCGACCATGACTGGGTTAGAACCCACAAACATAGAGTCATGAAGTGAGTGCTTTACCCCAAGACCACCGAGGTCAACTCAATACTTGATAAATAAATGCTTTATAAGAATATTTGTGGAAAGTTTTATGTGGTAAATAATACTGTATTATTGTTTTTATGGGAAAACATCATTTAAGGTTGGTATACTGATAGCCAATTAAAAGAAGAAAAATACAGTATATAATAGACTAACTCATATGGGAATATACATAAGATTTTGTTGTACTATTTATTTGTAAGCCACATACTTTCAAATCCAAAGATTTGTTCATTTTATTATCTAATGATCATAAAATTATTACTCCTGATAATTTTTTATGGTGTAAAAGTATCACTAGGATGGGAAAAAAAAGGGTAAATGTGAATTATGTGCTAACATTTGAAAGTCATGAAATTCTAAAGTATTCATAATTACGGTGGGGATTTAGGGGACGCGAGAGAAGGCCAGTGTTTTTGTGGTTTTGATATCAAAACTTTTTTTTTGTTAAAATAAATAAAATATTGGTCCAGTACAGTCATATTATAGTTTAATTTTCTTCACTTGTTGATATGCACAGATCTTGAATATCTGTTATGAACATAGCAGCATTATCTAACAAAATTTTTAAATGGATAGAAAAAGTTGTCATTAAATTCCAGAACGCCCTTCACAGATATTAAAGAAATTTTGAGGTGAACATGTGAAGACAATTCAGTTTTATGTTTGTACTAGAGCAATATTTTATTTATTTTGGCACAAAAACAAAAGTTTTGCCATAAAAACTGCAAAAACACTGGATTTTCATCGCTTCCCCTTCCATCTACCTTAAATATATATAATAACAGAAATTGGGAGCTTAAATCAATCTGAACGTAAGAGATGTATCCACATCAAGTGTATTATTTGTTCATTTGGAAAATCACACCTTAACCCAGGAATCAAACTCAAGACTCTTGGGTTAGGGTCACAATGCTCTACCACCGAGCTAATCTACACATCCATCACGGATTCTGAATTAAAACTATGAGTGAAAAAGGACCCTCAGCATGGGACAAATCCTGGATAGCTTAGTGGTAGAGCTTTGGAGCAGGGTCCCAGGTTCAATTTCCATGTCTAGGTGTCATTTTTCAAATTTAAGAATATGATCCGAGTGAGTTTGAGACGTGTGTGTGTGTGTGTGGGTGCTTGTGTACTCGGTGAAGTGATTTTTGTAGTAAAAATATGTTGAACATATTTGAATAAATGATAAATTTTGAGACTCTTGTTTTGAAGAGAAGAAAGAGGTGAAGTCATAAATAATGGGTGACCTGGCGGTCTAGGGGTAAGGTGTCAGACTTCTATGCTGGCGGCCGGGGTTCAATCCTCGGTCCCGGCAAAGATTTATCTGATTACCAAACCCTTCCTTCACCTCTGACAAGACATCTTGTGAATGTGGGGAATGCCAGGCCTCCACCGTGGTTCGGATTCCACGTTAAACTGTAGGTCCTCCATTTCATCTCACAATCACCCTACCATTACACATTAGCGTAAGTGCGTATAACCCAAACGGGTAGTAAGACGCGGTGCTAATAATAATAATAATNCCACGTTAAACTGTAGGTCCTCCATTTCATCTCACAATCACCCTACCATTACACATTAGCGTAAGAGCGTATAACCCGAACGGGTAGTAAGACGCGGTGCTAATAATAATAATAATAAATAATGGTGAAATATCAATATTAACATTGTTAGTTGTGCCAACACTTTAAAGACCATACTTATACCATTTACTTTAAAATACTTTAAAATATAAATAGCAAATTCTTCTGGGGAAACACAGATGGTGGTTGCAGGGTTTTGGAGAGAGGGTATGGTATCCCAAATTTCCCTTGAGGCTACCAGGGCTCCTGATAAATACTTTTGAAAAAGTTACGCTTCAAGATAAAATATAGATCCATTTCCGCTCATATCCTCTGTCTTGTCGCGGAGCAATCTCCCGGTCATTTATGAAGTGAGGATTCACACTGTTGCCCCATTTGACGAATGAGGATATTGTGTAAGCAAAGCAATGGAGTAAATGTTTTCTTTGAATATTATTTTATTTATTTAGCACCGTGTCTTACTACCCATTCAGGTTATATGCTTAAGTAATAATTACGCTAATGGGTTAGGAATTGGGAAGGTTAAATGTAGAGGAAATGAATCCACATTTGCACAGAGGGAGAGTAGAAAATCATTTAGGAAAAAACCACCTCCAGTTCACCCGATTGAGATTCGAACCTCTATCTGCCAGTCTTCAGCAGTCTAGCTCAACACGAAACTATCGCATTAGCTAACTATGGCACCAAGGTGGGTTCTTTGAATATTCTTGACCAACGTAGACTATGTACTATCTGCAAATTTCTGGACACCCTCTATGAGTAGGCTACCTACGAGTTTTATACCTTAATATAACAATGAGTATGAAACTTAAATGAGCTTGAAATCCCATCTTAATCGATTCAGTGAACCAGCATAAAATTTTATTTTAACTAACGCTGATTTAAATAATCAAACTACTTAACAGAAGAGTGATAAAACCCCCATAATTCCTCAGGAGAACATGAGATAGGTGAGTGGGTTTTAACTTACAATGAGTGATCCCTTGAATAACAAGACATGAAGTAATTAACACTTAATAATTTTAACATGTAATATGTGTATAACCTGAATAGGTAGTAAGACACGGTGTTAAAAAATAAATACAGAAAAAAACATATAATTCTTGAAAAGATAAATGTTTCTGGAGTTCCAGGTGAACCCCTTCGGTGTGCATATACTCTCCCCCCCTGCCAATTTTTGTTTATTGTCGAGTGCTTTAGTAAAATCAATAAACAATCCAAATCCTAAAATTATCAGTTGAATTTTGTGTTTAGATCAGTAGCCAACACTTGTCTAAGTTATTAGAGTATTTCAAGAATCCATATTGTCAGCAAAAAAAAAAAAAATCTGTTTAAGACCATCCAGCACTTTGAGAGGCTGTATTCCCCCTTAACTGCATACTATATTTTCTTCTCTAAATATATTCTTCTATCATCCACCGCCCCTGCCCCCCTCTTTACAGGATCTAACACTTGCAACTCCTTGATCCTGGGCTGGACAGGATAGTACATATAATACCAATTAGGTATTTTGAGAAACATTATTTTTATATATAGTTTCAAAATTGAATCAAATTTAATTTAGTTAAAATTTTTGTTTCAAATTACATTTTGCAAAATAGGTATTTATTTTAGGAACCCCCCCCCTCCCCCCCAATTGTAAACTCAAAATATGCATTAATAACCCCAATTCAATAAAGTTGTATGATGAGAATAATAATTTTAGTGAGTATGAGGGTGTAGAAAATCTAAAATCTTTTGCCTAACTAACCAAATCCTGGGGTAGTTTCCCTTTCGGTAAAAATACCCAAAGTACCAGCGTCGAACCCAGAACCTTTGGATTAGTAGTTAGGTGCACTGACCACTTCACCACAAAGCCGTTTTTTTTTCAATAGTGATTCAACCATAGCATCTTATAAGCCTTTGTAATTTAATTAACACTTCATGCTCTTTTTAAGATGAGATTTAATTAAAGCTCTTGACCCTATTATACACGCGAACCTATGCACATGACTGCACCAAACGAGTCAACAAAACCCGTTTATATACTGTAATAAGTCAGTGGCGGAGTAGGGGAGGAGCAAAATGAACAGATCAAATATGCAAGTTAAATTTTAAAACATGCATTAGGACTTACATTTAAATTATACACATTTAAGGTGCTCCAAAAATTTATAATTGAGGTAAAGTACATAAATAATTAATTATTTCCCCCGCCCCCAAAAGTAAATTTTCTGGTGCGCCACTGAATCCAGTCATTACAGTATTATCATTTTAAGAGTATTACACAATTTTAAAATGTGTTCGTCCACTTGAAATTTAAATCTACATCATTCATTTAAATATAGAAAGCGTTTCAATTATTTAATTTATTTTAAAACATGTTTTTATGCGAGCTATTTTATATTATGCATGCTCTACCTTACAGTAGGGCCAACACGCATTATATGATCATGTACTTAAAAAAATATTATTTCTTAATTTAAAAGTTTTTATATGACTTAATTTAAAGTATTTAGATAAATAATATTTATTTTATGACGACATGTATGTAATATGTGGTAGTTTAAGGCGTTAAATTACACAACATAATTTATAGTTTTCATACTTATGTTGGCTAACTCAACCAGTCAACAATTTGTTTCACCTAGTTTCCAATGAATGGTCAAAGAGGCCGTGCGCAGATCTTGAAAGCAGTGGTTCTTTGAGCGGTTGTACAATTGGAATTTGAATAAGTTTGTTTGGAGTAAACTTTTAAGTTTAAATAATCGTGTATCAAACTTAAGTAATTAATCAAATTACCCAATTTTTTAAAGGGTAAATATATTTTTATTTATTTTGGTGTTTTGTAGAAGTCGTTGACTTATGGGATTGCAAATCATTTGAAAATGTTATTTATCTGACATGTCACACATTTTTAACTGCCATCTTCACCGTGTACAGATTGCCGTATTCTAAACTCTAGATGTGTAACTTGCAATTGGTTATAAATTGAAGGCTTGATTTAGTTAACTAAACATTCAAATTTCAAGTGCGTTCAGTCACTTATATTTGATTAGGCCTATGTGGCGTATTAGAAAAAAAATAGTACATGTTGGTCAAAGAAGTTGGCTTTTTGTTTTGACTTGCCAGATAGTTGAGAGTATTACCAGAAGCTACGTTGTATATTGGTTTTTACTTTAGTTCATTACTGATTAATATATTTCTAGGCTTGGATGTTTAAGGTTAGGTTAGATAGTTATGTCATTTTGAAGAAATTTCTTGAAACTGGTATAAACACCTTAAGCTCCAGACACTTTACCCGTAAAGGTGCCTAGTGGTCCGTAAGAAGTAGACTCCACACTAACAGATTGAGGTCAAGAGCATTTTAGGGTATTCTTTGGGGGGAAAAATGCAAGGAAAACCTTGTCTTGCAGCGTTATTAACTATACTACATAAGACACAAAAAAAAGTCTGTCGTCTATATCTAAGACTTGAATTAATAATTTAGAAAATATTTGCTCGACTCCCCTATTTAACAGGTTATTGCGACACTAAAGTTTACAGCATGCCTTGAGCATCTTGCTTTTTTCCGTAGCAAATGCAATGGGTTTATGAAAGACTTCTGACTTTCAGCCTTCAACATCGGTAAAAATTAAATTTTGGGTGGATTAATACATTTAGAAAACCAGTTAATCCCATGCTGATTTGTCATGTGTGTGTTCTTATAGGAATTTTAATCAGTTATTTAACCAACAAATATAATATTTTAATCTCTGCCTTTTTTGTAATATGGAACTAATGACACTGTTGGCCAAGTTTTTTGGCTGTAAAAATATTTTCTCAAACGGAACTGTAGCCTACGGTTCTCTACTCCCATATTGCACTATCTACAAAGTCCTGATTCTTAAGTCCTTACCACTCCATAGAAGTTGACTCAACTTTATTTCTAAGGATGTGTCTATACGAACTGCCAAGGACCAACAATCACAGCAAAGTAAATATGAGCGCGCACATAAAAATGAAAGCATCAATGGTAGCAAAAGGCTCTGTTGCTGTGGAAACAATTATAAAATGAAATTGTAGGTAGGGCCTAGTTTTACATACAAAGCTATTTTAGATTCATTTTTCTAGAAATTCAAAATGGGCCTAACAGGGAAGCGTGACATCTTTAAAACATTAATAATATTTAGCACCGCGTCTTACTACCCGTTCGGGTTATACGCTTTAAGTACTAATTACTCTACTGGATTAAGACTTGGGAAGGTTGAATTAGAGGAAGTGAACCCGCATTTGCGTGGGGGGGGAGTGGAAAACCATTTAGGAAAAACCACCCCCAGTTCACCCGACCAATATTCGAACCTCGATCTCCCCGTCCTCAGCAGTCGAGCTCAACACGACAAGCGCGATTAGCCAACTACGCCACCGAGGCGGGTCATCTCGAAAATAGTTTTTAGAAAGAGTAGCATTGTATTGGTAGGTTAAACCTCCCATTAGTATCGATAATCTCTGCTTCACAGTTCACTTCTGCTTGCATTATGCTCTAGACAACTTTCTTTCGAAGAGTTTTATCGTATGTAGTCTCATATCTCACAGTCATATGACTAAGGATCCAGACTTTGTGATGCGATTTCTATTTTTAAGGACTTAGTGACGTTATGAATGTGGAGCTTACAGACTCTGAGCGAGGCTTTACCTCTTGTATATCAAATCTAAGTAATCTTGAGAGCATTGCATATAATTTAATTGTTTACAGATCTTGTCGTCTCTGACTTACTAAGCAAATATCTCAAGTGTCGGCACCACCTTGTGGTCTCCAGAAGTTTTGCTATCAAATAAACTACATTCGGGCATTCTCAGGTAACTTACATACAAATATTTCTCTTTAAGAGATTAATTTTAAAAATCTTTTGTAAATTCTACTAAGATATTGTTACCAAATGTGTGAGGGTCCAAAGCGTTAGCCTCACAATAACTCTGATTGCCGACAACAAGATGTTATCGATTTGAATGTACTAGAGATGTCTTAAATCCACTGCACTTTACAAATCCGAATTCTCTATTTTAAATCCAAATCCGCAACTCTAATTCAAATCTGAATCTGGAGAGAAATACTAACGAGATTTAAATACCACAAAATAAATAGAATAGGTAGTAAAAAAATATAAATAAAACTAATGGTTTGGGGTTTGGTTGTTAAGTCTGTCCTATAAGCTAAACAGTGAGAGAGCTCGAAAGCAAATGCGAATTTAAAAAGGAAAATTTTGAATTCAATATTTCATTGAATCTCCTTAAGGTTTTGAGAATCACATCCTTAGTGTATACATTCATGCCCTTTGTAACGCTTGGTTTTATTTTTCAGAGTCTACCATGGGTGACGACCCAACATTGGAGCGACATTTCCGAGGTCACAGAGATACGGTGACCTCTCTTTCATTCCACCCCACGACAAAACAGTTAGTGTCGAGCAGTAATGACAACAGTATCATGGTCTGGAACTTCCGCCAATCTGTCAGAGCCTTCCGGTTTGAGGCACACAAGGACCATGTCCTAGACGTGTCCTTCTCGCCCTCCGGGAACTTGGTGGCGTCCGCCTCACGGGACAGAAGCGTGCGGCTTTGGGTCCCAACGGTCCAGGGGGATTCGGCGGAGTTTAGGGCACATAGTGCAGCCGTGAGGTCCGTGTAGAGAATTTCCCATTCGGAAAATAAGTTTCCCTTGACCTTTTATTTTAAATAGAATTTTCAAGCCATTTAAATGGATCTAATACAATTTGTAATATCCTAAATTTTTAATAATCAACCTAATTTTAATATATACTAGAGTTGGGTCAAATACACTATTTTAAAAATCCAAATCTCTAATTTACCTTTGAATCCCAAATCCAAATCCGAATCTTGGGAAAAATTATGAACATAGGAAATATAAATATAAATAGTAACTAAATGTAATAATTATTTCTTGTAATCCATTCATTATATTATTAATACATTCAGTTAAGTATTAAATTACTGTTCTGTGGCCTGGTTTTTAATTTCATTCTATAGTTATAGATCACCAAAAATCAGTAATAGAGCTCTAAAACATCAACTGTTTCCAGCCTGTGGCAGGGTCACTTAAGTAAAATGCCTCCATCAACCTTTATTCTCCCACCATAATTTTTTCCATTCTTCCCCTCTCACTTGAACACTTTCTATTATCTGCTCCTTCCATCTCTTTCTTGGCCTCCCTTGCGGTCGTTTTCCTACATTTCCACCATTTTCTTTAGCATCCTCTCTTTTTCTCTTAAACAAATTTCACTTAAATTGTTGAAAAAATAATCTTTTTCAATAAATTCAGTCTTGAATCCGAATTTTTCCCAAATCTTGAATTCCCCAAGGATTTGAGGGTCCATCCCTAATTTTACTAAACCCAATAACACCAAAAATATTATCGTGATTTCCAATAAAGTAATATCAGAGATTAGAGTTCTGTTCTCACACTCACGTATCGACTACAGTGCTTGGTGGTTGAATGTTGCACTAACATTGTGTCTGCTGTATACCAGATATGTTAACACTTCATTATTATAATCAGATCTTCTATGAATACATTCCTGTGTTGTATTTATCTGAAATGTCTGTCTGTAGGTCTGTACACTTCTCTCCTGATGGCAAGGAGCTGGTCACCTCGTCAGATGACAAGAGCGCCAAATTGTGGACAGTGAGCCACCGAAAGTTTGTCTCCACCTTTTCTGGACACAACCACTGGGTGCGCTGCGTCCGGTTCTCACCTGAAGGTCGTCTTATCGCCACATGCTCTGACGATAAAACCGTCAAATTGTTTGATCACAAAACCGCAAAGTGCGTCCACACGTTTCATGAACTGAAGGGTGAGTTTTGGACATTCATCGTAAGATTAAACCTCAACTGGTGGGCACATGGGCTGAGGTGTCAACCTTGTCAGGCCTGGTTCACCACTGACCAGGAGCTCAGTATTAGAATACTGGCCAGGTGTGCTAAGGGTAGGGGGTATGCGAAGCTTTAAATTATTGAAGTCGAAGGTCACATCTCCTTCGTTTTTGCATCGGAACTCCAATAACCTTCTCATTATAGAAACACCTCAAAAGCAGGTGAAAGCTTCGAAATAATTTGAATTAATTTTAAATATCTCATAACATATATAATTTATAGATAGTAAATCCTACCAACTAGAGATTAAATGACCTCTACAACGTAAGCATGGATAAATTCAGAAAAGTCATCAAAAAGGAATACATTGTTCTCCGTGTTTTTCTCCAAACATTTATCTTAATAGAGAATTAAAAATTTAAAACTTTTTTTTTTGTGAAATTGAAAACCAAACATTATCATAAAGTTTGCTTCACATGTTTCGACTTTGGCTCATCCCTAACTGAGGGGGTTTTTCTTGAATAGTTTTCCACTCTCCATCAACCCAAATGTTGATAAAAAAATTTATAAATTCTACCCTCCTTATTCATATCCCACTGGTGTAAATGTTCAGATAGCGAGTAGTTCTATTAAACAAAGCACGGGGAAGATAACGTTAGATGTAATTTTCTGCTACTCATTTTGGTGGCCGTGTAGTTTTAACGCGATACTCTTGCAGTAGGGTAGACTGCCAATGACGAGATCAAGGTTCGAATCTTGGTCGGATGTACTAAGGATGGTACTGAGGATGGTTTTTTTCAAAACTGGCTTTCCTTTCTCCATCCACACAAATGCGGGTACACTTCCTATTAATATAACCTTCTTAATTACGAAAAACCATTGACATAGTTAGTATATAAGCGTGTTACCCGAACAGGTAGTAAGACACAGTGCTAAAAAAAATCTGCGGTCCTGTTGGTAGCTCTTCCTTTGCAGGTTCCCCGCTGCATGTGGAGTTTCACCCCACCGGCACATGTATTGCCACGGGTATGACCAACAACATGATCAAGGTGTACGATGTGAGGATGTTGAAGTTGCTGCAACAGTATGTGTGCCACGAGGGCCCCATTAACAAGGTGGCCTTCCATCCGTGTGGGAACTATCTTATCAGCGCCTCCAATGACTCCTCGCTAAAGGTATAGGAGATAAAAAATCCTTATTCAGAACAATAAATTTGTGTTGTCCATTTAATTTTTACAGTAAAACCTCACTAAACCGGATCCTGATAAACCAAACTTTGATTGAACCTTGTTAATTCAGAGAGAGCTTTTCCCAAAATAGTGCATTTATAAACACCAATGAAAAGCTAGGTTGCAGGTGCTTGACCGCAAACTACATATTAATTTCTTTCCTACAGATTATTTTCCACTTTTATTGCTTTAAATGTAAAATAAATGTTTGTTTTTTAATAGCCTGTTTTAATTGTACCTTAACTTATTTTATAGTTTTTTTTTAATCTGGACTTTCATTAATTCAAGCCACTTGAAACCCCAATTATCGGATTAGTGGGATTCTACTGTATTTTAGATTTCATTGTCCAGAGTCACCGCAACAACAGCCCTGAACTGTTGCCAACAAGAGCTCTACATTACTCCTTTGTTGCTAAAATTAATTAGTGCCTAATGGCTTGGAAATGTATAACAAGATAGTGTAGAAACACTGTACAATGATGTAAAGTGAGAGTGAAGGAAGTCGACCTGAAATGATAGTTAGGTTAGGCCTGGATATAAACACACGGCTCTCTTCAGTTCTTAAGCTTTTACACTTCACACTTAAACATTGTTTTGACTTTTAGGAAATATCCCTTTTTTCATATGGTAATTCACTAATACTTAGCTTACTATAGATGCAAGACTTCAAAAATTGTCCCTAATGTGTATTTTATACGAGACCTGACGCAGCCTCGGTCTGTTCAGTGAACAAAACTTTTAGGCTGAGTCATCTTGTGCCGGTACCTCAAAGTAAAGCCTCGCGTGTCCTATAGAGTCGAGTCAAGACAGACATTCAATCATTCGTGCAAGCTTTTTTTTAAGAATGGAGTTAACAAATGAGTGTGCACTTGAATTAATTGTAAATATGAAAAACCACTTCATGCTGTTTTGGAAACTTCAACCCAGTTGAAACGTTTGTTTGACCTCACCTTTCCTTACTTCAAATTCTCTGATTAATACACACTTTTATAAAGACAGTTTAACTAAGAGGTTTTTTTTTCCCTTGACCAGGTAATGGACTTGTTGGAAGGTCGTCCTATCTATACCCTTGAGGGACACAGAGGAGCCATTACTGCTCTCACTTTCACTGCAAACGGAGAGTATTTTGCTTCAGGAGGAGTTGATCATCAGGTGAGTTCGAGGCTCATTAGCTGGTTTCAAAAATATATATATATATATATTATATTTAGTTTTATATATGATGAAGTTAAGTTTATATTATACTTTAGGATGTTAAAATTGATTCCTCTTTACCTTAATACCCTCGATTAATATTGGTACGCTATTGAAAGTATCAAGAATCAATCTTAATATCCTTATTTTCAGTACCTTAATTCTTAGCTGTAAAATCTCAAGTAATTGTTTCTAGTATTTAAACAAAACAAAATCGAAATTATCAGAATCAGGACTGTGCAGTCGGTACGCGCCATGCCTTTGACTCTGATTTGAATCTCCATTTGGCTTCCATATTTATTTTTTTATTTTGTTTTTAGCACCGCGTTTTACTACCCGTTAGGGTTACACGCCTATGTACAAACTACGCTAAAGTGTTGGTCATGAGAAAGGTTGGGGAAGTGTACCCGCATTTGTGTGAAGGGAGAGAGAAGCAAACTATTCAGGCAAAACCATCATCAGTACATTTGACTAGGATAGAACTCCATTCTCCCAGTGATCGGCGGTCTAGTCTATTGCGAGAAGCATCTTAGACTATACAGCCACCGAAGTGGGTTCCTTATTGTTAAACATCCCTATTAATAAGACATGTATAAAAACATTTTACCTCTTGTTCTCGTCAATACACGGGCAAATGTGTAAGTCTTGATTTTTATAATTTCCTGGTTAAGGCTTGATTCCCAGCCAGGTGTACTAAGGTTTTTTTTCCTCCCTCACACTATCTCCACGCAAATACGTGTACATCTCTTCTCAGATTATACCTTCCTCATCCCTACGCTAAAAGTGTAAATAAGATGTAGAGCACAAGATTTGATTTGAAAAGAGCTGATCAGAATCATTCTCGAAAGCTGCAAATGTATAACCCTTCCCCTCTCTTGTTTTGTTAGATCTTGGTGTGGAAGACCAACTTTGATAAAGAAGACCTGTTGAAAGAGTTTCCTCGAAAAGCTGAAACTAAATTTGGGTCATCACCAAACTCAGACTCGCCAGTTGTGTTAAACCCCGACGGTGCGTCTTCCGCCTCCGACTCGGGATCTTCCGACATTCAGGTAAGAGTAATTTTTCTACTCTGCAAGTTGCTTCTTTTTTGTATTAATTTTTAGAGAATATATAGAGCAGGGCTTGTCAAATTTGTTTGATCATAGGGGCCACATTGAAAACTAAAAATACAGAGGGGGCCACATTGAAAAAAAAAGTAATTAAAACGTCACAATCATAAGTAAAGAACTCATTTTAGTACCTTAATTTTATGATAAATTATTTTTATTTTTGGTTACATAAAATATTAGAACTCGCCCTTTATTTTTACTTAGAAACTTAAAACCTTATATTTGTAACAATGGTGTTAATGTCGGACTTTATATTTTGTGCTAAAGTTTCTTTCATTATTGATGACAAATGAGTATCGGTAAGCCGTGATTTCTCAAGTGTTTTGTTCCTTTGTTATAAGTGAAAACTGTTCACACACACACACGTGTTGCCAAACATTGCGCATATTTGCCGCGCAAATTTGACAATTTTTGGAAATTGATACCTAGAGGGTAAAGAATAAAAATTTGTTACGCCAATCTCACCAAACTTTTGAGTATTTCAATTAATTCCATTGACCATCACAAATTTAAACTCATAGCTATTACTCTTTATAATAAAAATGGTCATGAACAAAGTGTCTGGAAAACTCGACGAGGAAATAATGAAAGCCGTGATGTCTTCTTATGACTTGAAGGTATGTAGGGAGAAGGAAGAGGAAGTACAGGAACAACTACAAGAATGGAATGAGTAAGTGAAAGAGTGTGGAATGAAATTTAGCACGGCCAAGTGTGAAGTTATGGTTAATGACAAGGAAGAGGGTAAGGCCTAATAAAGCTGTAAAGTTGGATGGAGTAGCGCTGAGAAAAGTACAGAACGTAAAGCTTCTTGGAAGCATGACTGAGGCGAAATGTGGAAGTAGAGAGGTTCTATTGAGAAGAGGACAGTAAGGAGACTTCTATAAGTGTGTAAGAGACCTGCTATGGAGGCAGTAAGTGTCCTTGAAGTGTAAGGAAGTGTCGTACAGGACGTACTTTGTATCCATTGTCACACATGCAGCAGAAACATGGACAATGAATGTCAAGAGAAACTAGGAAAGTGGAGTATGTAAGGAGCATGTTAGCTGTCACAAGGAGAAACAATATTAGGAATGAAGTTATCCGGAAAAGATTAGGAGTACAGGGAGTACATGAGATAGTAGAGGAAGCAAGGTTGAGATGGTATGGCCATGTAATGAAGATTGAAAACAAAAGGATTCCAAAGAAAATGCCGGAAATGTATGTAGGAAAAAGACAAGGGAGACCAAGAAAGAGAAGGAAGGAGCAGATAACAGAATGTTCAAGTGAAAGGAGAAAAATGGAAGGATAATCTGACCCGGCCACAGTCTGAAAACAGTTGATGATGCTTTTTATCAAGCTTTAACCTTTATTGTCCTTTTATATTTGTATTATAGATGTATCAAATACAAATTTGAGTCTTTTAACTCTATAAGGAAAACCTCTTTTCGCTTTATGAGGTAATTATATTATATTTGTAAGAAGGTACAGGAAAGGTGGATAGAAACATATAAAAGGGGGACAAACACATTATAGCCTTTACAATGAAAAGAACACACTTTACACTGCTGCCAATGGACAAAGAGGTAATGGATGTCTCTTAAAGAAAATTGATTGTCACCGCCCTTTTATATGTTTCTATCCACCTTTCCTTTACCTTCTTCCAAATTTGAGTCTTTGAATCTTTATAAATGTATGATTTGTAAGTGAAAATATTTTAAATTGGATTCAAAAAAAGTTGTTTAAGGCTATTTTATTTGTCATGTCTATTTCATCAACAACAAAAATAACACTTTAATTTATTAAATTATTATTTAGCACCGCATCTTGCTGCCCGTTTGGGTTATATGCTTTAAGTACTAATTATGCTAATGGATTAGGAATTGGGAAGGTTGAATTAGAGGAAGTGAACCCACATTTGCGTGGAGGGAAGAGTGGAAAACCATTTAGGAAAAACCTCCCCCAGTTCACCCGACCAAGATTTGAACCTCGATCTCCCTGTCCTCGGCAGTCGAGCTCAACACGACAAGCGCGTTAGCCAACTACGCCACCGAAGCGGGTAGTAAATTAATTATATTAATACAATGTTGTCCTTCGAGATTATGTTATTCTCCCAACTAAAATTGTTATATCAAGTCATGGTCTTCATAATTGTATCTGAGATGATTTATTGAGCTTTCTATGAATCTCTAATACCATAGGATTCGAGCATCACATGTCTATATTTTTTATACATAAACCTCATTTCTATGTGTTTGTTGCCAACCTATTTTTATTCAATGTTTTCTATTCACTAAAATCAACTGTCTTGTAATTATTCATGAGAGGCAGGCACATTTGAATAAAATATCAGAGTGATTGTTTTAACATCTTTTTATTTGCAACATAATATTTTTAAAAAAAGTAACAATATCTTTAAACATGATTATATATATATATTTTAATAATACGCATGTTAATAATTAACATATAGATGTGGAGAAGGTGTATAATGTTGTGGATAGAAATAGTATCTGGCTCTGAAACCTGGACCTGGTCGAAGAGAGATTTAAGTAGATTTCAGGCAGCAGAGATGAGGTTCCAAATAGACATTAAGAATTTCACAAGAAGAGACAGGATAAAGAATTAAATAATTAGGGATGGTTTAAAAGTTACATTATCAGAAGAGACACTGAAGAGGAAAAGGTTGCTGTGTTTATGTCGTGTGATGAGAATGGAGGAGGACAGAATGCCTAAGAAAGCCTTAACAGAACAAAGAGAAGGGTGGAAGATCTATTGGAAGACCACGAACAAGATGGATGGACCAAGCCCGGGACATAGAAATTAAAGGAGCGGACTGGAGAAGCTTGGAGGAATGGAAGAGGATGTGCTAGATGACCCTCGGAGACTGGAAACATCGAATGATTTATTATCACGATGATTAGAAATAGTCTGGAAAGCGATGGAGTGGGCAGGATTGGGAAAGAGGAGTTTTAATGGGAGTAAAGAGTTGTGTTAAGACTTGGAAGAGATGGACGCAGTTATCCCTAATAAAAAAGGGAGTTGAGCAGGAGTTGCTTTCTCCCCACTACTTTTTGAAATGGTAATGAATAGATTAGCAAGGAAACTTGTGAAGGAAAGAATGAAGGCTGTTTGCTTGTTGACTTGTTAGTATGAGGGGAGTAAGAGTTCGTAACATTTTGATGACTATTAATGCCTTTTGCAATACAAATAACAAAACAAATCAAACTTTACATCACTGCCACTGGATAGAGAATAGGAAATGACCGCCGTTTACATATTTTTTTTAGCAGTAAACTTTGTGCCATTCCTTAATCTCAGGGTGTTAACCTAGATGTATATGATGAGGAACAACCCTAAGTGGGGACAATTGAGATTACTTATCATTATTACCCTAATTAAATTCTAACTTTTATGAGACACAGAGATCATTCTATTAATATTATATTTATTTAGCTAAATCACTAGGTTGTATCACTGCATTCACCCTCTCGTACTTCAGATAAAAATTGAAGTACAAATAAAAGTAAAAACACAAACACACATTTACAAACACTATAATATTATACATGTAATCATCTTCGGGTGGTAGAAGATGAAAGTTCTTGTTTTAGTAAATTTTGTAAATATCTTGACGAAGGAATTGGTTCGTTAGCCCATTCACCGGTGTGTGTGTGTGTATAGCACACCTATTTGTGTCAGCCCGGCAGCTATTTTTATCTTACAAATACTTTCGTTATTCATTAATTTTTATCATATATTACACTATTCAAGGTCAAAGTATAACATTGAAATGGTGGCTCCATCTGTCGACTTCAATATGAAGTATTCAGATTAGCTAAAAGTAACAGCGGTTCTTTGCTAGGCAGTATTACCACAACTTATTGCAATGAAACGTTGATTTGAGCCTGCGCCAGAGAAAGCAATAAGCAGTGTGAAGGTTCAATGCACTAAAGGATAACTTAGAACTATTTGAGCTCCACAACTTAATTTCACTTCCTGGGTCAGTTGCCATAATAGGGATGTAATCAATTAATTATTAGGTGGTCTAGGGGTAAGGTGTCAGACTTCTGTGCTGGCGGCCGAGGTTCAATCTTTGGTCCCGGCACAGATTTATCTGATTACTAAACCCTTACAGCATGGAACTGATCCTGTATATCTGTGGTAGAGTGTTGCCACATTAACCCAAAGGTCTTAGGTTCAATTCTTGTGTCCGGGCGTCATTTTTAAATTATCTTAAACGAATCCATGTGAATGGCAATCACCCTTGTCATTTTTCAATTTTAAATATATATTAAATTGTTGAATCAATTTGTCGCTCGTTTGTTCGAAATAGAGAGGGGCTCTTCATATTCTCTTGCGTATTGAATCTAAATATATTCAAAGATTTTGAAAAATATAAGATTACAGATTCAAAAGAGATAATTGTATTATATTTGGAAGAATGTATAGGAAAGATGGATAGAAACACACAAAAGGGACGAACAAAATGTGGTTTTTACAATGAACGTAAGAAAACAGCCCACACTTTACATTTCTGCCATTGGACAGTGAGGTAATGGTTGCCTCTTAAAGAAAATCGATCGTCACCACCCAATTCCCCGACCTAGGTTTGGTGATGACGATTGATTTTCTTTAAGGGGCAACCATTACCTCTCTGTCCAATAGCATCAATTTAAAGTGTGAACTGTGTTCTTCTTTTCATTGTAAAAGCCATATTGTGTTCGTCCCCCTTTTATAGGTTTCTATCCACCTTTTCTTTACCTTCTTCCAAATATAATATAATTACCTCATAAAGTGAAAAGAGGTTTTCCTTAAAGAGAGATTCAAAAGAGAGTAAATTTTTATTCATCTAAATTTTGCATTTGAATGATTTTTTTTTAGAGCTTTAACATTGCTTGACCGCCTCTGTGGTCTAGTGGTCAGAGTTTCCATGTTTGATCCTCGGCACTTTCTTTGAAGCAGTGGGTCCAGAACAGGGTGAAACTCAGTCGTGTGAGGACAAATGAGTTACTTTAATAAAGAAGTAACAGCTCTGGTTTAGAAAAACCAAAACAATCAACCAAAGGATTAGTTGTGTTGACCACATGCCACCTCCTATTCGTAAATGTTGACACTATCATCGCTAATGGTGGCGGCCTCTCGGTTGATATAGCTTGATTGCGGGCTCATGCTGTTGTGTGTAATTATGCTTACTAGGTAGGGGTAGAGCCGCACATAAATTACAAACCTAACAACCAGACCTCTAATTTATCGTATATCCTACCGATTGGTGGGGGGAATTTTGCCTCCTTAGCTTGTCATGTTTTCTAAGACGCAGACAGACCTTAGATTTGTATGTTTGACCGACCTCTAGCTTATAATCAATATAAAACTTGGTTAGAGATGTGCGAAGTTTACTTTTTAAATTTAACTTCGAATAATTCCTGAAGTCATCTCATTAGAAAATTGTATTGGAAACATGGCTATCATATTTTATCCTAAAATGATTTTTTTTTAAATTTCACAACATGTAATTCAATTATTCTAAATATTGTATGTACATACAACACAAAATGACAAAAATTGTTCATAAATGTTCATTTTAACTTCATAATTGTTGAATCTGGAACTTTACTTTAGAATCTGACAAATATTCAAAATCAAATTTTCAAAGTTTCGCACATCTCTGAACATTATTTAAACCCTTGCTGAGAATAACTTATGAATTATTTGATGTGTAAAACATGTCTTGAACTTGTCATTATCTTGCTATAGAAAACATGTAACAACATGTACACTAGTTACATATGCAGCTCTTGATGTGTGACCCCTTAGGTCCTCAACGGAGAGTTCCGTGGACTGCAAGTCAACGGCGGTAGGAACGGTCATGGGCCTGCGGCAGAAGAGAATGAACACTTGACAGATGATTCGGAAGAAAATCAGGACTCTAATATTGTCAGCGCCAGGAACTATTTCAACTGCGCCCGTGTGAATGTTTCTGGGGCGCAGGGTGATCTGCAGGCAAACCCCGTTCAGAGATCTATAGACAATTTGAGTACACAGGTGGAGGCACTCACCAAGACAGTCGCTCTCATGGAGCAAAAGATTTCTGTTCTAGAGAATAAACTGAAGAACGTTTTGACGTTAAAAAACTTTTAATATGAACAATTAACATGTGTATTTATTTTTAAGATACCCACAAATCAAGTGATTTAGGTAATTGATTAAACTGTTTGTGAATACAAAATTGATAAAACAGAAATATTCATCGGATTAAATTAATTGTTTTGAATTTAATTGCCTCCGGTGGTAACCATAAGGCTATGTTATTATAGATGATCTTGTTAACCAAGTGTGGGATCAAAGATATTCATTTATGGTTAACTACTTTAGATCACCCGAACAAGCTTAAAATTGTTGAGAAATATTAAAATATGTACACACACTATTTAAACGTATGTGATATTATGTTTGTTTGTTTTCCATCATGCAAGTTTGAATTAGTTTTTTTTTTTTTTTTAACTTAAGATGTAATTTATTTATACTTTCATACCACGTTTTGTAAAATGGATATTTTTTTTAATTTATCAAGAAATGTCTAAATGAAAGCTAGCCAAATAACCATGAAAATTGCATATTTAACCTGCTGGGTGTTTTTATTTATGTCCTTGATTTTTTTTTAATTATTGCTATAGATAAGTTGCTGCAAAAGGTATTTTTACTTAAAAGTATAATTGATGTATATATTTGTCAATGAAATTTTAATTCAATGTACTCATTAATATATAAATATGAATTTAGGTTATGTTTTTCCTTTATTAGCTTCATAAGCTAAGTGTGGTTGGTTTATTAATTTATTTTTTTATGTAAAATACATTTTATAAAATAAACATTATTCTTTTTTATTTACTTAAATATATATATACATACTAGACCCATCCCCCTCCCCCCGCATTATTTTCAACAAACATATTGAAGAATCATCATAGACTCTGCCATAAAATATGAGTGACTATCGACATTTTTATGAGGAAGAAATTAAATTTTCAAAATAAAATATAGTTTATGTTACTCGCTGATAATGTAGCTTTATATTGGTGAAAGAATTTTTAAAATCGGTCCAGTAGTTTTTGAGTTTATCCATTACAAACAAAAAAATCAAATATTCCCTCTTTATAATATTAGTGTATATATAAATCTCAGCACCCCTTCCAGTTATACACGTACGCTAATGGAATAGGAATGAAGAAGGTAGAAGTTTACAGGAAATGCACCTGCATTTACATGGAGGGAGAGGGAAATTACCTTCATTACACCGGAACAAAATTTAACACCATATCATTTGTGTGTGTGAAGCTTCAAAATGTTGACTTGGGTAGGAAAAGAATTACGACTTCAACAAATACAAAACTTTGCTGATAAAATATTGACAGCTAACATAATCAATTCATGGTAATTTACAACCATTACAAATAATATGGTGCCACATAATATTTTTTCAACCATAAAACAACAAAAAATATTCAAACTTTTATTTGGTCCATAATATTTCATAAATTCGATTTGAGTTGGCTTCAAACTCATAAAATCGACTTTGCGCATCTGTTATTGGTGTTTAAGGGGAATCATTTGAGGTTTATCTGGAAATATATGCAGTTATGATTTCAATCAAATGTGTTCGAGAGGNATTTGACCTCTTTCGAGGTAGTGTCCGCGCCCTTGGTATTCTTCAAGCCACACATGCCTTCTGGGCAGTACTAAATCTCAAAAAGTAAAATTTTCCAGAGTCAAAATAGTCCTTTGTTCAGATTCCTAGCTGAAGACTATTCTGGGGGAAACCAACCAACCAACCCTCTTGTTCCATGCAAAAAGGGATATTAAAACTGCAGTTAATAATCAAATATTTCAGTATTTTTATTAGGTTTGTAGGGATGGACAGGTATGACACTTCTATCATAGGAAAGAAAATGAGTTAAAATATTTGGACGCAAACAATAAATTATAAACGTAATCCTTTAGAATAATGTTAGATTAAAAGTATATACTAATTTTTAATAATTTTTTTTTATAATATTCCGAAAAGATTTAACATTATTAAATGTAACATAATGTAGGAAGGGAGGAATGCAGAAAATAATGGTGGCGAAAGACCCAGGGAAAGATAGAAGTAAATGGAGAGGCTTATGTTTGAAACAGACCCAGTCAGTGGTGGGAAAATTGTGTTGTGTATTTAACAAACATAATTTTATACACCTCTTAAATGTCGTGTATATTTGAAACCCTTTAAATGTTATCTAGGTTTGACACCCCATAAAGGTTCTTTAACTCGTTAACAACAGACAGGCTGATTGCTCATGAATGGTTGACCTTGGCAAGCTACCTCCTCCCCCACCCCTCATTTCTGCACCCCTAAAGCTAGTAGAATATTGTAACGATACTGATTTAGACCCCTCTCATATATTAAAAATATAATGGATGAAGTACATTTTTCATTAAAGTATGTAAAGTATTGGAGAATCACGCCTTTTCAGGAATAATGTCAAAGGATTGCACAATTAAAACTTATTTTTTTCATTCAAAAGTCAACTCGACAGTATTTACCGAAAAAGCAAGTGACGCAAGCTCCCTTTACCCAATAGGAAGCTTGCCTTCATAACACCTGTTGCCAGGACTCTTTCGATTTGTTGGTTCTGACACTGGTCACGAGTGGTCCAAGGGGTAAGGAGTAGGTCATATATAAGCTGCTTGTGCGTATGAACACACAGAGAATACCAATACAAAGAGAGTACCAATTCAAATTAACAGTGCCGGTAGCATAATATAGCAGTAGCAGTAGTTCACAGTGCCACTGACTGAAATCTGTAGTTCAACTAAGCTGTATCATATAAACTTATATCTTCAGTGTCGAAGATAAATAACTTTACTAAATCGTGTGTAACATTAAAGGTCTTATTTATTCAGTTAAAATATCAAACATAATTCCGTATCAATATAATTGGCGCTCGATCATGGGGCTATACATACCAATTATATCATCAAAATACTGTACTGCTTTAATTAGTGCTCGATCATGGGGCAGTTATCAGTTGATCAAACTGTATCACTTCATTCGGCGCCCATCGCCGATCAGTAACTAGACAAAATATGTCTGTCCTTTTCCGAACCTAACAAATAAACTGGGTATAGACAAGAGTAAAACGAGTCGCGTCCCTCACAACTTGTTTGTCTCTCTACAAGCATTGAAATGCAGTTAACTCCGATTATCCGTGTTAATGGAGGGGACGATTGCCGCTGATAATACATACATTTAGTAAATTAAGAGATGTAGCACATTCAATTCAAGCTAGTAGGCCTACTCACGTATCGTGATCGCGATGATGAACACATTATATTTCACGCACCAAGATAATAAAAAAAACACCTTTAAATCAATGTACAGTATACTCCAAATAGACAACTCACTTAAAAATAGTTTGCTTAGTTTTCTGCTTCATTGGAGATTTTTCCTTTTTCCTTATTCCCCTGTGTATTTTGTGTAACGTCAGGTAGGAGCGTGTCATCTCCCTGTACCAGATAACTAAGCAGGTCGTGAGTTCATTCTAGTGCAGTCCCTCTTGAATAAACTTTTCACCTCTATGACCACTATCTCTTTCTTAGGGATTTCTGAGTACTCAGGGTGTCTACCATCCGGGAAAACGGAAATTAGCCGGGAATTTTAAGTGATCGGGAAAATCCGGGAATTAGTCGAGAATTTGGTAAATCACAATAAAAATCCGGGAAAATGATATTTTACTCAAAATATGAAATACAATAATCAGTAAATTATAATGTAATTTTTGTGTTTGTAGCTGTGTAGTATATTTTTAATTCCTAGTAAACAATTTTAATTCAAATTTAAAAAAAAAGATTAATAGAAAAATGAGGGTGGAAAGGGAGGGGGGGTGGCGAGTTAGAAGAATGTGACATACTATTTTAGTCGGGAATTTTAGGAAATGATCAGGGGAAATCAGGGAAAAGGTCGGGGATTTCATTAGTCAAGTTTAGTAGACACCAATGGTACTGTTCTCCATCAATGCGGCGTTTTTTCAAAAACGGATCCCTTGCTGTTGGCGATGTCACGGTTAAGCCCTAAAGCGGATAATCGGGAGTTTACTGCTCTAGGAAGAAGACTGTCTTAAACAGATGAACAGTGACGTGTCAGCGGTAACTGCTAGAACACGAAGCACACTTTGTTTCTAGCCCAAAACTTTTTGGGAAATAGCCAATCCTACCCGACTTGATGGAATGTATAAATTTCCGATCTTTTCCCCAGGTGTTTGGTGATCCTGTCCACCCCAATTTTTTTAAAATGAAATTCCCTGCATCTTCTAAACACAAAAAAAAACAACTACCGGTGTATAACAACCCAACAAAGGCTTACTAAATATTAAATATAGTTGAAATGTGACACCTCGACACAAGAATAGGACATTGCGATTTGAATTATTTACAAAGTTACCACCCACCTCGGTGGCGTAGTTGGCTAACGCGCTTGTCGTGTTGAGCTCGACTGCTGAGGACGGGGAGATCGAGGTTCGAATCTCGGTCGGGTGAACTGGGGGTGGTTTTTCCTAAATGGTTTTCCACTCTCCCTCCATGCAAATGCGGGTTCACTTCCTCTAATTCAACCTTCCCAATTCCTAATTCATTAGAGTAATTAGTACTTAAAGCGTATAACCCGAACGGGTAGTAAGACGCGGTGCTAAATATTTATTATTATTATTATTATTATTATTATTATTACAAAGTTACCTTTAAAAATTGAGAGAATGATGCTGCAAAGTCATGTGAACGTTCCTGTTGGTGTAGTAACGTAGATTATTGTTCCCGTTGCCAAACGCTTGGTGGTAAAAGTCTCTGTTCTCGGTGATAAAGATGGGCATCGTCATGGTGGACTTCTCTTGGTGCTCGGAGGAGGAACTGGCTTTATAAAACCTGCGCCGCCCATTTTTCTTCCGGTTTCACGAGTCTTGTTAAACTCTGTGTTCAAATTAATTTATTATTTACTCGTTGCAACGGCAAACAATAGTGTGATCTCTAACATATTTTCAAAAATTGGTCTAGTCTTCTTAGGGTCTTGCATTAAGATACAAATATAGTTTAAACATAACCCGAGTGAAAAGGTCTTTAAGAAACATTTTTGAAAATATACAGAAATGGATAGAATTTAAAACTCAAATTTGAATCTTAAAATAAACATTCTTAAGTAGATGTAGGAAATATAAATACCGTATATTTTACCTGAATATAAGACAACACATAAAAAAAATGTTCATGTTTGTCGGAAAAATCACATTAATCCACATCAGGTCTATTAATTGAGGAATTGAATTGCTGTGGAGATATAATATTTAACACAATGTAGGGATTAATATATTTTACTATGCCGGGACTATTAGCTAAGTAGACAGACATGCTACCAACTGAGCTAAGGAGTCCCAACATAGCTTTAATAAAAACTTAACAACCAAAACCTAAACCATTAATTTAACACTTAACTGAATATATAAATGTTATAATGACTGTTGACATTTAGTTACTATTTATATTTTCTATCGTGTTATATCTATATTTCCTCTTAAGCTAATTTTCTTTTTTTAATTCCGATTCAAATTCATGATTTGGGTTTCGAAGATAAAATAAAGATTTTGATTCATAAAATAAAAGATTCAACTAGGGGTGTGCGAAACCTTGATTTGACTAGGAAACAAACACCAGCTTTGAGTTCACTTTGAAAATAAAATACCGGCTTCGAAGCTTCACTAATAAAAAATATTGACAGCTAAAATACTCAATTTATGTTCAATTATTGTCACTCAGAGCTGTTTAGTACATTGCAAATTAAAATTCATATGGAAAAAATTGAAGTAACTGAATTACATGCTGTGATAACTTCATTTATCAGATTAAAACTAAATATTACAAACAATTGTGCAATAAAACATTTTATAAGTAATTTAAATAGCCACAATATATTTTTTTTTCAAGTATAAATTAACTATCAAAACCATTTGAATTTCATTTGGCTTCGAGAATATTTCATATATTCGATTCGAATTGAAAAAGTGGACTTCGCACAGCCCTAGATGCAACTTATTTATAATTATAGCCAATATTATTCCGCAAATACCTGGAGATAGTTTTGTCGACGAGTGAATTGGAAGAATTTGTAAAGGGCTCCAAAAGGTAGACATAAGATCGGCAGTGCCGCCAGAAGGTTGGCGCATAATCTGGCTCCCTCAGGATACGAACTAGCGTTGGTAGAGGTGCCCAGGTGGTACAAGCTGCTCGTCAGTAGCACCTGATAAAAT
>CABFOV010000363.1:12968-22975 GCA_902141375.1 Timema poppense
AAAAAAAGTAAGTGTATAGTGTAATTAGATTTCCTTTTAACAAAATGTGAAAGTAAGAAAAGGGAACCAAACTACGTAAAACTGCGAACAAATTAAAAAGTGTAACGTTCGAGTTTCAATTAACATACATTATATGACTCCCTGTTGTGTTTTAGGCATACTTTAGCTATTCCCACTGCAAAAGTGGGGTATTCTCAGGTAGGGTTAAGGCGGTTTCTCTTATTGAATTTTAAACAACAGGAAAGGGAAATTGACTATGTAATTTCATGATCTATACACTCTAATTAAATAGGACTACTTTTTTTGTTACTTAACAATAGCCTTAGATGGCATTTCAATCTAATCATGTAATGT
Source organism: Timema poppense (assembly GCA_902141375.1). Taxonomy (NCBI): domain Eukaryota; kingdom Metazoa; phylum Arthropoda; class Insecta; order Phasmatodea; family Timematidae; genus Timema; species Timema poppense. The sequence goes on from CABFOV010000363.1 coordinate 13,323, forward strand.
TTTATCTATTATTGGTATATTTTAAATCTTAATTGTTTCACACTTTTAATGATTTGAATATATTTAGGGTCTGTTAAAATTAGTATTTATAAGGGTTATTGTGAGAACGTAAGAACTTCTAATAAATTCCTTTAAAACTTTAAATCAAAGAAATCAAATTAAATAAGGGATTTTATTCGATAAATAATTGTAAAAACGAATTCATTCACTCATGATATTTTTCTTTTTATCTAAAATACCTTCTTGAAGCAAATGTAATACGATAAAAAAAACAATACAACCAATTTATTTGAAATAATTATATTTGTTATATAATATATGTAATACGTATTATATATATATAATATATATATTTATACTAGATTTAGTTTGACAAAATACATTTGAATTATGTCTTCTGCTTATCACACAAACTAAACCCAGTCGAAATATAAATTTAATAAAAAAATATTGTATATTTTAGGTTAATCAGTTTGTAATAAGTTTTATCTGTATAAATAAGTAGCTTGAATTATAAATTAATGGACTCTAAATTTGTTTTACTTTCACGAAACTTAAGATATGTTTAGTGAATATTTAAATACTTGCACTTTAATCTTTCTTTAATTATACTTCTTGCTAAAGGAAAACTCTTAATGTAAACTTAATTTTCTTATATGTTGTCACTAATCTATTTTTCGTCGTCTTCGCATTTGGTTTGTAAGACATGTCTTACGTAAAATCAAGTCTCGTCACATACCTACTGAAATAGTATTCATCCGACAAGAAAACGAGAGAAACTTAAAAGTCATATTTGCTTTTCCTCTTTTACCCTCCTTTTTGCTTTTAAATTCTTTTTAAACTCTTCGTGGAGTTGAAACTAGTTGGCAGGATTGGGGTAAGAAGAGACAGAAGTTTGAAGTTTTCCCAGATGTGATAGGGGGAAAGGGGAAATTTTGAGTGAAATTTAAAAACTACTTTGGTTTTTTATGTGCAAACCAACTTTGTGTAAAATATTCTACAGAAGATAAAATAATGTAAAAACTATCATAGCAAATATTAAACAAATGAGCTTTATTTTCCCCGTTTAATTTGTGTGAATATACATTTAAATCATATTTAAAAATAAATAGTACTAAACAATCGTACAAACTTTTCATATATTTTTAGTAAACTACCTTTAAATAAGTTTAAATCATAAAAACAAACATAGGATATTGTTAATCACAATAATCACTCATTACATATACATTTTAAGCCAAATTCTTTAATTATATTTAATAAAATTCAAAATTTCAAAAATAAATTATTTGTTAACTATCATAAAATCATTTGTTATTTATAAAAATGAAAGCGTATTCTTATTTAACAGAGAAAAACTATTCAAATATTCCCATTTTGGATTAAATCTTCAAGGTCAATTTCCAAATTTTCTCTTTTATATCAATAATTTTAACGTGTTAGATACTTTCTAATACTTACAATTAATGAAGCCCTATAATAGGTTTTCAACTATTACTACCAGATCTAATAAGTTCTAATAATGTGTAACAGATATAAACTCAATGTGATATTACAAGTGGGAGACGCCCTATTCTCACCAAAAATGCCCCAGCGAATGAGGTAACTTGGCTTGGAAGACCAACACACAAACATCTAACACCTGGGCCAGACGACTATAAAATGAGAGAGGCTTCATTCGGGATGTTCCCAACATCCTTTGTCGAACGCTAGGGGTCGGGTGGCGTGATTCGTGAAGTTTACCACCCCTATTCGTACTTAGAGAAAACCTTGCCAAATTGTATTAGTCCCACTGGTATATAACGACCTGTCCTCAGTTCACGTGTATTTATTCTATTGTAACCACTTGACGGAGGAACTGCTGGAAGATATTCACGAGCATCTGCTAAGATTACGTACTGAAGACCGCGATGGTTGAGGCGTCTGTGTCACCTCGCCGCAGATCAAGCTATGGCGGATACTATAGGTATTGAGGGATATTGTAATCTTTATTGAGCTTTGACCTCTAAAGTTCTATGTCCATATGACATAGTTTTTGTATTTCAGTTCTACTGACTTATTTCCCTATGCCCATAATTCTAAGTTTATAGCTTTATGCACTATCTTTCTATGTCTATTAGGCTTAGTCGCAAATATTAGACTCCTTAAACTATATGACCATGCTTCGGCTAGTTTAAAGAATAGAATAAAATAATGGAGGATACCAGGTTATATATTGCTATGTGTCACAACCTAATTGGGTCTGTAACTGAAACTTTTCTCTGATGCGTCTGTGTACTGGTATGCGGTACGCAACCTGTGGAAGTGATACTTGTCCATAGTAGTGGCCCGCGGAGTTTTGTCTGTTGTGTACGGGCCCCTTGTGGCACCTTTAGCGTTAGTCGAAAATGATTAATATTTTGTCTAGTATTATTGTCCTCTTTTTAGGATAGCAGAAGAAATATACTATTAATTGCCCAGGTAGTACTAATTATGAATCAACCGGCCATAGTATCTGTAGCGTCTAGATTCCTGGTAGTTCGCCGTTTACTAGGTGTAAAATTATAGTTTCTCTTCTAGGAGTTTATAATATAGTAATGTCTAACTTTCTATGGAGTTAACCCAAGTTAGCTAGCTCATGTTAATTACCAACCTTGTAGATCCTTAAACTGGGACTAAATTTATGTGGTTTAGTTCTTTATATTTAAAATTATGAGTTGAAGTTGGAAGCCTCACAGTCAGCTGACCGGAGTAGACTTATCTTTGATTATTTTTTAATTATATTTGATTACCACCATTTATTTTTAGTACCTTAGAGTTGCTCCCTTTCATCCTATTTGATGACTTAGTAACTGTCCTGCTTTAACGAGTTACAAGCTTTCTTATTTACACCTATGTCCTATATGTGTGGGTTATAGGGTGTACCTGGGTGCTTCACATCTGATGCTCCTTTTTTGAGCTATTTATACTATAATAACCCTTTAGATTCTTATGTTTAAACCATGTATGGTTTGAATAATTTTTACCCATAGTCTTATATACTTCCTTTTGAATTGTTTGAACTGATTTATTAAACTTGTAAATAGTTTTTATACTTTGTTCCTTCTAATCAACATTTATAAGTTCACGAATATTGTATAACGATACATTATCATTAATATTTAAAATAGTCTCCCGATACCAATTTTGAAACAAATTGCTAAAGTTTTTTTTTTTAGTATTCCAATTAAAAAAAGCATTTATCAGTAAACTACCCATGACCAAATTATCCCTTCAAAATAAGTATACATTATTATTATTTATCATGTTTATTTCAAATAATCCCCAGTTATACATTCTAAGCAAAATTGTTATAGCCATTTTCAAAATAATTCAAATTTTCAAAAATCACTCAGTAAAAGACCCCATTATCGAATTCTTACCTGAAAAAAACCATACAGGACTATTTATCATCTCAAACACTCCCAAGATACCCATTTGTAACCAAATCGTAAGGGTAATTTTTAAAATATTTTCAGTTTTTGTAATTCAGTTATCAGTAAGCTATCCATAAATGAGTTTTTACCACATAAACAAATACACAGCGTTAATTGCCATGTCTAACATTCCCAAGATACCTATTTGAAACCAAATCATTAATTTTAGTTTTTAAATATCTTAAGTTTTTGAAAAATAATTTATCAATAAATTATCTATAAATGAGTTTTAACTCCAAAAACAAGTATACATTGTTATTTGTCATGCCAAAAACTCCCAGAATACTTATTTGGAACCAAATCTCTAAAGCGGTATGTAAAATATTTTGACTTTTTGAAAAATTACTCATCAGTAAACTACCATTAATTGAAGGCTAAGGGTTAAACAAATTGTGGTATAGCCACATAAAATCTAAATATTAAGTTTGAATAAAATCCATAAAAACATTTTTGACCTGTGTCCATGGACAGAACGACTGGTAGACAGAACTGATATGGGGACTGACAGAATTGTAAAATACATTTTTTGGTTTAATGTCCACAAAAAAAAAACGTAAATATTTCTCATAATTTTGATATCAATTTCTTTTTCACGATCACAAAATTTTATCTTGATATAAGCAAGTAAAATTATTAAAACACATAAATAGAAGTAAGATAACATACCTTTTTTTTTAATCAGAGATATTTTATAAACAGTATTTCTAGCTATAGGCCTGACCTTAATATATTACATAAAGACAAAAGTCATGACTTACTCACTCACTCATCACCTTATCTCATGAACCCCTCAACCCGAAATCTTAAAATTTGGCAGGGAGTCTCCTTTTAGGTCGAAAATATCCGATAAGAAGCTGTTGATTTTTTTTAATTCAACCTCTAAGGATGTTAAATGGGGATTGGGACATTTTTAAAGGTATAGCCGCATTTTCAAAACCTCTTGAACTGAAACGATGAAACTATGCAGGGAGGTTCATTTTAGGTATCAGATCATATATTTTTTGGATTTTTTTTTATCCAGCCCCCAAGAGTGCGAAAGAAGAAGGTGGTAGTTATGGAATATTTTCCGAAGTTAAAAGATAAGATTATTATTATTATTATTATTATTATTATTATTATTAGCACCGCGTCTTACTACCCGTTCGGGTTATACGCACTTACCTTAATGTGTAATGGTAGGGTGATTGTGAGATGAATTGAAGGACCTACAGTTTAACGTGGAATCCGAACCACGGTGGAGGCCTGGCATTCCTCACATTCACAAGATGTCTTGTCAGAGGTGAAGGAAGGGTTTGATAATCAGATAAATCTTTGCCGGGACCAAGGATCGAACCCCGGCCGCCAGCATAGAAGTCTGACACCTTACCCCTAGACCACCAGGTCACCTTAAAAGATAAGAAACCCTCCTGAAACACACCTATTAAATAGTATAATAATATTTATAAAAGGGATACATAACCTGGTTTTGAAATAGGAATAATATATTTATAGTTTGGAACGTGATTATTCTAATTGTATTTAACTTAGACTACCTTGTTTCATCTCATCTTTGACGTTAGGGCCGAGACTATAAAGCTTATTCGAGTGACAACAGTTAACTTTCATTTTATTTAGCAGCGCATCTTACTAACTGTTCGGGTTGTAGGCTTAAGTACTAATTACACTAATGGGTTAGGAATTGATAAGGTCGAATTACAGGAAGTGAACCCGCATTTGCGTGGAGAGAGATAAAGTAGAAAACCATTTAGGAAAAACCACCCCAGTTACCCGACCGAAATTTGAAACTCTATCTTCCCGTTTTCGGCTGTCTAACTCAACAGGAAACTAGCGCGTTAGTGAACTATGCCATCGAGGCGGGTAACTTTCTCTTTTAAATGATTGTACAGTCGAGAGCTGTTGTCATTTTATATACCCTCAGAGTTTCGGCCCTTATTAATAAGACAATTCAAACACCTTTTCATAATCATTTTTAAATTTAATAGTTTTGGTAATTTAAAAAAATATTGAAAATTGTTAGTTCGTCCTGGAAGTGCCCTTAAAATGTTTGATGATATTTCAAATTCCTACCTTTGTCTTATTTATCATTCCATTACAATTTTAATTTTTAACAACTCTACTTATATCGATTCAATATGTGAAATTAAGAGCTTAACAAGATATTGTTATTCACACTATTATTCCACAAAAAAACTGTTAAATGGAGCAAGAAGAATGGAGTATTATTCACAATATTACTCCACAACTGTGAGATCTAGATGACAGTAAGATTGGTACAGTATTCACAACATTGTTCCTCAACAATACGAAATGAAGACAGCTGTAAGAGTACGTTATTCACTAACAATGTTCCACAACGATGTGAAATAAAGACAGTTATACGAGTATGTTAATCCTAACAATGTTCCACAACAACTGTGATATTTAGAAGGCAGTAAGAGTGGTAAAATATTCACAACATTGTTCCACAACAATGTGAAATAAAGACAGTTATACGAGTGTGTTATTCCTAACAATGTTCCACAACAACTGTGAGATTAGGAAGGCAGGAATAAATGGTAAAATATTCACAACATTGTTCCACAACAATGTGAAATAAAGACAGTTATACGAGTGTGTTATTCCTAAAAATGTTCCACAACAGCTGTGAGATTAGGAAGGCAGGAATAGTGGTAAAATATTCACAACATTGTTCCACAACAATGTGAAATAAAGACAGTTATACGAGTGTGTTATTCCTAACAATGTTCCACAACAACTGTGAGATTAGGAAGGCAGGAATAGTGGTATTCACTGCATTGTTCCTCGAAAACTGTAAGAGCAGTAAGCGTGTGTTATTCACAATATTGTTCCACATAAACTGTGAGCTTAAGAAAACAGAAATAGTGATATTCACAACATTGTTCTTCAAAAATTGTAAGTAAGAAGTGCGTAATAGTGGTATTCATAATAATTTTCTTCAAAAACAGTGAGATTAAAAAGACAGGTTTTTTTTAGCACTGCTTCTTACTACCTTTTGGGGATCGACGCCAAAAGTGTTATTCACATAGTTCCTTTACAACTTTGTAGTGAATAAGGCAGTAAGAAAGAAATATTGACAATTTAATTACGTGGAAATAATGGCTTTAAAAAGTTTAACTCAATTTATGTCTTAACCATGGCTACATGTTATACGCCACACTTGAGAGATGATTTGTAGCAGAGTACGAGAAAATTAATATATATTGAATTATATGGTGTGGAAATTATTAAATGACTAAGACATGACCTCGTAAACTTTTTATAAAAAAAAGAATGGCGCCACTGGTATAATTTTTAGACCAAGATATTCATTTTTTAGAATTCTTTATTAAAAAAGAGTCTTACAATAAAAATATATTATTTAAATATACCAAATTCCAACTAACGGTCTCTTTGGGTGTTTGTGAATACTGTTTTTCAGTGTTATTTATTGCTTAAAAAATTGTTCTTCTGGAGTGTTTTTGTTTTTTCTACGCAATTTTACGCATGATTGTGATTATGACGATACATCGTAATATTTTATGTGTGTTATTCATGTAATATATTAATATTTTACTAAAAAATATTATTTTCTTACAAAGTGTTTACTATAGTAAGCAAAAAATTGAATATAATTTTTAATGGGTCTTACTTAACTAAAAAAAATTAGAAAATTATCAAATAACTATAGTTTCTTTCATTTATGTTTTTAAAATGAACAAAAAATGTATCATATTATTTTATTGTTTTAACGTTCTAGTAGCAGTGTTTGACCTTATCAATTGACGAAAAGGTTTATCCATTTATATTCAGGTTCGAACTAATCATTGGAAAGAATTTGGACCAAATGCCATTTAGGACACATTTTTAGTGCTTATTAGGTGCACGCTTAAGTAAGTGACTTAAGACACTCAATTCCCAGTAATTATACACCAAGGCTTAGATAGCAAATTAATTGTCTGAGCCGAGTTTTCTTTGACTATGCTAAAAATAACTAGTTTATTCACAAACAAATTTTATTCAAAATTATATGTTATATTAATTATAAATTTATGTATAACTTAACTTATTGTTTTGTACATTTTATGTGTATATATTACATAAGCAGTAATTTATATAATTATTATTAAAAATTTAGTTTTAGAATTAAGCATTTTTTGAAGTGGTAGGTCTACATTTGAGCAAACGTTAGACAAAATTCAAAATCACACATATGATCAAATGGACCACTAAAAAATGCTTAATCCTTAAAATCTATTTTTAATGTATTTATATTATTGAAAACCTGTTAGTCAGAAGAAAATATTTAATATAGGTAAAATAATAGTCTAAGAACTTAAATTATAACTGGGTTGACTTCTTCGTGATCAAATCCCTATTAAAGGGATTCTTCTTTTAAGGAAGCGAATCTTACTAACGTATAGTAAACCACATCATCTCCAGAATAAAAGGAAAGTCGCCACCGAAAATGTACCATAGCCTTTTAATTTAATTAGGGTTACGACAAGCCATTGGCATTTAATAACAAGAGCCCTTCCTTCACCTCTGACAAGACATCTTGTGAATGTGGGTAATGCCAGGCCTCCACCGTGGTTCGGATTCCACGTTAAACTGTAGGTCCTTCATTTCATCTCACAATCACCCTACCATTACACATTAGCGTAAGTGCGTATAACCCGAACGGGTAGTAAGACGCGGTGCTAATAATAATAATAACAAGAGTCTACGTCACTCTAGATACCTCGTTAGTCAACATCTCATGATATCCGGCTCCTCTCCTTCCCTTTCTGAAGCCTACATTAGCAGGCTATTTACCCTATCTAAAGGTAAAAAGGGTAGTGTCCAGTCACAATAACTTTTTTTTACTATTCTGAAAGTTTAAATATATAATAATCCCCTCAACTTAGTGTTTTATAGCTTCAATTTGCGTTGTAACCACTGTTTTGCCCAGTGTAAGCTTGAGAGTGGTGTGATGTGACTGAAACTCAGGAAATATTATACCCGCTTCGGTGACCGCATGGTCTAAAGGTCTGTTGACCCGATCTTAGTTGACTCAAGAAGGAAAACCACTATGAACGGCTAGATTGGCAAGGCACGGCGCAGCACAGCTAGAAGTCAACCCACTATGAACGGCTAAAATGGCAAGGCACCAGACCAGCCAAAACGTTTGTAGAAACTTCTTGCAAGCAAGGTGGGAATGTAAGGGACCCGAGGAAATGTCAGCGTGTTTGCAGTTTTAATAGCAAAATCTTTATTTGGTCAAAATAAAGTGAATATTGCTTAGATACAAACATAAAGTTTAATTTTCTTCATATGATGATATCAATAGTTATTTAATATCTGTCTAGGGTGTCTTGGAATTTAGCTACTTTTTTTTTTCTTCGTTTAAAAAATTTCTCATCTAATACCACTATGATCATGACAGATATTCAAGAACTGTATTTTTCACGTTTCCTACAATTCCACATTAAATAGTACATATCAAATCAGAATGTGATTTGTCCTGCGTGGTGACAGTTTGGAAGAGGAGTAACGTAAGGAGTATAAAGGGCTTGGAGCAATAATGTGGCATGCCAAAACAACTATAAAGGTTGTTGTTAGTATTTAATTGTGTTCCTAAAAGCTATTTCCTTAAATAAAACAGCAAGCTTGTTTGTAATGATTTCCGAAAGATCAAAGTGTTTATCAGATCACATTGCTTTACGTATGGTTACATTATAGTAGTTTTTAGTAATTTCTGTAACCGTCAGATACTATTATTACTACCAAAATCATACTATATCTTCTCTTTTCTCTCTTTATCTACTACTTTACCAACCTTCCACTTCTTCTTGTCTTCATTCTCACTAGAGCTTAAAGTACAACCTTCCCAACTGTACATGTCAGAAAGTTGGGAGAGAACATTGGATAAACGAGATAGTGAGTATTCTTACACGTAACTTGGGAAATGACAAACATTTCTCTATATTTTAGAATGGTAATGTAAACGGTTGTTCAAGAAGTTTTTTTTTTCCTCCCTTGGGTACATCAAGCCCTAGCTTCCTAGAAGGAAGTGTGGGTGAACTGCGATAGTATTTCCGATCAGTCCTCTTGAAAAAAAGCTATTCCGTGTCACTTCACACACACACACACACACACCCTCAAAAGATTCAAGGAGGGCTATCGAACTCTTGTACCAAACACTTATATGCACTTCACTCT
>CABFOV010000363.1:32724-49832 GCA_902141375.1 Timema poppense
AAGAAGCCTTACTCCCTCCCCCTCAATCCTTTCCACCCTTTCAGCCGCAAACATGTGCGATGTGTTCGTTCCGCGTTGCGGTTTGCCGCGCACGCACGCGCTTCTTCTAGTTTGACTTCGTATCCGCTTGGCCGCGCCAGCGTGGTTTCCGCTCTAGAAGAGCTCTTATTCCCTCTTCCTCTACTCAGTGCTCACTCCCAAGGCCACATAAACAACGTGGACGTCAAGACGTCTCCCTCGTGATCTCTTTTAAGGCCTTAACGGGAGATGTTAACAGGAGAATACACTCGCAGATAGTAAGACATAAAAAAAAATAGGGTAGTGAGAAAAAATACAATTTTATTTTTGTACTGCGTCAACTTTACAGGTACCCGCTTCGTTGGTAGAATGGTCTAAGACACTATTCTTGCAATTCACTGTACTTCCGAAGATGGAAGATCGGTGTTCAAATCCTGGTTGGATGTACTGAGAGTGGTTTTTCCTAAATAGTTTTCCACACTTCCTCCAAGAAAATGCGGGTACACTTGCTATTAATATAACCTTCCTAATCCCTAAAAATATTTGAGAAATTAGTACATAAGCGTATAACCCGAACGGGTAGTGAGACACCATGCTAATAAAAACCAACCACTAGTTCAAATCGTTAGTAGCCCTTGTGTTGAATACAGATGGACCTTGACATATTTTTTATATATTTTAAAGGATTTCTTCTGTGGTCTAGGGATCAGAGCTACTGGATAAATATCCAAAGGTCCTGGGTTTTATCCCCGGTGGCTTCAGATTTTATGTGAAGCAACGGGTCTGAAACGGGGTTGATTCAGCCTCGTGAGGATAAATGAAGAGCTACTCGGATGAAAAAGTAGTGACTCCGGTCTAGAAAACTGACATTAATTGCCGGGGGGTTGTCCCGACTACTTGCCACCCTCTATCCGGAGAAGTTGGCACTGGCTACGCCAATAGATGGTGGCCGCTCTGTAAGTATGGCTCGATTATGGACTGACGTCACGGAGTTTCATATATATGGTTAATATATAAAGGCCTATATGAAACACCTTGACGTCAATCCATAATCGAGCCATATATATATATATACACTAGCTTTTACCCGTCGTGGCTTCACCCGAAATAATTGATAAAATCTTTTAATTTTTAACTAAACTTTTTTTTAAAGAATTAAATTAATAATTGATAACTTAAATAATATATATATATATATATTTTACTACGAGATATTATATATAGTATATACGAAAAGTTTAAACATTAGTATTGTAAAATTGATGTAAAATAAAAGGTTGGTAATAGTCCTATTTGTTATTCCAGGACATACTCTACCAACGTACAAAGTTTCATTCGAATCCGTTCAGCAGTTTTTGGCGTGATTGAGTAACAAACATCCAAACACGCAAACTTTCGCATTTATAATATTAGTAAGATACATGTATTTATATATGTTGTGTATATATATATGAAACTCCATGACATCAGTCCTATGTATATAGGGCAGTCTCATCCCGCTACTGCTACGCCAAATTTATATGCACAGCGTCCTACTACCAGGTTGAATGAGCTAGAACTTAAAGGAAATGTATGAGCATTTGCGTGGAAAAAAGAGAGTAGAGGTTAATTCATGGAAAACCACCCTCAGTACACCCAGTCGGAATTCAAACCTTGAACTCCCGGTAACCGTTAATCCAATGTATTGTGAGAGGGACGTCTTAGAGTCAGGGATGGGCAAACCATGAAACTTGGGAAAAGTGATTTTATAAACCAACTTACTTTTGACCATCTGTCTTCTCTCTCTCTCTCTCGAATCACCTCCTTACAGTTTCACTCATCTCAACGCCCCCCGCCCCCCCCCACCTCCACATACACACACACCCGCCCCCAATCATATAGCTCTTCTGAACGAACTAGATGTTACCAAGATGTTTATAATTGTTTTATATTCTCATTGTAGTTAAACTTACTTAAGTCAAACTATTTTATGTATTTATCATATATCAATTTTTTTTAAATGAACTTCAAAGAAAAATTAATTAATAAAAGTATTTGGACCACTAATTTTTTTTTTGGGGGGGGGGACGGCTTCCTGTAAGTGAGTCTGCACATCCATGTCTTAGACCGTGCGACCACCGCTAGAAGTCTCTTCCGACTAATCCAGGCTTATTTATATGTCCAAAATGCACTTCTCACTATTTTCCTAGACTCTACGAATATAGCTTCACTTTTTTGTAACTTTACGTTCACTACTAAGGCTATAAAGGATTTAATATAAATTGTATTTACGGGAGAATAGTATAGAAAGCGCACTCGCATTAGTATGGGTAGAGTATGGTTGAACCATAATGATAACCGGATGTAAAGATCTGCCCCTCGGTGCACCGGTGGGGATTCTAGCCCCAAACTCCACTTCCACGGCTACTAAATGCACCAACAAATCTAGCAGTGTAGACCGTATGACCATTGCTTAAGGCTTGTGTTCTCTACAATCATAGAAAGCTCTGATATACCTTTAAAGTCTGAGGTGAAAGTTTGAAATGTGTCTTGGATATGAATAAGGACCTAAACCTAGATATTTCAAATGGTAGAGCAATGGTTCATTAAGTCTAAAGACACAAGGTTTGAATACTTCTTAAAATTCTTCTTTTATCTCACATTTTCAATATATTTTTTTAATGAATTTAATATAAATTATACCTACACTGATGGACACGTTTCTTCTCATCTGATTTGCCAGAAATGGAGAGGTCATATTTTTAAATCCCGACCACGGTTATTATTATTTAGGTGAGTGTTTTTTTTCCTAAATGGTTCCCCCTTTCTTACTCGACGTACTGTACTTCCAATAAATTTTACCTTACTTATCCCTACTTTATTAGCTTAAGTATGAGGATAGTCCGGATGGGTAGTAAAATGAGTAGTGAAGGGGAAAAAATGTGTTACTGTTCGATCAATCCGTAAAGAACATTAAATAATTTATAAAAAGATGAAAAGGGTGAATTTTAGGAGTTATCAGTGCATTTATATAGTGATGGAGTAACAAAATACTAATGGGGAGTTCGAGTATTGGGTAGTGGTGGTGAGTAAAAAAAGCATTCATTGCAGAAAGTCAGAAAGAAAGTTTACTCAATTTGTTAAGTTCGAGGAAAATAAGATACTTTTAATAAAGTAACGCGCAGGCAGAGTTGAGTTTCTTAAATTCCCATCCTTCTTTCAGACAGAGTACCCCCTTTAAGAACCATTTTGTTGATTCCCCTTTTCAGGTAATTATACCGTGTCACCGCTTTCAACCCACACTATCCTTTCCGCCCGGAACCCCCGTCCTACTGATATCAGTATTGTCGCACTACTTATTGATGCGCGTGCGTGGTCTCTAACCTCCGCCATTCCAAAGCTGCATTGTTAAACTGCGTCATTCACTGTCCATCACAAACAATATAACAGCCGTGAGAAGGGAACCACAAGAGCTGGTGACGATCCAAACAATGAGTATTCATGATGTGTGTAAATTAGTTATCCTTTAGTCCTACACCTAAGCTCAGTCTGTCTACTGAGATAAAGGTTCTGGGTTAGATTCGTGGCATGGCCAAACAAAAAAATTATCATTGGTTAAATCTAGGTTTCCTGTTTTAGAGTGATGATTTAATGGCTAGGTGTTGTGTTTGTTTTAGTTTATAAATCGTGTGCTGATATAATCAGTCGGTTCAGAAAGTACACGTTAAATAACTCAAATAAGTTAATTGAAAGAAAAAATTAAAAGGTACTAGTTACCCGCTCTCGCAATATACTCGACTGCCGAAGATGGGGCGATTGTGGTTTGATTCCAGTTGGGTGTACTAGGGTTGGTTCTTCTTTAGTAGTTATCCCCTCCCCCTTCACGCAAATGTGGGTATTCTTTCTCTAAGTTTAACCTTCCTCATCCCTAACACATTAGCGAAGTTATATTTTAACTTTGCCATTTTCCGTTTTGTCGTGTTTTTCTGTTCAGATATTTGTTGTGCAGTAGATGTTAAATGCAACATTTGACGAAATTTGACAGGGACCTTACTCGGACCTGGGCTGAACTAAGTATATACCCTTAGTTTATCTTGTAAGGTAGCAAGCTTACCTTGTATGCAAAGTATCTTGTCCTGAGTTACTGGATGGTGGAATGACGTTTTGTCAAGACTAAGTTAGGTTGAATTAAACATGTAGAGGTGTTCAAAATGATCTTATCTGGGTTAAGCTAGGTTGAATAAAAACACGGTAAGGCGGATGACGTATTGCATACAGATTAAGCCTGGCTAAGTAAAAAACCACAAGATTATAAACTTTCATAAAAGAGAAATTACGTAATCGTTATTAGGCCTATAGTATTTGTATGTTTATCATTTACAATATAATATAATCAAAAATAATTCCAAAAAAAAGTTTTTAAAAGGTACAGGCTAAACATTATCACGTGTCACTTTAAAACATACCAATTTTTTAACTAGTTTTTAAAATTAATTTATAAACTTAATCAAATTTATACATCTGCTTGATATTAAGACTAAATAGAGTTTATTGTAATTTTTTATAATTTTAGTTATATTGTATAGAACTATTATTTATAGATTACTGCGAACAGCATATCATTGGACTTGGGTCAATGAGTTTAAATATTTAGGAACAATTTTAACCAGCAATAACTATTATAGTGTAAATTAGGAAAAAATACAGTCGGGAAATGTATACTATTACTTGGTCAGTTTTTCTGCCGTCCAGGAATGTAAAATTATACAAAACAATAGTTTTGTCAATTGTTCTATATGGCTATGAAACATGGTATCTTACCTTACATGATGAAAATAAATGTAGGGTGCTCTAAAACAAGGTGCTTAGGAAGATATTTGGTCCAAAATGGGATGGAGGTATTAGAGAGTGGAGTAGGTTACCTTATGATCAAGTACATACCCTGTACTCATCACAAGACATTGTTAGGATAATAAAGTCTCGTAGATTACGGCGGGCAGGACATGCAGAGTGAATGGAAGAATCTAGTACCGTGTTCAGGGATCTGACTGGCAAACCCAATGGGAAGAAACCATCGGGAAGAACTAGACGCAGATGAGGATAACATTAGAGTGTACCTGAAAGAGATAGGGTGTAGTGAGGTGGACTGGATAGAACTAACTCAAGATAGATATAGGTGGGTTTTTTTGTTGTTTTTTTGTACAGCAATGGACTTTTTAGTTCCTAATGCCATAAAGTAAGTAAATGTAAACATCACAACTTATATTAAGTTTTTGTTTACCTTAATATATCTATCTAATACACAGACATGAATTAAATTACATATTTGTTAAATGAAACGCTAAACAAATTACATTTCTTTAACATTAATCGTCCACATTGGAGGACACGTGGTCAAAGGCGTAATTATCGTCTAGCATTGTTTCCCTGTGACGGATAGTGGTTCAAATCCCGGCTGTTTTACTGAGGTTTACTTTTTTTTTTCCTTAGTCAAGTTTCTCACGTTCCATTCACGGAAATGTGGGTACACTTAATTAAAATTCTACCTTCCTCATCATTTCTCCATTAATGTAAATATGCAGACAGCCCGGACGGATAATATGACGAATTCAGGATGTATTTAGAAGGAAATTCCAGAGATTCCATAGCTTATTAAAGTCATTTTAGGTGTTGGTCCTATAATGTGGCAATATCTTTTCACGGTTATGAGGACCACGGAACATAAGGCTGACGAGATGTTATCTATGATAGTATTAATGTTTCTAGTCAAATGTACCCCAGGATGAAGTCATCAAACCGTTAAATGAAGCTATTCTAGGAGCAGGCTACCTTGAAGTTAACGTGATAATACCGAGCTATTTTAATACGTTATAGAAGTGTTTCCCGAACTGTGGTACGCGTACCCCAAGAGCAGTGGCGGTGCGTGATATTTATTTTTACTGGTAATGATGTTAACATTTTAAGTGAAATTAATTCAAGTTTTCTTATTTTTTTAAAATTCACTAGAATTACATAATCACTAAAAAAAATATACAAACCGAAAGAATAAAATGATACAGGTTTTGAATTAAACTTAACAAGTGAGCGTCTGTCTCTTAATGCCAGTTCACAAGTACCACAGTATTTTAAACTTATATAAATCTGCCTAGTCAATGCTTATTTTGTACACCTGTTATTGTATCTAAGGACTGAAATTTTTACCATGGAAATTATCTGTAATGCAATATTTACTTCTCCAAATGTTTTAAACTTAAATGCATTTTCTAAATGAATTGCACAATCTTCATATTTGTTTAACTATGTTACTTAAATATTTAAGATCCTTACAGCCTACCTATCGCTGTTCACAACCCTACATCACTATAGTAAAAAAATGAAAGCAACATAAGCTTGGTTTTTCTTCACTTACAGTAATAACCACAATTTTTGACCAAACCAAGTATTAGTAAAAAGTTCTTTTTTTCTTGCTATCCACCTGCATAAATGTTAAATCACTAGTCTGATGCCACGCAGGCCCCTTCCCTCCCCTCTCCCCCCTAATCACGGGCACCCAGGTTAGAACCCTGTAAGTACCGCCCCCCCCCCCCCCCCCNTTGTGGGGGCCATGCTGACCACTATACCACGGGGCCTGCTCTCAGATAGATACATCTTTACTAATGTATATATTTATCTGTCCTAGAGTAAAGTTGTTCGAGTTTTTTTTAGCACAATGTCTTACTAGCCATTCGGGTTGTACGCATGTGTACCAATTACACTAATATGTTAAGGATGGGGAATATTGAATTTAGACAAATTGTAGTTGCATTTGCGTGAAAGTAAAGTGAAAAATAATTTGGTAAAAACAAACCTCAGTACACATGACAGGGACTTGAACCCCAATCTCCTAGTTATATTACTATTTTATTTTATTTGGGGTATTTATCCTGCAGTTTCTAAACCAACTGATTATATTAGCGCACTACTTATAAACTAACTTTATTCTAAAACAGACACAACACCAAGCCCCCTGGTCATTAATTCATCACTGTGAAAGGGGAAACCCTCATTTCACCAATGGTAATTTTTTTTGTCATGCCAGGAATCGATCCCAGGACCTATAGCTCAGTAGACAGACAGGCTACCAACTGAACTAAAGTATCGGACGATGACTTTTTAATAATATTACCAAAATAAAGTTGGTTGTTTGAGGAATAACTTATTAAGGGTTAGTTTACTGATTTTAGAAAATATTGTAATAAACTGTTATATACTATATGTTATTTTACAATTATTATGCTGTACATTTTGTTTATATAAATTTGTGGCCATACTTTTTTTAATAATAGTTAAAATTCTCGTATTGCTGGTTAGAATAAGAATTTTATTTCCAGTGCGAGCGAATGAAGAACAATGCCTACCAAAAAAAAAAAAGAGTTGTAACAAACAACGCGAAGTTAATTATAACGAGACAAAGAGCGTTCATAAAGAAGTAAAATTACGTACCTATTTGAGGTGGCAAGAGCATTGTTCTGCATGGCGAAGCGGCTAATTAAATGTGACGGCACTGGTCCACAGAAAAATTGGATCTCTTATTACAGCCGAGATTAAAGTAATATGAGTAATATATTATAATTATATGTGTTTATATATACAATAGTTTGCTTTTAAATGTTGTAGTTAAATTCTAGTCTTATCACAGGCATGCATTTTATTCAAGTATATTTCAGCTTTATTAATAATACTAACACAAATTATTATTATTAGCATCGTGTCTTACTACCCGTTCGGGTTATACGCACTTACGCTAATGTGTAATGGTAGGCTGATTGTGAGATGAAATGGAGGACCTACAGTTTAACGTGGAATCCGAACCACGGTGGAGGCCTGGCATTCCCCACATTCACAATATGTCTTGTCAAAGGTGAAGGAAGGGTTTGGTAATCAGATAAATCTATGCCGGGACCGAGGATTGAACCCCGGCCGCCAGCACAGAAGTCTGACACCTTACCCCTAGACCGCCAGGTCACCACTAACACAAATGTAATTACTATTATTATATATGGATTTTTTTACTTAATTTTACACTCTTAGTATTATATTAAACGGAATTTGTAACTAGTTTAGAAAAAGATAGCTAGCCCACTTTAGTGGCCGCATTGTCTAAGTCACTAGTCTCGCAATAGACTAGAATTCCGATGATGAGAAGATCGAAGATCGAAGATCGCTTGTGTGTACTAAGGTGTTTTTTTCCGAAATTGTTGTTACTATCCCTCCGCGCAATTGTGAGTACAATTCCTCGAAATATTACCTTCCCGATCCCTAAAACCAGAAGTGTAATTAGTGCATAAGCGAATAACCCAAACGGGTAGTAAACATGGTGCTAAATAAAAGTTAGGCTTAGTGTTTGGTTTTTCAATGGCTGAATATGAGGGTAGATATCCGTAATATTCTTTACCGAGAATGTTTTCTATTAAATTGTTTTCTACTTTTTTTACACGCAAACGAAGGTACATTTCCTCGAATCCATATCTTACTCATCCTTACCCAAATAGCGTACTTAATTTATATCCCTATAACTCTAACTCTTTCAACGAGGCAATGAATAAACAATGTTACAAACTCTTTTATTAATTGATTAAATAAATTATTTATATTTAAGCACGATTGTTTGTCCTTCTCTTTGTTTTGAAGATCAATGAATATCTTCTCAGATGTAATAAAATGTATTTGTTTGTTCGTAGGTATAAAAAGCAAATGTAGACCTGATTTCTTCCATTACAAATAATACGTCACTCAAAATATGTAATATAAAAAGTTAGTTTTATGTTCGGTGAAAGTTTCATCTCCAGAAGCCACCATCAATCATTCACAAAACTTGATTTTTATCTATCAGCTTTCTAATCTTCATGCTGCCACCTTTTTATCTCTCTTGGAAGGAAAAAGAGAAAGAAGCTGAATACTGTGAAAGTTCTAACCGAGCACTTGATGGATGGACGCCTTTCCATGTCCGCTGAAAGGCGGGTGATCATTAAGTCAATTTATTCACCATCCCCTTCCCTTTTACATACAAGAAAAAAAAGGGAGCTACAATTTCTTTAGGAAACTATCTCGAGTTAAATAAAGTAGCGTGACTTGAAAATGGGCGAAGTTATCAGATGTTTCGGAATATTGTTGGTCCAGGAGTTTCCATTTTTTAAAAGTGAGAATATAAAGAACGCGAGAAATTGCCAGTGTTTTTGTAATTTTTATAGCAAAACTAATAAAATAAATCAAATATTTCTCCGGTAGAAACATAGAATTTAATTTTCTTCACTTGGTGATATCAACAGTTCTTGAATATCTGCCATGCGCATGCGAACTTTTTAAATGAAGAGAAAAGTTTGATACTGAATTCCAGGACACCCTTGAAAGATATTCAACAACTATTGAGGTCACCGTTTGAAGAAAAGTAAATTCTATGTTTATACTGAAGCGATATTTGTGAATTTTGTCTAGACTAGTGGTTTTTAACGGTAACTTACCCCTTCATTTGAAAACATTTGATGGAACCCTAGAGTTTTTTTTTTAAATACATAAACATATCTCTGTGTTCGTAGATAATTTTTTTTAATGTGAAGCAAAGCTTAAAACATGCGAAGTAGAGTAAAAGCCGATAGGGTTTTAGTTGTTAATTTAATTTTAACTCTTCATTAAATTTAGTTAGGTAAATAGTAAGGTGTAAAAAAAATAAAGCACATTATAATGGTTTATGCCGGCATATCTGAATTTATTTCTGCTTACGTTAGAGAGATCATTTAATAATTATCCGTGTTAAAACAATGTTTAGCAACTGTTTTAGAAAGGATTATTTGTTGAAATATATATTATTTGGATAGATATTTAAAAAATATTTATAATAAATTTCAAAATTTTCTTCTTCCTTCGAAATGTTTCCAAAATGTGGGTGTTGAAGCGATAGAAATGTATCACTTGATTTTTATTTCGACATTCCAAAGCTTCACACACCCTTATAAATAAGTAAATTATTCTTTTATTAAATGTAGTTTCCCATTTATTATCTGAAATATCGATAATCCTCTCCTTTGGATTGGCAAATTATGTATCTGCTAGCTGATCAATACGTCTTGTAGACTAAATAGATTGCATGTACAACCGCTGAAACTCTGATTTGTTTTAAAAACACTCAGCCAGTACAAAGTTAATGGTGATCAGTAAGTCAGATTCAAAATATTAATTTCTTAAGGTGGAAAGGAAGGGGACGCAAAAAGAGACTTATGTTTTTGCAGTTTTTATGAAAAAATTTTGTTTGGCCAAATAAATAAAATATTTCTCCAGTAGAAACAAAGAGCTTAATTTTCTTCCCATGGTGATATCAACAGTTGTTGAATATCTACCATAAGCACAGCAGCATTAGATGACAAACTTTTTAAATTAAGAGGAAAAGTTGTCATTAAGCTCCAAAATACCCTTGACAGATATTCACAAAATTTCGAGATCACCATGTGGAGAAAATTTAAATTCTATGTTTGTACTAAAGAAATATTTTATTTATTTTGGTCAAAAAAATGTTTTGCTATAAAAACTGCAAAAACACTTAAATTTAATCGCGTCCCTCTCCACTCCACCCTAATTATCCGCTTCAGTGGCCGTATGGTCTAGGGCATCACTCTCGCATTAGACTAGACTGACGATGACGGGAATATCGTGGTTTGATCCCTGTCGGGTGTACTGAGGGCGGTTTTGCCTAAATTGTTTCCAACTCTATATCCATGTAAATGCGTGAACCCTACCTCTTAAATTCTACTTTTTCTGTCCCTAGCTCATTAGTGTAATTAGTACATAGGCGGATAACCCGGATGGGTAATAAAACGTGATGGTTGAAAAATCTTCTCGTAACTATACTTATGATAGGGGATTTAAAATATTTGTTTAATTTACTTACTACACTGTTTTAATAGAGTTGCCACAAACCTGAAAAACCGGGAAAAACAAAAGGAATTTTTAGTTTCTGTAAGAAAAGAAACAACAAGCAGGAAAAACACTGAAAATTTCACCAAAAAAACTAGTGGAACTACTAGAATATTTATGAATTTTGGGACGCTTAGGTGTAGTATTTAAATAAATGTGTGTGGAAATACAAATACTGGAAAGCATTACCTTATCGACTATAGCCCAGCTCCGCAACCTAAAATAGTGAGTTACGTAACTACTGTATATATTTCCCCACCAATCTTAAAGTATCTTAATTGACCCATGTGGGGTGATTGTTTATTTGTCGCCTAGATGATACGTCTGTTGGTTTCAGACCCATGTGAGGTGAAATTGTTTATTTGTCACCTAGATGATACGTCTGTTGGTTTCAGACCCATGTGGAGTGATTGTTTATTTGTCATCTAAATTATACGTCTGTTGGTTTCAGACCCACGGGGGTGATTGTTTATGTGTCCCCTAGATGATACGTCTGTTGGTTTCAGACCCGTGTGGGTTTCAGACACATGTGTGATGATTGTTTATGTGTCCCCTAGATGATACGTCTGTTGGTTTCAGACCCATGTGGGTTTCAGACACATGTGTGTTGATTGTTTATGTGTCACCTAGATGATACGTCTGTTGGTTTCAGACCCATGTGGTGTGATTGTTTATTTGTCACCTAGATGATACGTCTGTTGGTTTCAGACCCATGTGGAGTGATTGTTTATTTGTCACCTAAATTATACGTCTGTTGGTTTCAGACCCACGGGGGGTGATTGTTTATGTGTCCCCTAGATGATACGTCTGTTGGTTTCAGACCCACGGGGGTGATTGTTTATGTGTCCCCTAGATGATACGTCTGTTGGTTTCAGACCCGTGTGGGTTTCAGACACATGTGTGATGATTGTTTATGTGTCCCCTAGATGATACGTCTGTTGGTTTCAGACCCATGTGGGTTTCAGACACATGTGTGTTGATTGTTTATGTGTCACCTAGATGATACGTCTGTTGGTTTCAGACCCATGTGGTGTGATTGTTTATTTGTCACCTAGATGATACGTCTGTTGGTTTCAGACCCATGTGGAGTGATTGTTTATTTGTCACCTAAATTATACGTCTGTTGGTTTCAGACCCACGGGGGGTGATTGTTTATGTGTCCCCTAGATGATACGTCTGTTGGTTTCAGACCCACGGGGGTGATTGTTTATGTGTCCCCTAGATGATACGTCTGTTGGTTTCAGACCCGTGTGGGTTTCAGACACATGTGTGATGATTGTTTATGTGTCCCCTAGATGATACGTCTGTTGGTTTCAGACCCATGTGGTGTGATTGTTTATGTGTCCCCTAGATGATACGTGTGTTGGTTTCAGACCCGTGTGAGGTGGTGACGTGCGTGGAACCGGAAGTGTGCCAGCTCGATGCCGAGAGGAACCCCGTGTGCCGCTGTGGGGATACCTGCTCCTTGGAGTTCACCCCGGTATGTGGTTCGGATGGCAAGACCTACTCCAACGAGTGTGTGCTTAGGCAGGAGGCCTGCAGGGCGAGGAAGTCTCTAAGGATAATCTACAGGGGTAAATGTAGCTCAGGTAAGACCTGTCATTTATTTTACTAAGCGTGTCACAAATAGAGCAGTACCAACCGTGACTTGTTTTGTTTAGTAATATCGTAGTTCTAATATGTTCTACATTATTATAAACATGCGTGATGAACAATAGATATATGGCAGATGCTTCGAATATGATCATATGTTCATTTATTTATGTATTTAAAATCTACTCGCTATTTATGCTCATTTTTTACCAATAAAACCACATAAGTACTATACAAGTTACATAACATTTAATTTGGTTACGGTGTACTTTCATATTTATCCACCCAAACCGGTGGTCACGTAGTCTGGGGTATTTTTCTCTCAAAACACATGGTTTTTGGTAATGGGATGTCATGGTTTGGATGTCACCAAGTACACGATAAAGGGTTCTCCACGTGTTATGTATCACTTTGGTTTTACCATCTCCTTTACATTATATTGTGGTGCCTCCTAATTCTAGCTACTGACATATCTAAGACATCTTCTAATTCTAGCTACTGACATATCTAAGACATCTTCTAGTTCTAGCTACTGACAAATCAAATATATCAGACTAATCTGACTAATCCAAGCTGTCTCTTAATCCTCTCAACTGACTAAGCCAAGCTGTCTCCTAATCATCTCAACTGACAAATCTAAGATGTCTCCTAATCCTCTCCACTTACTAATACAAGCTGTCTCCTAATCCTCACTAGTGACTAATCCAATCTGTCTCCTAATCCTCACTACTGACTAATCCAAGCTGTCTCCTAATCATCTCTACTGACTAATCCAAACCGTCTCCTAATCCTCTCTACTGACTAATCCAAACCGTCTCCTAATCCTCTCTACTGACTAATCCAAACCGTCTCCTGATCATCTCTACTGACTAATCCAAGATATCTCCTAATCCTATCTACTTACTAATCCACGCTCTCCCCTAATCCTCACTACTGACTAATCCAATCTGTCTCCTAATCCTCACTACTGACTAATCCAAGCTGTCTCCTAATCCTCACTACTGACTTATGCAAGCTGTCTCCTAATCCTCTCAATTGAAAAATCTAAGATATCTCCTAATCCTCACATGTGTTTTGTCCCCTCCAGGTGTGAACCCGTGCGTCTCTGTCCACTGCCAGTCCGGCCAGGAGTGCGCCATCACCAAGTACGGCATAGCGCAGTGTGAGTGTCCGCCCGAGTGTGAACCAGTCATGAGACCGGTGTGCGGCAAGGACGGACGCACCTACGACTCCTCGTGTGAACTCAGCCGCGTCTCCTGCCTCAACAAGAAGACGGTGGAGGTGGCGTACACGGGCTCTTGCGGTGAGTGACGCACGGCTCACACCATTCACACACTACTGTATTCTTGTTATTATAATGTTGTTTTGTTGTGATATTATTTTTACTTTCTCTTGATATCTCTGAAAGAAAGTATTGTGATCGTTAAAAAAACATTGAACTTGAGATTTGATAAATGTCGACGTGAAAAAAAAGTAGTTTTTGCAATGCCGTCTGTCCGTACCTCGGGCTAGAGCCGAAACTATTCTACCGATTGGGCTAAAACTTTGTATCTGGGGTTTTTCCATAAGGTTCCCCCCGAGGGGATTTTGAAATTGCAATTTAACCCTAAATTTAAAGGTATTATACAGAAGGGCAAAAAGAGGCTGAAACATTTGCTCAAAACTCGCTTTAGTGGTTTTGTTTAAATTGTATATCTAGACACTGTTTGTCATTATAAACAAGGTGGTAATTTCCATTT
Organism: Timema poppense; assembly: GCA_902141375.1. Lineage (NCBI taxonomy): Eukaryota > Metazoa > Arthropoda > Insecta > Phasmatodea > Timematidae > Timema > Timema poppense. Next base: position 47,001 of record CABFOV010000363.1, read on the forward strand.
CCTCAAAAAAAAATACTTTGAGGGTAATTCGAATGGGATAAATTTTCTAATTTTCATGATTTTTCTGAAACTATTTGAGATGCGAAATAACTTATCATTGTAAAGGTATAGTACTATTAAAGCTAAGAGAAAAAACTTTAGTTGAAAAATATATTTATAAAACCAATAATTTCTGAGCTATAAGCAAATATACATACTTTTTAATCCATATCTTTGAAAATGAATTTGATTCTTATGCTCTTTGGTGAACAAAGATGTTCTTTTATCACTTTTTCTGTAACAGTGTTCCTAGTTCCTAGTGTCATAGACTAGAGTAAAGACCGTGTATATTACTTTGTTTATTATCTTTGGTGTAGTGTTTCTGCAACACGATAAATACCTACTATTTTGTTTCACAAATATTACGAGTTTTTAGTAAAGGTATCTATTTTAAGATAAAAGTGGGAGAAATGTGTATGTACCATCTATTTTTCTAAGCCACGTCTCACTACGCGCTTAAGTTGTGCGTGCTACACCACATTCGTGAAGTTGCCAAGTTCATAAAATGGGTAAATTTCTGCCCAATATGTCAAATGACCTCTCCTGAATAATTCATGAACTGGGTAGCTTCCATCTTTACCCAATTCATAAACTGAACGAGTGTTTGTTTACCCGGTCCATGAAATGGACAAGTGAACAACAGGTTTAGCCTTTAAGTTAATTTAACTTTTAATCGTTTTAGAATTGAAGATTAGGTTAAGTTTGTTTGGGTTAATTTAATGTAATATCTTAAAAAGATATTCGGCTAATCTTGTAGTAGATAGTAGCCTACATTAAGTTCTAGTTCATGAAATGGGCAAGCGTTAATGCAGTTTTGTCGAGTTCATGAAATAGTCAAGCGAAGAAGCCAGCTCACGGAATGAGCGGAATTTTGCCCACTTCATGAAATGGGCAGTTTCACTATTGAGGTGTAGCATGTGCACTTAAATACCAATTACGAAGATGTGTTTGGAATGAGGAAGGTTGAATTAAGAAGATTTGCGTGGAGCAATAGTGGGAAACAATTGGTTAAAATACCCTCAACACACGTCATCTGGATTCTAACCCTTGATCTACCTGTCATCGGCCGTCCAGTCTAACACGAGAATGACGCGTTATATTTTGCTCCAAAAAAATTATTATAACAAATATATATATTTATATATATTAATAATTTTAAATAATGACGTAGACAATACGTTACCTGGCTCTGTTGTCACGTGGTCTAGGCATGATACTTGCTTTATAATCAATCATTGCTAATGTGGAGGTCAAGGTTCTAATCTAGGCTGAATGAATTAACTAATATTTAATTCTGTGGTTTTCCCCACCCCCTACTAAAGCTAATGAGGTTGAACTTCCTCTAATTTGCCCTCCTCATTCTTACCCCTTAGACTAAGTAATTTAAAAAATGGCTATAGGTACATTAATAAAATAAATACTTTAGTGATAGCTCACCCACATCGATGGACTAACGGACTAAACGTCAAACTTGTCTAACCTAGGCTACCGATAAAAGGGAGATCACAGTCGCGTGTACAGAGGGTGATTTTCCATTAATTGTTCCCCACTCTCTCCACTAAAATGTAAGTGTAATTTTTATTTTCCTTGTCCTTAAGTCATGAGCGTATTTTTATATAAAAAAAAATTAGCACCTCGTCTTACTATCCGTACAGGTTATACGCCTATGTAATTATCACGCTAATGGTTTTAGGGATCAGGAAGGTTATATTTAGATGAAGTGTACCCACTTTTTCGTGGGTGAATAGTGTAAAACCAGTTTGTAAAAACCACCCTCAGTGCATCCAACTGAGATTCTAAGCTCGATCTCCTCGTTATCGCTAGTCTAGTCTAACACGATTGTAGCGCGTTAGACCATGTGGTCACCGAAGCGTATATTAGCCTAATTAAAAGCATTAGCCGTTACAGAGAGTAATACGCCACTAAGAAAATATTTATTTAATTTGTATTCCTCTTAAAGTTACATAATTTAATTAGATTATAAATTACGTCCAGCATAGTCTGTCATTCTAAATTAAATTATCCGTTAAAATAAGCACACGATTTGATTGGATGTTTTATGACGTGACTGATATAATTAAATAAATGTATCTGAGATTTGTGATAGGTTTGGATTTCTACTTGTGCTCTCTTAATGGCTCGCAAAATTAACCAAGCAATTAATCATTTATTCAGCAGACAGGCTTCCCAACCACTGCAACTAAATCATTTCAATATCTAGTGTTCCGACCCACCTCGACTCTGCGTTTTTTTTTAACCAATACCTATATATATAAAACTACTCTTGGATACTATCCAATATTTTTTTTTATTCAAACTCATTATTATTAAACAAAACTTTGCCAAGCGGAGGAATCAATAATTTAACATCAAGCCCCCAAAACCTTATCGCGCGGTACAGTTATGAAATGTGTAGGTACTTTTGGAACGTTTGACAACAAATTGTGGGTTTGCTATTAAGAACTAAGCCGCTAGAAATAATTTTGTATTTCTCGGTTGAGCTAGAGATGTAAAATGAAAATATTTATTAAGGTCTTATGTTAATTTAGTTTACATTTTTTTGTCAATTTATATTTAAAGATAACAACTCAGCTGAACACAGTAGTCAAAATTGGAAACTTTTACCTGGACCGACAATAAGATATCAAGCATATATAAAAGTAAATCATTTATCTACGTATCAATGTTCATCGTGTGTGTGTGCGTGTGTGTGTGCGTGTGTGTGTGCGTGTGCGTGTGCGTGTGCGTGTGCGTGTGCGTGTGCGTGTGCGTGGGCGTGGGCGTGTGGGTGTG
>CABFOV010000363.1:64024-105806 GCA_902141375.1 Timema poppense
GTATATTATTTGTCTGTGTTCAAGGATAAAATTTCGTGAAACTATAATAGTAAAATGGATTGATTTAAATGACACAGATTTATATGATTGGCATTGCTTCACCTCTGACAAGACGTGTGTTAATCACAACTTGTGAATGTGTGGAATGCCAGGCCTCCACCGTGGTTCGGATCCCACGCTAAACTGTAGGTCCTCCATTTCATCTCACAATCACCCTACCATTACACATTAGCGTAAGTGCGTATAGCCCGAACGGGTAGTAAGACACAGTGCTAATAATAATAATAATAATAATAATAATAATAATAATAATAATAATGTTTTTAATTATTTTTATTTTAGCGCCGCGTCTTACTACCCGTTCAGTTTGTATGCATATCTACTAATTACACTAATGTGCTAGGGGTGGGGAAGGTTCGATTTATAGGAAGTGTACTCGCATTTTCGTGGAGGGATTAGTGAAAACAATTTATGAAAAACAAACTTGGTACATCTAACTTGGATCGAACCCCGATCTAATTGATGGTCAAGTTTATTATGAGAGTGATGCCTTAGACTAAGCCGTTTAAATTATTTAATAATATTAATAATTTCATTACTTTTTCATATTTAAATTTTAGTTTTTCTATTTATCTTGTGTTTGTAAACTTTAATGTGACTTTGACTATTGGTTTGACTATTGGTTGAAATTATGTTTACAGACATGTTACTGTTGACCGTTTTTGTAAACCAGATAACAAACACGCAACATCTTGCGAGTGCGCCTTACTGTTGTTTTAATAGTGCGTCTCTGACGAGCAGATCCAACTGGTTTTCGACTAGGCCACAGACAAATAATATACCTAGACTCTCAACCTCAAGGTTAAAGTGGTTGAGCTTTTTTTTTCGTTGTTTGAGTCCTTCACCACTAGGATCGCTGCGGTTAGTCCTATCATCACCCAGCAGGAACACTAGCAAAGTCCAGTGTTTAAGGACTCAAGCTGACAAAAGAAGCTCAGCGAAACCCCCGTAGTCTGTTTCTTATTTGTCTGTTGATTAGGCATAATAAATGTGTATAATAGGGCTATAACGAAAGGGGGTTAATGGTGTAATAAAACATTCATAATATACAGTCTAAGTTATGTTTAAAAACGCTTTAATCTTATTAACGTGGGAAAGAAGTAAACGTGAGTTAAGGTCAGTTAAGGTCAGTATTTTTTCTGTTTTTATGAAAAAAATTTTTTATCTAAATAAACTAAATATTGCTTCAATTGGTACAGTGTGGATAATACTCATCATATAGAGAATATAAAATTTTACTCTATTTTTTTCAACCAAAATATTAACGTTTTATTATTAGATTTATTTTATATCTGTAGTAATGTAGAGTATATTATTAAGTTCATGTATGTTCTTCGGGAAATGCGATGCTCTTTTTCCCCTACTTGTCTCTTTTTTTTCCCCCATAGTGTTTTTATAACAATGAAGGTACCAGTATGTTATTTAGTTTCACATATCTTTCGAGTTTTAAGTATAATTTAGATAAAGGATTAGGATCGAGAAAGTCTGTGAGGTACATCATACCATTTATTTCGAAACAAAATTTCAAATGAATTGTTAGTATTCTTTTATCTTGTTAGAAAATATTTTAAACCTCATCTAAGACCTTTTCCAAGCTATTATAACTGTTCGTTTACTGTCAAACCTGAAGATTTCACAGCTAAGTTTTCTGTTACAATTTATTGTCCCTGTGTTGGTAGCTCTGAGTAATGTTCCTTTTTATCTCCTTGCTAAGAGTCACTAACTGCCTTTATGTTGGTAGTCCTGCCTGCTAAGACTCCCTAGCCCAACTGTCCTCGTATTGATATCCCTTAGTAATTCCCCTGTTCATCACCTTGCTAAGAGTCCCTAACTGTCCTCGTGTTGGTATCCCTGAGTAATGTCCCTGTATATCTCCCTTCTAAGAGTCCCTAACTGTCCTCATGTTGGCAGACCTGTGTCAAGATGTGAAGTGCAAGTTTGGCGCGCGGTGCGAGGCGGGAGAGTGCGTCTGCCCGACCAACTGTAGCAGCGGACCGACTGAGCTGACGGAGCCGGTGTGTGCCTCCAACATGGTGACATACCCCAGCGAGTGTGAGCTCCAGAGAGCCTCCTGTCTTCAGACTGCTGGCGCGCCTCCCCTCACCGTCATCTTCTATGGGGACTGCAGGGAGAAGTTTGGAGCTATCGGACTCAGTCAGTTTCCATTGCTCGCACTTGTTTTGTTTTTTGGGGGGAGGAGGGGTTATTCCCACCACTTCATACTAGACGCCAATGTTCATAGGAAGGGCACTTATGTGATAGTAAATATTTTCTTTATTACCACATCTTACTACCTGTCCAGGCTATACGCCTTCTAATTACGCTAATGAATTAGGAGTTTCTGGAAGTGTACCTACATTTGTATGGAAGAAGAGTTTAAAACCACCCACAGTACACCCAACTAAGGTTCAGACCCTATTCTCCCAGTCATCTGCAGTATAATCTATTGCGTTAGTAATACCTTAGACAGGTAGATAAATTATTAGATCTACTTTCACATATTTAATAGTTTACATGGTATATGTAGCTGTCACATTTAATAGATATTCTAAATACCTATAAATTAACATAGTATTGTTATTTTATTTGAAGTATTTATTGTAGGCTACACTTTCTGAACCAATTTATTATATCAGCACACATGCTATAAACTAACTCAAGTCTAGACACAACTTCAAGCCCCCAGTCATTAATTCATCGTTGTTAAAAAGAAGAACCACAGTTCACCGATGATATACTATATGTTTCGGCGATGTCTAGAATCTAACCCAGGAAGTAGATTAGTAGGCAGTCTGACTGACTGAGCTAAGGTGTTGGACTAATGATATAATAAAATGTTACCAATGTTGACTGCAAAAAGGTTTGTTTGTGTTCTCTAAGGTAGTATATAGAATAAAATATATCCCCGCCCCCTTCCCTCGGGTGGAAGGAAAGTTGGTAGTTGTAGAGGTGAAGAAACACCCTTAGTATTAGGGGTGGGTGAAACTGCTCACAATTGGCTACTACCCCATCTTAGAACCTGTTAATTGTTCTTGATACTTTTTATCATTGTCTTTGTGTTCAAACTCTGGAATTGTGATAAGAGCACAATAGCAACTTCATTCCTAATATGTGATTGTAAGTCCAAACCAGCAAGTTGGGTGCTCTTATGGGTCCATAGCCTAACTCATACAACACGTCCAACTCTTTATAACAATAATAGTAAACAAATAATTTAACACCTTAGCTCAGTTGGTAGTGTGTCTGCCCACTGAGCTAAGAGTCCTGAGCTCAATTCCCAGCATGTCCAAAAAATGCATCATTGGTGAAATATGGGCTTATCCTTTTATAGTAATAAATTAACAGGTGGGGACTGGATGTTGTGCTTGTCCTAGTCTTTAATTAGATTATATGACATATGAAGCTATGACAGGCCTAGCCAGCCGGTAGTGGAAAATATATGGCTTGAAGAAAATATTGGCTCAGGCCACAGGCTGTAAACAGTAATGGAGCCCAAATATTGGTGATCAATATATTGTCCTTTTAAAATAAAACAGACCATAATGCAAAATAATAATGTAACTATGGACCTTTATGTGGGCCTAGATGATTTTATTTTAGCATATGCCACAGGTTTGAATACTAATCTATTTGTTGACAAGATATCACATAGCTATTGATAAGGCTTTCATGGACAAAATCAAAATTATTTATCGTACTGTAGTTAGGGATATTTTATAGACCTATATAGAAAGTCCAGGAGTAGATTAAGGAAAGGACATTCAAATTTTTAAAACTTCAAACCCCTCTAATTTTTAAGGATATTAGGGAAAATATTGGGCTCAATAATTTTTTTAAATGTCAAATTTTGATTTGGAATCTGTTTTAGAGCTCTAATCAGTGCTCAATAGGAAATTTTAACAACGGGAATGGTAACAACTAACAATCAATAATTCCTTAATCTATTTTACAGCATGAAACTATTACATTGGTAGAACCTATTGCATTTTCTATACACACTTCAATAAGTTGCATGCTAAGCCATGCCAGTTCAGTTGAATTTCAGTAAAATTAATATCACATTGCAGTTTACTATACTAATCTAATTAAATGATAGTTATGATTAATTACTATTGATTAATATTGAAACAAAAAAAACACTGCCACACTAAAATTACCATTATTAATTAAAGTAATTTATAATTGAATTAAAAACTAATTATTTTCTGTATAAAAATTAATAATTACATCTTGTTTACATTAAAGTATAAACATTACATTGTTGTTACTCATCTCTTTCATTCTTGTAAAGTTTAAGACACATGAAACATCAAAACATATGAAGCATGCATATCATTTGTGGGGAAAATACCAGACTGAAATTAATTGAATTACAATGAGAGAAATATGAAAACATTACCTTATCACTTCTAGTGAAGTAAAAAGGAGTTTCATTTATAGTATCATGTTTTACCATACCACGACAGTGTTTTTTTTTTAACAAATATTGGCAATATTACCTGTGTCGTGGAATTTCTAATGTATTTGCATATTTCAGACATTACATAGGCCTATATTGGGACTTTAATTTGTAAGTAAATTCTGAGTCTAATGAGCAGGCTTAGTTTTTATTAAATACACTTAGCATTTCCAAAAAATTAGCCGCCGGCAAACGAACACCATTTGTCATTTCATTCAATGCAATAAATAATTTGAAGAAAATATGTTTAGTTATAAAATTTACATGGTGAGGAAATAGTGTAGCTAACTTGAGTAGAAAAATAAAATTTTACACGAAACATAATTTATAAAAAGAAATATGTACTTACAAAATGTGTGTCCTCCTTTTTTTCTTTTTTTTTCTGCTGGTTCACTAAGAAAAACAATGTGAAACTGAAGATATAAATCTTCTACCTAAGAACAGACACAGTAAATGCCCATTCCATAAATAACCCCCACAATAGAGGCTACAAAAGCGGAGGGGGAAGATTAACATCTATAAAATATTTGTGTTAAGTCATTGTCTTGTTATAGGAATCTTCGTCTCTATTGTGAAGCAAATTCATGCAAAACCCAGTGTGATACAAAATAAAATACATTATATAGACGCGTGGTAAATATCAACTAGGTTTGTTCAAAATCAAATACACTATATCGACACGTAAAAGGATCTGGGTTCATTCAGATTAGAATAAATATCATGTTGGAAAATGATATGAAGAACGAAATAGTAACATTGTGGTGTGCAGGTGGAATGCTTTAAACTTGTCTTGTATCAACCGGAACACTTGTGATAATTTTCCGTATCAACCGGAACGGCGTTTCGGTTCAATTCGAGCACTGGCGCTAATACTACTTATCGATGGTTCAACCCCAACATAATTTCAGTACAAACTTAAACACCAGACCTCTGGCAATTATTTAACACTTAAACTATGAATGTATGGATGTTATAATGTATGCATTGTAACAAAAAATGTTAGCTTTTATTTCTACACTATTTTATATTTCCTTATACTTTTCCATTTCGAATTCGAGATTCAGGATTTGTATGTAAAGTAAAGATTCAAATTTATAAAATAGTGGGTTTGATCAAACTTTAGTATGGATTTAACTTAAATGTGTGGTCTTCATATAATTCATTATTACATACCTTTCTAACCTTGTTTTTGTTTGTTTGTTTTTCAAATTTGGCTTGTCTAACCATTTGCTCATAGTTTATGTTTGTTAATTATTGCTAGTATGCTGGTATTATTGAGCTGATAATACTAACCATGTGGATTGTAAAATGCATCCATCTAACATCACATACCTTGTGAAGGAAACATTTGAATTACAAATGATTGGATAGCACAATAGTGGTCAACTATTCATATATTTGGTGTATAGGTAATTATTCAAAGCAAAACTTTAACAGTATTCATATGCCTGAAATGTGTATTAACTTTCTACAACTCTGAGTAACAATAAATTCAAATATTTTTATGTTTATCATATATATTTTATGAATAAAATGTGCTCCTTTAAAGACATTCTTAACTAACTAATCACTCTGCTACATGAAAACTAACTATACTGTTTTCAGTTGGAATCCATCACTTCACTGTTTTATTCAAATGTTTTCATTCAGAAATTTTCACTGTTGCATTTTTTCTACTGATTACAGACCTATTCTTTATTTTAAACCTATTCGATAGTTTTTACCAGCTAGTGAACTATTAACATTCCATAGTCCATCTAACAACTAACAATTCCACCCCCCCTTTTCCCCTCACAGCCACTGCCACCTCACCGTCATTACGTCAGAACCAGAATCAACTGTCCTCCGTGACATCACGGCCAGACATCAACAGCAATCTGATCAACAAGAAACCTCTATCTGAGACAGTCGATAGTCTGCCGCCAGGAGGCACTGAGCACGAGGCGTGCCGCGATATCCATTGCTACTACGACGCCACCTGTGAGCTGGGACCTGACAACTTCCCCAGGTGTTCATGCAAGTTCAACTGCAGTAGCGCCTCTAGTGGGGGCGAGAGCAACAAGCCTGTGTGTGCCTCAGACATGAGGATGTATATGTCCATGTGCGCCATGAAGATGGAGGGTTGCCAACGACAAGAGGAGCTAAGGCTTAGACCACTCGAACTTTGCGAAGGTGGGGAGCGTTTACAACCGAGGATGTTGATTTGGATCAAATGAGACCAAATGCAAATAAGTTGGTTTTTTTAGCACCACGTTTTCCTACCTGTTCAGATTATATACATATGTACTAATTAATCTAGTGAGCTATAGTTGAGGAAGGTTGAATTTGGAGTAAGTATACCCGCATTTGTGTGGAGGGAAAGTGGAAGAATATTTAGGAAAAACCGCCTTCAATACACCCGACCAGGACTTGAACCCTCATCTCCAAGTCAATTTCCAACTATTTGGGTATTACGAGTTCAAAATGTTCAATATTTTCATCTGCAGTTTTTCATTTGAATTGTATTATTTTTAACTATAAAAATGTTTTAAAGTAGAATACTTCAATGTATATGTTGAATTCAAAAGATTAATTTTACATAATTAATTTTTCTCGGTTTAATACATAAGTAATAATTAATGAGTGTATATATATTATAGTAGCTAGAAGACAACCAAATGTATTATAATATAATCAATGAATGATGCATGTTTTTATTTCATATATTAAAAAATTAACACTCATACTTTGCATTTAATAGTTGAACTAATAAAAAACATTACCATGTAATTTAACACAAATTATTTTTGAGCATGAATTATTTGGTTGAAATGATTGATGAGCATGCATACATAACTTATAAATAATGTACCTATTCATCAAAAATCAATCCCTTTAAAACCACTTAATTTGTCTCGGTTTTAGTTACTAACACAAATTTGATAAAAGATCTTGTTGATTATGAATAATTTGTGTATTAATATACTTAGATTCTTTTCAAAATCTTAAATTTTATTTTTACAATACATTTAATTTAAACTGAAGTAAACCATACAAATATATTATTAAATGCCATTGAAAATTATTTGAACAGTATTTGAGATAAACCCACTAAAACCAGAAATGGTTCACAAAATCCCTGAAAAGGGTTTTTACAAAATTTTCAAAACAATAGCAAATTGTGAAAAATAATATGCGTGGGAAAAATTCAAACGCTGACCTTTCTGTCAACTGAGATAAAGTTTAATTCACGTAAATCATAGACAACTCATTCACCCTTCGTGGAGGGTTGTAAATAAAGGTAGAAAGGTTTGTAGAAAGAAAGCTAGTGTAGTGTAAATGAAGACAGAGAAATATAAATAACTGAATGAAAAGTGAGCTTAAGGTGGGGTACTAGTGAGTGCAAGTTTAGTGAATTAATTTTGCAGTTTTTATAGCATGAACATTTTTTGGCCAAAATAAATCAAATATTTCTTCTATAGAAACATGGCTTAGTTTTCTTCACATGCTAATGTCAACAATTATTAAATATCTGTAAGGAGCATAGCAGCATTTGGTGATGAACGTTTTAAATAAAGAGTAAAATTTGTCATTAAATTCCAGGACAACTTTGACAGATATTCAAGAACTGTTGATATCACTGTGTGAAGAAAATTAAACTCTTATGTTTCTATAGAAGAAATATTTGATTTATTTTGGCCAAAAAAAAATGTTAATACTGTAAAAACTTCAAAATTACCATACTAAACTAATGTTCACCAGCGCCCCACCTTAACATTTATTTCGGGGGATGAAAACCTTTCTTAACATGTATGCGCCACACCTTAGCGCTGCACACTCTTTTTATTTGCTTCTACTATTTAGAATATTTAATTATAACGATACTCAACAAAAAGTGTTTGTTAAAAAGAAGAGTGGTCCAAATTTGACCACTCCTCTCTTGTATCCACATAAAAACATCTCTCGCCAAAAGTGTTGATGAGACTTAGGACTGTATTTATAATCGAGATTCGGAGGCTAATCAATCTAACACTTCCCCTGAACTGTTTGATATTTTGTATGCGGGGAATATGGCCAAAACCCGAGACATATTAAAAATACGGTCCTTGTAATTAAGATTCAAAAGTCGACCAATTCTCCATCCTACCTTAGCCACTTATTATTTATCTTACTGGGAGGTTGGTCGACACCTGAGACTAGACTATAAATACTATCAAAGTCTCGATGTTCTTCCTCTCAGGTATGGAAGTGAAGCCTTGCAACGGGGAACCCCCATTGGTCAGTGCAGACACAAGAACAGAGTACGACTGCGGAAACGGACCGAGCAGACAAGATTGTCCATCGGGGACTTATTGTCATCAGACGACTCATTTCGCCAAATGCTGCAAAAAAGGTACATTCTCGCCAGGCACATAGTTAGGATTCAAATTCTTGAACGGGTTTAGAAGGGGGTTCCAAAACACTCAATGGGGCCTTAAGCAATTTAAGAATCTACTTTGGTAGAAAGTAACTTTTAGGAAATACAAACATATTTTTGCAGTCAACATTATACTATATTATTACTGCTATTGTATAAGTATCGATAGTGTCTAGCCAAAGTTACAGCTGCAGATAACATGATTTTATATATAAATATATAAAAATGGCTTAGATAAATTTGTTAACTTGCTATAATAGTTTCTTCCTATCCAAATTGGACTGAAGAATTAAGTTTTGGTTAAGTAGCGAGAGCAGGGGAAAGGTTGAAATAGGGGTTGGAGGGGGGGGGGGATAGCCATTTAGTTATATCTTTAACAATGTTGGGAAAAGGAGTGACTCCCAAGAAATTTAATGAATAAGTCTGAAAAGTTAAAATATTCAGAATAAGCCGACACACAAGGCTTCAAATGACTGTATGACTAAGATGACTGCACACATAGCATGAAGGATGGATCTCAATAATTCAAGAGAAGTTCCACCAGCAGCGTGTACTTTTCAAAATTTATTTACATAAATTAATATTCAGTATTGATAGTAAAATAAGGAAAATCGAGTGTGCATAGTTGTTTGTAATAGTGTTACAAATAATTTAAAAAAAGCTATAAAATGCAAACAAAAAGTGTTAGAATTATAGAAAATACACAGAATTGAATTTCTTACGAAAATATATGGTCTCGGTAATGTTTTCTTACTTTAAGGTTGCACCTATATTATTTTATTTTTTTTATTATCAACGTTAACATATTTATATTTTATGGAAAAGTTGCTGTGATTTCTGAAACTTCCTGTCCATAGTTTTAGAACAAATATTGTTGGAAGCCTTCCAGGTTATTTTCATGGTTATATTAACCACTTCTGCAATAGTCTTTAAGTTCTACCTGATTTCAGATATGAACGCCATCGTGAAGAGCTGCGAAGACTCATGGTATGGATGCTGTCCTGATGGTAAGACGCCGGCACTTGGTTCAGAGAACGCTGGCTGCCCCTCGCTCTGTGGCTGCAACAAGCTAGGTAAACTTGACAGCATTTACCATGAGTTTACCGGTAGATTAGTTTGTTATTTGTACGTTCACTGCAAGTACTATTGATGTACTCATCCAAAAGGCATGATTTAAAGAAATTACGCCAGCAATCGTATCTAAGAAGAATATAAAACCCCTTGTTTAGGAAATCAACCTCGATGCAGAGTGATTACGTTTGAACGCCATGCTACTATCATTGGGGTGAAAATACCCCATTACCATTAACTATGGTCGTTATTTTCAAGTACTCTTGATATCAGAATGAATATGGTGTACTTTAAGGAAACCCATTATTGAGCGACTGTTCAAGGCTGACTGCAAAATGAAAAATAATCTATATCAAGTTGGGAATTGAACCCCCAGGTCTGAATCAAGCGCTTTGCAAAAGCCCTAATTTACAGGACCCATCTCAACCCCTCAGATAAAACTTGATTTAATAGTAGATTCAAACTTTATATTTAAATGTCAAATGGTCATACTTTGAGGCAAACTCATGATTTTTATTATATTCTTAAAATTAAGGATAGTTTACATATGACCAATTTTTGGAAGATCTAAATTTTTCAAGAATTCCTTTAATGATTTTGTTAAAAATGGGTATCTGAGGAGTGTTTTACATGATAATTAAGATTGTACATTCTTTTTTATAAATAAAAATATTTAAGGGTAGTTATCTAATTTATAGTTTTGCTTAAATTTTATATCTGAAAAGAGTTGAATATGATCATAAAAACAATGTGTTTGTTTTTCTGGGGAAATTGTATCAATGAGTTGCCTACTAAGACTGTGAACCGTATAAGAAAAAGTATGTAAAATTGCCTCATACTTAGTGCCTATCTTCCATACTTTTTTGCGGGGTAGGAAGGTGAGGCACACATTAGTATTGATTTGAATTAACTCAATCACTAATAATTACTAGGGATGAGTGAGATTCAAAAATATATTAATCTTCATCTTGAAAGTTAAAAATTAATCTAAAAGAATTGAGAAAGTTGAATAAAAGGAAATCTCAAATAACCGCCAAAGAATTTTAAAAACCAAACTGAGCATTTATTATTTCTAATAATACCATAAAGACTAAAAAAAAATTGCCTCGGTGGTTTAGTTAGCTAACGCGCTAGTCGTGTTGAGCTCGACTGCGGACGGGGAGCTCGAGGTTCAAATCTCGGTCAGGTGAATTGGGGGTAGTTTTTCCTAAATGGTTTTCCACTCTCCCTCCACGCAAATGCGGGTTTACTTCCTCTAATTCAAACTTCTCAATTCCTAATCCATTACCTTAATTAGTACTTAAAGCGTATAACCCGAACGAGTAGTAAGACACGGTGCTAAATAAAATAAAAAACTAAAAAATAGGCCAGTTTTCCCCAAAAAAACTGTCATTCTTAAGAAATATTTTAGTTATAAAATTGTTTTTCAATATCAAACTTTGAAATTATAAACGGTTATATGATAAAATTAAGCTATGAATAGAATTAATTGCAACTTTCACTATTTGATCAATTTAATTTAAAATGTGTATGAGCTATATCTTAAGTGTTTGAATAAACTATAAGCTAATCCAAAGCACGCTCCAACCCAAATTTTAAAAGGAACTTATTTATTTTTAAACTATATATTGATTTTAATAAAGATGATTTACATTTCTGTACTTTCAAAGGAAGTTTTCTCACCTCATTCTTGCTTTTCAATATTTGTTCATATTTTCTTCTCGATATCGTCTCAGATACCACGAGAAAATTGTTCTTCCACATAGGCCTACTTAATAACTACATATTACACAAATAGAGCCTAATTTAAAATACCCACAAAATTCTTAGTTTCATACTCAACATACTCTGTTTCAATTGAATATTAATATAAATTGGTCTGATGGTTAGTATTTCTGACTCTAATCTATAGGTCTCGGGTTCAATTCCCGGCGGTACAATAGGTATTTTCCCCTAGGGGGAGTTGTTCCTACGGTTGCCTTGATCTGGTTAATTAATTATGCTTAAGTTAGGTTTAAGATCTCTACTGTCACTCTATAATCATCATTATCATCACTTGATCTCATTGGAATGACCTCAGGAGACAGTTAAATAGCCACCACTGCCATTATAAGACCAGGAATATGGCATATGTTTTTTTTTTTAATGCATCTAAGACTCAAATAGGTTCAACACTTTTCTCAATTATGTTTTTGTTCAAACAAATTAGTTGATTAAATGTTGTATTGAAGGGGAATTTCCCTTAAAGCACAAATATTTGAAGAGAGATATGTCTACCCATTCCCTTCTCCCCCCAACCCTCACCAGACGTGCCCATTTATCTTTTTTAGTGTTAAAAGTAATCTACCAGATATATTAACTGACTCACATTATGAAATTGTAGGTTCTTTCACCAATAAAACCTTGTGTTCCAGGATCCTATTCAGACACTTGTGATCCTGTGACCCAGCAGTGCTCGTGTAAACCGGGAGTTGGAGGTCTGAAGTGTGATCGGTGTGAGCCTGGCTTCTGGGGACTTCCAAAAATATCGGAAGGACATCAGGGTTGCATACGTAAGTATGATTAAATAAAATGACACCAAGGTGCACTGATAAACTGTCGTCTTTAATCATAGTAATAAAATAGTTTTTGGCTCATCCTCCAACTCCTCCCCCTCCTCCACCCCCACCTTCCACCCACCGAACATTTTAACACAAAGTCCAAAGGTAATTTAACTGAACTGAACTGCAACTGTATTAGCGTTTAGAGAGCGGTTGATAAATACGCAGTGCTGTATGCAGGATTGTGAAGTAGAAGAAGAGGGAAAGCAGGGCTTCAAAGTTATAATATTTGTTAACATTGGGTGATTTTAAAGCTAATTTAAAATTTGTTTAAAAGGTTTGTTTGGTCTATCAAAGGTTGGATGGGTATGATGGTAATTTTTGGAAACAGTTGAAAAATTACACCTAGACCCAGGAATTGAACCTGGAACCCTTGTTTTATCGCGCTAATGGATTACCGCTGAAACCACAGCCACCGGGGCACTAAGATAATGGTACTGGGTTAAATTTCATAGTCAGACTTAGTGCATCTCAAGAGCAGTGCTATATTAAATACAATATGATACATACAGTAGCCCCATGGCTTCTTTGGTGCTGGCTGACAGCTCACAGCTGACAGCTAAAAGCTTTGAAAAGTTACCAGACCAAATTATGTATCTCTACACTGAACCATATGATCTGCAAAAACATGTGTTTAGCAGCTGTCACTTCTGACGGTCAAAATTTAGGTATATACCTAAATGTTGACTGATAGAAGTCAGCTGTGAGCTGTCAGTCAGCACCAAAGAAGCCACGGGGCTACTGTACCTAGAGCAGTATGGAATGGTCCAGTTTCATAGTCAGACTTAGTGCGCCTCAAGTGTGGTGCTTTATTAAATACAGAACAACACCTACAGTAGCCCCATGGCTTCTTTGGTGCTGACTGACAGCTCACAGCTGACAGCTTTAAAAAGTTACTAGACCAAATTACTTATCCCTACACTGAACCAGATGATCTGCAAAAACATGTGTTTAGCAGCTGTCACATTTGACAGTCAAACTCTAGGTATATACCTAAATTTTAACTGTCAGAAGTCAGCTGTGAGCTGTCAGTCAGCACCAAAGAAGCCATGGGGCTACTACTGTACCTATACTACAATGCAATGGTTCAGTTTCATAATCAGACTTAGTGCACCTCAAGTGCGGCGCTTTATTAAATACAGGACGACACCCACCTAGACAAGAATGGAATGGGCTAGATTCTTATGCCAAACTGGCCCAATCCATTCAAGCCTAGGTAGGTGTCATCCTGTATTTATTATAGCACTGCACTTGAGGCGTACTAAGTTTAACTATGAAACTGGGCCTACATATCAAAAATGTTAGCTGCAAATACCATTATTTGACAAATTAATACGAAATTAGTTTTAATAACTTTGCAGCTGCCAAATATAATCATTCTCGCCATAATCCTACTAAAGTAACATTGTATGAGCTAAAAATAAAATGTAAAAATATTTTAAATAATACCCAAAGCTAATACTTGTACAATTTGTTGTTAAATTAGTAAAATCAAAGAATAAGTTAACAGCTATCCATATTGTTTGTATTTTTTACTTAACACTCAATACTTTTTTTTAAACTAAGGAAATAAGATAGTTTTAATCAAGGTTTAGTGGTCATCCAGGTATAGTTGCTAATATCATTACTAAATTTTCATCTTAGAGCTTTAAAATTATGGTTTATTCTTCAAAATATTGGATTTTAATCTAAATTGTGTCATTACTGGTTGCAGCTAGCTTTATTTTATTTAATGATTTAAGTAGATCTTAAGCCAGCTCCAAATTTATGGTAGGGAAGGGGTCCTTTGTCCCATTAGATGTCGGCTACTCGACTATGTTACTTAAACCCCCACTAGTGCAATCAGCCTAGTTTCCAATATTATGACGACCGTGAGCACATGGCGGTGTCTGTCTGTAAGATTGTCTCCTCTGTCCAACAGCTTGCGGCTGCTCTCAGTTTGGCTCTGTACGTGACGACTGTGAGCAGATGACTGGTCGGTGTGTCTGTAAGCCTGGTATACAAGGTCAGAAGTGTACCGTGTGCACAGGTCATAGCAAGATGCTTGGTCCCAATGGATGTGTGTCTGGTAGGTGTTGTAACCCATGTATAACCAAATACTTGACATATTTAAAACCCATAATTCTTAGTCTAACCTGATTGAGCATTTGTGAAAATTTAATAATTTGATCAAATCCTTTTTCAAAACAATTGCAATTTAATGAGATAACATTCAACAGAAATACCATTTGATTTCACTTTAATTAAAATCATTTGTATTCCTTATTCAATGTTATAGAATTATTCTCCAGCTTGTGAGTTGTTGTTTTTTTCTAATGGTTATGTTTGTTTCACAGCTGACTCTACCACTCCTGTTCCAACATCCTGCAATGAACTCACATGTTATTTTGGAGCCATATGTGAGGAACATGTGGGACACGCTAAGTGTGTCTGTCGTTCTACTTGCTCAGAAGATTTTGATAACATGCAGGTTAGCCATAAACAAATCAATTTGATAAATCTACCCAAACAAATATTCAAATCCCAGACCTTTAACTTATTGTGTAGCTGCTCTTACTCAGATCTGAGATAACAGTACATTCCTTCATACTACTCTCCCAAGACTCCATAGCCATAAGTACAAACCACGGAAACTAGAACGCGCTGGTTAGCTGTTCATTGTCATGTTTGGATATTAAAATTTTGCATTTAAGACAGACAAATAATCATAAATAGTGTTTAATTCTGAAATAATGGAATAAATTAATACATTAGTTTTTAAAAGTGTACCCAGAGAGAGATTCGAATTCCAAATAAAGTTAGAGCCGTGATAGAAGCTAAACTAAAATTAATCGTTCTGAATCTTGTGCATATAAATATTTCAAATATATAATTTAGTCTTATTGAAGAATTTCATAATGATTTTTAATAAAGAAGTAAAAATATACACAATATAATAAATACATATTTTTAACATAAAATAAAGTAAACTATTAAAAATAGTTCATACCCCGCTTATAAAGTTTAGTTGACTCGCTAATTTTTTTTTTAATGTTTTCCAGGCGGTGTGTGGTAACGATGGTCAGACCTATGGTTCCGAGTGCCAGCTCAAGTTGTTTGCTTGCCGATACCAGAAGGATATTGTGGTGCAAGCTCTTGGTGCTTGTAAAGGTAAGAAACTCCCTGTAGAACCTTAATTCTTCGTAAGCTCTGTGTACTTAATCCTGTGATATTGTGTCAACCATTAGGAAAATATAATACTTTATACAATCAAACATGTGGAAATAAAAAGGTTTCAGCGAATTCTATTAAAACAGCCAACTTTTTTAAATTTGTAATTTTCCCATAATTCTGGGTTTAGCTAATGCATTGGTAACAATAGTGGTTAAAGCTAGCTAAAACTATGTTTGAACAAGAAATTACCAACTTGAATAGTGTTCTTGCAAGATAGCCATGTTATAAAAGAAAAGTATTTGTAATAGCTAGTTTTTAAATAGTTTATATAGATTTCTTTTACTAAACACATTTTTCTGAAATTTAGATACAAAATTGGTAGTTTATAGCAAACTTACCCACACTAGTGGATAGTGAGAATAAGAAAAACAGAATGATAAATTATAAGTGGAAAGTCAATCTATAGTGCACCTGGCCGGTTTGAAGCACTGTTTTCCCCATCGACGATGACCAAGTACAATGCAAGCCTAACACCTTAGATAGTTCAACCACCATTATAGGTACTTTATGTCATTGTTTCATTGAAAATGAATTTGTAAGGCAATTTATTTGCTCATACAGAAACTGGAAAGGCAGAGGACTAACAGAAATAGATTAAGTAGTAGTTAATTTGCATAGTCTTAAGGCATAAGGCTTACCTATGATAAGGAGGTTGAGGTTTGAATCCTGGCAAGGCATACTGATGGTGTATTTTTCCTAAATGGTTTCCCACACTCCCTCCATGCAAATGTGAGTACAGATCCTCTCAACTCTATCTTCCTTATCCTTATATAATTAGTATGATTAAACGTTAACAAGTTTTTAAGTCTGTCATTGACAGGCTCATTTAACATAAACTGAGTATGCTATGTCACAAGTCAGTAAAAAAAAAATCCTATCCACTGATATCTTGTTCATCACTGTAGGCTTTGTTTTAGTTGAAAAAAAGGGATGTTGGTGACAGAAATAATATATAGTATAGCATGGATGGCTAATAAAACACAGCACAAAAGAAAATATTTAGGCTGGTTGGTAGTGTTTCTACGACTTGATCTTATTCCTGATTATTTTAAATTTTGGTAAGTGATAAATTTATGTTTTGAAGTTAAGTTGTCTTGTTGTGGTGAGATCATCTGGTAAGAAAGCATTATAAGAGACTGACGGAAGGAGTATTTTGACCCATTGGCAAAAATGTGGAGAAAGTGGCAGAAAATAGGGAAAATGTGATGATGAGTGAAAAAATCAATGAGGCTGAGTTGTTAACAGCTATGAAAGTGTTAAAGAATGGCAAAGCTGCGGGCGTAGATGTGATCACAAGTGAAATGCTCAAGTGTTGGGACATTGTACTACTTGCCAGATTGTGTGAGTTCCATATGTTTGCTGGGATTTTAAATGTTCCTAATGACTGGAAGAATGCTGTCACTATTCCTTTATGCAAAGAAAAGGGTAATAATAATGAATGTAAGAATTGTAGAGCAATTAGTTTGGTGAGTATTCCAGGCAAAGTTTTTGGGAGAGTCTTAATTGAGAGGGTGTGTGAAATACTGAGGACAAGATTTGGGGTGTGTAGTGTGGTTTCATGACAGGTATAGATTGCATTGACCAGATATTAGAATTGTAACAATTGATTGAGAAATGTATGGCAGTGAGGAAGAAAGTGTATGTTGCATTGGTTGATCTAGAGAATACACATGATCGTGTGGATAAAAGTATTTTATGGAATGTTTTGAGGGAGGTATCCATGGTTAGTAAATGCAATTATGGCAGTGTATGATAGAAGTAAAGCATTTGTTAGGGTTGCCGGCGCTTTGAGCAAATAGTTTGACATTGAACAGGCTGTTAGACAAGGTTGGGTTATGTCTCCTGGATTGCTTAATGTACTCATGAGTGTATGAGGGATGCTTGTGAGAACGTGATTGGTTTATAAATTGCCATTGTAAATGTGAGAGTGCTGCTATATGCATATGATGCTGTATCAATGGCTGAGAATAAAATTGACTTGCAGAATGCATTAAATCGTTTGGTGACAGGCAGAATGGATCTTCGTGTAAATGTCTCCAAAACTAAGGTGATAGTTTTTGATGAGGACGGATCAGGAAATGATTTTCAACTAAGTATAAATGGAAAATTGTTAGAACAAGTGAATGATTTTGTGTATCTGGGCAGAATGTTCTGTAAAAATGGAAGGATAGATGGTGAAATCGACAGATGGGTGAAGTCATCTCGATGAGTAGTTATATGTTTGTAGACTATTGCAAAAGAGGTAAAGATGGCAGTATACAAAAGTGTGTAGACGCAAACATTGTTTTATGGATGGAAGTGTGTCTGTTGAAAAACTCATATGAACAGAGAAAGTAATGAAAGGATTTGAAGGAGCACGGTTTGACAGTTAATCCAATAGATAAATGTTAAAGAAGCGTATTATGTTGGTTTAGACATGTTGAGAAGTAAAGTGTGGATTGAGTGAATAAGCAAATATATGATGGAAGAGTGTGTGGATCAAAAGGAAGGGATAGGCCATGTATGATGTGGATAAATGTTGTATATAAATGCGTAAAAGGAGAAACATTAAGATTTTTAAGAATAAAAGAGCATGTATGGCTTGGTGTATCGATGTTGTTGAAGCAAAGGAAGTATTCAAGGATATGAAAGAGTAGAGAAAGTTAGTGAGGATGGATTAAGTACAGAGTTGTATTTTTTATCTATATGCACAGCTTGTTGCCTACACCTTAAGGGAACAATGTAATTAAACATGTGTATATGTATATCTATGCATCAGAGGCGAATCCTCTATGCATGCTTAGCATGCACTGTATACTTAAAGACATAAGAGTAAAAAAGTATTTTTTACAATCCTAGTAATATTATTGCTTTGATGGGAATGTTTAACCCAACTGTGCTTTTGAGCGTTTGGTATCATCGCGCCTGACTCTGTATGTTACCCTCAGTGATGCATGAAGCAGCCTATATGCTACCAAACACTAGGCTAGAGGGGGGGTGAGGTACAGGTGGGTCTTCCTCTCCTTCCTTCACCAGCCCACACTTACAGCTGGCATGGTATGCGGAATATAAAACGGTAAATCCGCCAGCTAACAACACATTCAGTGTGAGCGTGCCGCAATTAAAGTTATTTTGAGACTATGGCTTGCATCTTGTTTCCTATGTTTTAGTTACTAAATTAATTTTTTTCATCCAACCATTTGTAATGCAACTATATAGTGGTATAACATTATTTTATTTAGAAGAGTGAGATATGAGTGAGTTAGAGTTGTTTTATGCATTGTGTTAGAGAGAGAAAGTATATGGGTCTTAATTATTAAACTTTGAGGTTTCCATATTACGGGAATTTCCCACCCTCCCAACTCTGTGATTACAAAGTAATTACTTTCAAAATTTAACAAAAAAAACATACATAGAATGTCACATTTTTCAACATGAAATTTCAAATTTTGGACCCTCGCTTCATTAGTCCCTCACTGCCTGGAATCTGAGGTCAGAATTTGCCACTGGTATGTTGTCCCCTTTAGTCTTACTAGGATAAAGCAAAAACACGCTGGGTAGGTATTAAATTCCCCACTGCATAAATAGTTTAAATATATCTTTGTACTTTCATTATAAATTTAAAACTAAAGTTTTTTTATTTAAAGAATAGTAAATTATCTTTAGTTTCTTCAAAATTATGCTCTTCGTTCATTCATAAATTTAAATAAGTAAATAAATCTTAAAACCACTATCTTGATAGGTTTGATTAATTCTCTAAAAATCCCTTGAGCTCCTAGCAAAGTAACCACTCGTTTATATCAGTTGATGTGTTATTGTGTCCTTATGTGGTTACAGAGGAGATGTTCTCGGGCACGGAATGGCCCATGCGTCGCTCTACTGCTCATCGCTACACCGAGCCAGAAGACGTAAGTTCTCCCCTATACAAGTCCACCAGGCACTTGCTGGTACCTGACCCGCCAAGCCTCCGCTACTACTACAACAGTCGTCAGGAGGAGACCAACAGCCTCACCTCGGCCTCCTTGCATCAGATGGGCATCAGCAGGAACCTGGGCAATGGTGAGATGGTCAAAGTCCTTTCTTCTCTTTGTTCCTAGCTTCCATTTAGGAAAGTGTCAGATGTGGCTGGATCGGTGTATTCTAACATTGGCAAGATAGGTAACAGTTCTGAAACTTGATAAAAATTGGTTAGATCTGTGATGAATCTGGGATTAGCTAAATCTGTAATTGGCTAGATGTATGACAGGTCTATGATTGGCTATATTTTTGATAGGTCTGAGATTGGCTAGATCTATGATAGGTTAGATCTGTGACAGCTCTTAGATTGGCTGGATCTGCGACAGATCTAAGATTGACTAGCTCTGTTATAGTTCTGACATTGGTTAGATCTGTCGGATCTATGATTGGGTAGACCTGTAACAAATCTGTGACTGGCTAGATCTGTAAAAAATCTTTGATTGGCTAGATCTCTTATAGATACGAGACTGGCTAGATCTGTGACAAGTCTGATATTTGCTATATCTATGACCGATCTGGGTTGATCTGGGACAAATATGATTTTATGGTAACCCTCACCTTACCTTCTTATATGTATGATATAATTTACCTCATAAAATGAAACGCACTATATTTATAATATATTTATTATTTAAGACACAAGTACAACACATAGCTTATAATAGGTCACTTCAGGTTCACTACATCACGTGGACTAACACTCCATCTGTGTACATGTCTTGGCAGCTGCATACTATGGATCACGATTCTCTAGCGGTCGACAAAACTTGTATCATTTGTACACTACAATATTTAATTCCTTTTCAATAATCTTTCCTGTCTTTAAAATGGGGGTACAAGGCCTCAGTAGTTAACAGAAATGTCCAAAAGTAAACAATTAAAACTCAACAGCTGTGAAATGTCTTATCGAGTTTTGTTTTAATTTTGTGAGCTATTTGGCCTCCATTTTTCTACTAAGCCTTGCCCTTTTTTCTTCCTTTTAATTTTACTTTCAATTGTATTCAGCCCAACTATTTGGTGCAATTTTTTTTTTGTCTTTGTTGTTTGCCTTTTATCTATTCTTATTGGTATGTCCTATCATTCTTCAGAAATGTTCCTTTTAATAAATTTTTCCCCCGCCTTTTGGTGTGGTGACCGCTCTTTTTGGTGATTTGTGTCTGGTGACAAAGGAGTCCTATACAGTCAGTATATTGATATATTATATTTCCTAGATATCTACTACGCTGCTGGCTACCGGCCCACACCCGCAACTATTCGTGTGGTGACAGCTCTCCTTGGTGATTTGTGTATGGTGGAGTCTGACTGCGGAGTCAGATACAGTCAGTGTGTAGGGGGAGCATGTGTTTGTAGGGACAGTTTTGCCGAGACTCCAGACCGACAGGAATGTTTAGGTAAGAATATAGCCATCAACTTATCATAATTTTACATCTTCTTTAGTAAAATTTCATCTAAATGGCATGTTAAAACTGGTGATAGCTATTTTCCACTAGTTTGTATTAATTTAAATTGTTTGTATTTTTTTAAAACACCATTTATACCACATATATAAGTATATTGGGTGTTTTTAATAATATATGCATATACTTATATATACACACACACACATATATATACCTACTTATGTATTTGGTAGAAATTGTGTTTTTAAAAATACAAATATTTACTAATAAATGGGAAAAAATAATGTTTTCAAAAATTCCAACTTATTTTTTAACTGTCATTATTGAAATTATTTTACTATATTATAAGTTTTTTTCTTGGGTTTGAAACTATCTATCAAAAGAAGTCAGAGAATGTCACATGACTTGATGTCTGAATATATGTAAGTACTTTAAGTAGATTTTGAAAATGTCAAATACCGTTTTTCCTATCGTGTTCTTGCTAAATGAGAACAGTTCTATTCTCTCCATGAAATGATTGATGTGCCGCAGCAAATACACCTCCGATCCAGCCAACAGCCGAGTTCAGAGTCTGTGCGTCATTCCCTTGCCAGCATGGTGGCACGTGCCATGACGTGCAACAAGGGTCCTTCAAGTGCATGTGTGAACCATTGTGGACGGGAGCACTCTGTTCTGAACCAATTGTACAGAGAGGTGAACATTATTAAGTTTATTAACTGTACCTCATCTGTTTTATTGTTACTTTATTATTTCTTCAAAATAAATCCCAAATATATAGTTGTTATGCATAGATTTATTTTTTATTGCAACTTTTATTGTTATTTTGTAATTTCAACAAGAAAAAACTTTATAAAAACAAATCATGTTTACTATCCAAAAAAAACTGCAAGGACAAAGAATAATATCAACTATAGCCTATACAATCCTCTACAAAGTAATTTTTTATATTAGCATCTCGAGTGTCATTTTAAATGTAAAAGTGTTAAACATTAACTAACCAACCATATTTCACTGTTTATTATTGCTATCAATATTATTTAAAATTTTAAAACATCATTGATGGCTGTTACAGTAATAAAATGAATCAATGATAACAAAAGTTGTGGAATGAAGTTTCCATGATTTAGAAATGAGCGACTAGCATCTCACTTAATTCAAGTAACATTGGTTCTGTAGAAACCAGTCCTACAGTAAATAGGCTATTTATCCAAAACACAATAATTAACATATTCAACCAAAAACAATATTTTATAATGTTCCAGTAATATAGTAATGTGTTTAAGTTTGGGTTTTTTTAATCAATGCGTCAAACGTACTACCTGTTCAAATAATATGCATATAAGATAGTTACTATAATACACTAGGGATGAGGAAAGAAACATTTTAGAAATAATCTTACAGCATTTGCGTGGAAGAAGGGTGGGTAAACATTTAGGAAAAACCACCTTCAGTAGATCCAACAGGGATTCTATCTCAGATTTCCTTGTATTCAACAGGTCAGTCTAACAGGAGAGTGGCACCTTAGACCATTCAACCATTTAATCTGGTTGTATTTTAAAATAAGATTTATGTATAAAGATGAACAAGCTTTCTTGGTGAATGCTCTGTTAAACTATACAAATTCCATACATTTAAACTAGTCACACATACTTCAATATTGAAGTATGTGTAAATATATCTTAGTGTTTTTACTTTATTTGTGCTTTGTTTTTCTAAAATTCGATCATTTTATTTATTAAATATTATATTTTACCTAAATAACATTATTTCATAGACATTTAAGTTGGTCAAAACTATCCTAACTAAAATGGATCTAATTCTTCAATAAACATTGTAAGGAGGATATAAAAAGGTCTTTACACCAGATAATGTATAAAAGTTTACATTCAAGACCTAACATATCACAGCTATTTCAGTGCACCTCCTGCCTTCTCTTTACTAGAAGAAAATATTCTACTTCTCTGAAGAATGGAAATCACAGGAGCCAAAATTTACTTTTATGTGCTGTTTTTCAAATATTGACTTTTGGACCTACATTTTTTTGGTGTGTAGGCCTTGCATTTGGTACATTTTTGTTTTCCTTTGTTCTTTAGTGTACGACATCCCAGCATTTGACGGACGGTCATTTGTCCAGTTGAAGCGTCTGAAGGCCTACAATAAGCTGAGTCTGGAGGTTGAGTTCATGACATACGCAAACGATGGAATGATCCTCTACAACCAGCAAAAACCTGATGGCACGGGAGACTTTGTCTCCCTGGCTCTGGTCAATGGGTGAGTACACTTTATTCAGCAATTTAGGTATGTTTTATGAAACTTTAATAGATCACCTTCTTTCTAACAATATGTCATGACCATGGCTCGGGTATCAAAAGAAAAGGATTGATACTCTACTCATTTCTACTATCGGAAGATTAGTATCTATACCATACTCATATCAAAGAGTGGTACAAGTATTGAAAGAACAAGTAGGATTATATGTACCAAAATGTAAATAATTTTTTTCTTGGTGGCTTTAGAATTTTGGCAGTTATCTAGTAACGAAAAATACAATTTTAAATTAAAAGAGAATTGTTATCATACATTTATTATATCACACAAAATAATAATAATAATAATAATGTAATTTCATTATTTAAATAAAGGGTCAAGTTATGTGTCTAGCTCATTTTCGAACCACAAAGCAGAAACTTTTACTCAGGCTATCAAGTGTGACGTGGAAAATATTACATTACAATACATAAATAATGTTACTTTTGATTTATTTTTTTTAATATAGTTGGGTTGGATCCACTATCTAATGAATTCGAATCTTTAATCCAAATCTCCAAAAAACTATGCACATAATAGGAAATAGAAATACCGTCAACTCTCGATTCTACGACCCCGGGAATAGCGTCCCTCTCGAAGTAACGACCCTTTTTTGGGGAACCGTGAAAAATGTGGGAAAAAAGGTTGAAAAATTTAAGGAAATGTGTTTGTTGCATTTATTTAGGTCGCTGCATTGCAATTATCTTTGTGAACGCTGTATTACTAGTAACTGGGGTGGGTCAGGTATAAAAAAAGACACCACCTCATCAATGCCAGCCAATATCACTTGACTCTGTCCACCCCCTCCCACAAGCAAGACAATGTTTCCCCGCGCGCGACTGCCGCTACATCACGCGCCAGGCTTGCTTTTGCCATTGTTATTTCGATTCTCGATTTGGTTACTATTTTGGTTTGATTTTGTGAACAATTTTTGACGACCCATGCTATTGTTTAACATTGTTATTTTGATTTGGTTACGTTTTTGGTTGGATTTTGTGAACGATTTTTGATGACCCACGCTATTTTTTTTAATTTGATACGAACTTATAATTTTGACGAAATGAGTGAAAGGAGTACCTTCTTCAAGAAATAGGTAGGTTTTATTTTATTTACTTTTTCACGTATTGTCTAAAAAATGCAATTTTTTCGTATGAAGGTCAGGGATGGAACAAAATCTGTTAAAATTCCAATAACGACCCCTTCGAAATAACAACCCTTTTCCAGGGAACCGTGAAAGGTCATAGAATTGAGAGTTGACTGTTTAATAAAATAATATGAGATAATAGAAAATAGAAAAGGTTTATGAAAGCGTCCTGAGAACAGTATTTTTGAAGAGTTTAGAAAAACTTAAAGCGTTCCAAGAAATTTGATTGGCAATATTATTGAGGGGTGTGCGAAACTTTGACTTGGCTTCCAAACCAATATCAGCTTTGACTTTGCTAATAAAATTTCCAGCTTCGACAGCTACAAATATGCACCAATAATGGTAAATTATTGCCATTCTAATCCGATGTGTTCAGTAC
Organism: Timema poppense; assembly: GCA_902141375.1. Classification (NCBI taxonomy): domain Eukaryota; kingdom Metazoa; phylum Arthropoda; class Insecta; order Phasmatodea; family Timematidae; genus Timema; species Timema poppense. The sequence goes on from CABFOV010000363.1 coordinate 89,050, forward strand.
AACACAATATTCATTTGGAAAAATCTGAATTAATTGAATTGTAAGTTAAAAATAACTTTATTTATAAGAATAAAACTAAATATATCAAACAATTATACAATAAAAGATTTTTCAAGTAATTTCAGGTTATAAATAAGCAAAACATAATATTTTTAGAGCATAAAAAACTAACAAAAAATTTCAAACTTCGATTCGGATTCGAGAATATTTTATATATTTGTTTTGAGTTCACTTTGAATTGGTAAATTGTACTTTGTACACCCCTATTATTATTTTTATTTTCTGTCATTCCATTATATTTTTATATTATTATTATTTACTCTTTTGTTCGTCATTTTTCCCAAGGTTTGGATTTGAATTAGGGATTCATAGATAAAATAGATTTGGATTCATAAAATAGTAATTACAACCCAATTATAGTTAATACCAATACATTTAAACGAACTCTATTGTAAAATGTTACCAATTCTGGCCACAAACAAATATAGTTATATTTTCTAAAAAGTTCTTATTATGGAAATTGGACATTAGTAATAATGTTGAGTATAATCAATTTTTTAGCTATACACAGGTATGCCCATTTTTTTTATATAGAAAATTACTTGTTATTATTAAATAGATAATACACTGACCACTAGTAGATTAATTTAAGGCATAGGAATGAGGAAGGTGTGCACACGCAGTAACGGATAAGAGATAAATAACTTATAGAAAATCACCCTCAGTACACCTCGCCAAAATTCAAATCTCAACCTCCCCATTATCAGAAACCCAGACTATCGTAAAAAAAACCATGTGACCACTGATGCTCAAGGACAACTCTTTCATTCCCCCTCACCTTACAAACCCTGACATTTTATCCAGGTTTGTAGAGTTCCGGTATAACTTGGGTAACGGCCCTGTGGTGATCGCCTCCATGGACCGAGTTGAAATGAAGAAGTTCCACCGAGTGGTCGTGAAGCGCTATCACCGTGACGGTATGCTGAAACTGGATGACTATGATGATGTCGCTGGACAGTCGCAAGGGACTCTCAAGGCTCTTGATTTGGTGGAGGATGCCTATATTGGCTATGTGCCAACTAACATCTCCAAGTAAGTTGGTTTAAGTCATGTAGAAGGGATATGAAGTTTCACATTAGATAGTGTTGAAGGTCGTCAAATAGCTAGGATTCAATTTCGTGAAGAAGGGAAGGGGGGAAATAGCACTTATTCAAATATGAGTATTTATTAAAATGGTATATAAACATTGTCTTGCAGTTATTAAGAGCACATCTCATTCTCCAGATAACACTTAGCTTAGGTAAGTGATACACTTCAAACCAGGAGAAGCATTGTGGTGCGGTTTTTATGTATGTTTCTACTTTTAAAAATCCGTGGGATTGAGATCAGTGAAACTGTTTTACTTTTTTTTTTAATGAAACAATTTTTTTATTTTTTATTTTTACATTTTTTTAAATGAATAAACTACTAAGCCCAATTTCCCAGTTCTCAAGTAGAGATTGAAAAAACCACAACTAGGTTCATTTTATGGTTTGAGCGTAATCTTGTATATAGTTAATTTCCCGGTTAATTAGCAGTTTTATGGGTTCTTTAATCAACAATTCCATATGATGTGTGATGTTGTGTAAAGTCCTGAAAATAGCCAACTGAAGTAGACCTACACAAGTTTAAGAAGTGTAATAATTTACAGCAAAAAATCACAAGTCCATTATTTTTATGGCTCACAACCACCACTTAAATTGCACTTAGCATAGATTACAATAAATCATAGATAATATCATTAATTATTTTGATAGTTCATGGAACCAGCCTCTATATCTAGTGGTCAACATTCCTGACTACTAATATAGAGGTCCTTAATTTGTCTTCCTGCAGCACAATTGGTATTTTTCCCGAAAGAAGAATTGTTCATTTGGTCATCATGGGCTAGTTAATTAGCCTTAAGCTAGGTTTAAGACTTCTAGTGGCACGATATATTCAGAATCAATATCACCACATCATCTCATCGGGGGTAATTAAATGCACCTACATGGTGCCCCAACCTCAGAATTAGGTTATGTATCAGCCAACGCCAGTTGAAGACCAGAAATTTCAACCCGATAAACTCTGATGGCACTAGAAAAAAATATATACACTGTAGCCGCGATTATCTGGCCTTCAATTGTCTAATCCTCTATATTATCAAACTTGGTTCTTGGTTTTAACGAGTGCATTTTAAAATAAGCAAATCGGTAAATATCCAATATTAATAAATAACAGAATTGATCGCAAATGCCTTGCAACTGTTACATTAGAGACAGCAAAGCATGACTGCTATGCATGCAGTTGGCATATAATACAATACTATTGCAGTCGCATATGCTTGGTCGGTGTAGATAGCAGCACTGTTTTTATTTGGCTGGAAACAGAAACTGTGTCAAGGGAGGTGTCCACTAAACGAAGAAAACACATACTGAAAATTATTTACAATCAGATTCCATATTATTCGGCTTTTCCATTATCCGGCCCGGAATACTGCTAATCTAGGCCGGATAGTCACGACTCGAGTGTATATAGTTTATGGTTCAAGAATAGCATAGCTTTAGTTTTCATCTAATGAAAGGTGCTTTTTTCTTATTTTAACTAAATATATAATATTAGTTGACTTTTGAGAGTTCTCTTTCCCCATCCTTACCTATGTTTCTGGTTGAGGTATACTTATATTGGGTAAGTGCCTGCAAATTTCTCCAAACAAGCTGTATACATTTGATATTGACATTATAATCATTTGAAATTTGTGATGAATTCGTTCAGTTTATTTGGCTTGTAATGTGTTTAAGGCTGCATACACTGACTATGTTATTACAAATATTTTCAAGTATGTTGATGTTTATGTCACAAAAAAGAAACATATTTTGGTGTTATGAACTTGTAAACCACTCATATACCTTCTCTAAATTACAAATATGAAGGCTTGTGTATTAAAATGTTTAGTATATCAGATATAAAAGCAAATGCATACACTGCTCACAAACATAATTTTTTTATTTACTATTTTTTTTTTATATATAAAAATAAAGGTAGTGAGTGGGTAAATTATAAGAAAAACTATTACTATTGTTCATTTTGAGTGCTGCTTTCTGTAATATAAAATTTTACTGAGAATCACTTTAACTAAAATAAAGGAGCTAATTAAAGTTGACTCACATTTGTTCTTGCACACACTAAGCTATTTTAATAAATTAGCTTTGTTTATTCTACAGGGTGTTTGAGAACCTAGGCACAACAATGGGACTGATGGGTTGCATCCGCAAATTGAAGATAGGCCGTCGCACGGTGGAGTTGCATGAAGGTCATGACATCATGGTGGAGAAGGTGGTGGGTGTGAGGGAGTGTGGAGAGAATCCTTGTTCCAGTGTTCCTTGCTTTAACAGAGGCACCTGCCACGCTATTGACTCGGAGAAATACCACTGCGCATGCACGACAGAGTTCTCAGGTGAGAATCGGAAACAGGGGGATTACTAGGTCACCTAGTGCACACCAATTAAATAGTCAGAGTTCTGGTTTTCATTTGTCCTCTAACTGATTAAGCTGGATTCACACATTCACCAAAAATTGGGAGCAGACTCTGCTTGAGTGGTGCAGCAATTTACGCACTAGCAGAAATGTATTCAGGCCCGTGATATTTTACAACACAAATTAGAAACAGCTGATAATCTACATATTTTATTTTCTAGTGGATGGATGTTTTCAAACTAGTGTATTGTGTCATGAAAATAATCAAAACAGATTAAGGAGGACTCGTGCGCTTTCCATTTAACAAATTGTTTCAAATAATTTCCCAACAGTAAATACAGCTGTCTGCTAGTATTATGCTTTGTAGGCCCATGCGCACTGATTTATTTTGTTGGTTTTTAAATTATATTAGGTCACCCAAGTTCCACCAAGCAGGTCTCAGGGTGCCACTGGAAAATATATACTGCCCCACCACGCAAGAAAGTTTTGATTGGCACTGGATTAGAGCATTGTACTAAACTAGATCGCTATGTTAGGTTACAGTTTCGTTTGGTTTGCTTGGATCTCTCTAAAGAGTATAATGTTTGCAGGTGATTATTGCGAGAATCGACTAAATCCATGCGTTTCTAACCCATGCACCCTGGAGTCTACTTGCGAGGCTTTGCCTCAAGGAGGCTTCATGTGCAAATGCCCACCAGGGAGGAAAGGGAAATCTTGTCAGGACTGTGAGTACAATTTTAACTTAGCGAGTACAATGTTTGTAATAAATATAGTAGAATTGTAGAAAATGAAGCACAAATAAAAGTAAAAACACAAACTTACACTTAAATTTTGCAATGCCACATGTTATCAAAACAGAATACTAGCTCCTAAGGAAGATAATAGACTCTACTACCTCCTGAGAAAGCTAATAGATTATAATTCCTCCAGAGGAAGATAATAGACTTTACTACCTCCTGAGAAAGATAATAGACTCTACAACCTCCTGAGGAAACTAATAGATTATAATTCCTCCATAGGAAGATAATAGACTCTACTACCTCCTGAGAAAGCTAATAAATTATAATTCCTCCAGAGGAAGATAATAGACTTTACTACCTCCTGAGAAAGATAATAGACTCTACACCCTCCTGAGGAAACTAATAGATTATAATTCCTCCAGAGGAAGATAATAGATTCTACTACCTCCTGAGAAAGATAATAGACTCTACAACCTCCTGAGGAAACTAATAGATTATAATTCCTCCAGATTGTAGCATTTCACTCAAGTAAAATGACATCTACATATCGTAATCTGAACAAAATACTAAACTGAAATAAAGGAATCCAAAGAAGAGAATTCAAACTGATATATTCTGCAATAATATAATATGTGTTCTACTTACTTTAAGTGGATGTTCTCGGATACAAACACCATGCTTCGACACACTATTCCGCAAGTATGGCGGAAGCGAAGGCATGGCAGTTTTAACAGGCGTTTGTCGTTGGTTCAATGCCTCGAGCTACAAGTACTGCTGCCCTAGCGGACTTCTTTGGCAACTCTTTCTCCACTATTCCCCCCTTCCTTCCTTTTCCCTCATTACATGTCCATATATGGTCCTGTTTAGAGTCAGAAAAAAGAGTATATAACAGGTGACCCCTAGGTTCCTTCTAATGTAGTTAATTATATTATATCCTCAAAGGAGGAACCTCTGCTCCAGCACCTGAAGAAGAAACTGGTGGTCTTGATGTTTGGGTCGTGGGTCTCACCGCCTTGACGCCGAGGGAATATTGTCTGATGTGCCAAGTAATCAACAAATATCCAAATCCTTCAGACTTGTTGTAGTATTCAAGGAGACTAATTTTGTTTCTGTCAGTCAAAGCAACAAATATGTTTTCTAACGTCCTTTAGACTTGTTGTTTTAGTCAGAATGACTAAATTTGGTTTTTTGTCAATCTGTCCATAAAACATAGCTTAAATACGGGGGCTTTGAGCTCTATATGTATTAAGGACCTTGCTTTAAGGTTCCTCTTCTCCATAAGTTCATTATTCCATTTTAAGTCACAATATCCCATGACGCCGTGGTCGTCATGCTCACTTGTTTGAATTTTTGTATGGCTACAAGCAGGTTGTCTAACGCCTTTATTTGAAGACCTAGTTAGGTCAGTATCTCACAGCATTCTTGTTGGCATCCCTTTTTCTGTGTTACTATTTTGGTTGCACAAAGTGTGGAACACGGCTAGTGTTGTATAGTGGCCCGTACAGATAGTATTTGATATGCCCCTTGTTGGCACCTCATTAGTCCAAGTGTTTAAAGTTTGTGTGTACTAGATGTGATGTATACCCCAGGGAGTGGGTAATGGTATAAATGTACTATTGAGTGCTCTGGCAGTACCCACTGGGAAAGGACCGGCCATAGTACAATTTTGTGTTGACGCCTGATTGTTAGCCAACTGCTAATGTAATTCACTGACCGTCCTCTTACCATTTATTATTTAGTGTGACCTTTCTTAATTTCAAATCAAGCTATTTATTTTGGCCGACATTTAGCTTAATAACTCTAAAACTATAGGATTTACAGTTATATTATTATTATTAATTAATTCACCATGTTGTCTGTTTAGACCCTTCTGGTGGTAGTCTGGCGCTAGCCCGGCTGTTATGGAATCCAATATTCTCTATCAACTTAACTTCCTTTTGACTGTTACCATGTCGTCTTGGACACGTATTCTCCCGTGCTCCTATATTTTTAGAGTTGTTAAATCCTATCATATTTGCCAGTTTAAAACTTAATGTTTTCCTTTATTCTTCTAAGAGTTTCATGTTTTCCCTAACCAATTTAACAGACATGTATTACTGTTTATTATTCTTTAGTCCTGCATTTAATCTTGTTTATCAATCGTAACCCTATATAATCTTTTTATGTTTTTTCATAATAAATATATTATTGTTACCTATTTATTTCTCTTGTCCTTATGAAATATGGTCCGGTCTCTACCTTGTTATACATTTACTTTGTAATAGTTATCGTTACCTCCTCTACATATTAGAGTTAAGGGGAAGTCACGATACAAGATAATTGACTCAACTACCTCCTGAGAAAGTTAATAGATTATAACTCCTCCAGAGGAAGATAATATATTCTACTACCTCTTGGGGAAGGTAATAGACTCTAATAACTCCTGAGAAAGCTGATAGATTATACTTCCTCAAGAGGTAAATAGTATTCTCTACTACTTCCTGAGGAAGATAATAGACTCTACTACCTCTTGGGGAAGGTAATAGACTCTACTACCTCTTGGGGAAGGTAATAGACTCTAATAACTCCTGAGCAAGCTGATACATTTTACTTCCTCCAGAGGTAAATAGTATTCTCTACTACCTCATGAGGAAGATAATAGTCTCTACTACCTCCTGAAGAAGATAATACTCTACTACGGTACCTCCTAAGGAAGACTCCATGAAAGCATTGAAATAATATTGAAGTGTTATTTAAATTTGTGTTAAAGTGTTTATACTTTTAGTTGTGCTTCCTTTTCTGCGATAATATCATGTTTAGGACATATTATAACAACTATAGACTTCTATTTAATCAAAGGCTACTTACTAGTGAATAATACCTTCTGCTTGACATTTAATTATAAACCTGAATTAATTTTATCAGATATATATATGTATAACAATAACCAACACACTAAATACATGATTATACCACTGTCAAACTTACCCGCCTCGGTGGCGTAGTTGGCTAACGCGCTAGTCATGTTGAGCTTGACTGTTGAGGGCGGAGAGAACGAGGTTCTAATCTCGATCGGGTGAACTGGGGTGGCTTTTCCTATATGGTTTTCCACTCTCCCTCCACGCAAATGCGGGTTTACTTCCTCCTATTCACCCTTACCAATTCCTAATCCATTAGCGTAATTAGTACGTATAACCCGAACGGGTAGTAAGACGCGGTGCTAAATAATAATAATAAACACTGTCAAGCTTGCAAAGTAGTCTAACTTAAAGCAGCAACAAATGCAATTTACACTATTATTATAATTATTAATAATAATGATAATAAAATTTGGCCCACACAAATATTAAGCTGGGAACACACAACACAACTTCTTGTGCAATAAATTGTACAACATCTTGATCACATCAACCACATACAAGTTTTACCACAAGATGGAGATTGCTTACAATATTGTGAGTGATGCGATAGTTTCTTTGCTTTTGATGGAATAGTAAGAGATAGTAAATAGAGATTAATATTTATATTAGTACAAATATAACTTTAAATTGTAACTGTCTTTATTCATTATTTGATGCCAAATAAATATATCAGATATTTAATTAGCTCCCATATGGCAGAAATGATTCTATTGTTAACAATCCAAAAGCTGTACATAAAAATGGCCGATGTAAGACGTGTTCTATTCCTTGATATTGTATACATTAAGTTGTGCAAAGCAGATCTTGTACAATCTTTGGTGTACACATTACACCATCTTTAAGATACAATTTCTTTTACAACTTTTTGTTCAATAAGTTGTGCCTTGTGTAATGGTCCTTTTACCCAACTTTATATGAAAAACTAAGTTTCCATTTTGACAGTTTTATTTATATGTTTTCAAAAGAAATATAATCGTAGAGCTGCTTTCACATCCCTATTTGAGATATTAATAAAATATTTTTGGTTTTTAAATAAATGGATAAAGATTTTAATTATATTGCATTGTTTACCACTAGAACTTTTTTCCCAAAAAATCGAATACTCGTTTTATGTAAAAATCTTTCAATCTTCTAGCTAAGTAAATAACATGCTATTTCTTCTATGATGTAATGACCCATTCCTGGTTTGGGTTTTCAGTGGATGCAGAGCTTCATGAAATATTTATACCTGAATTTAACGGCGATTCATACTTGGAGTTACCAAGATTGGATGGATTTGGACGCGCCTTTTCATTAGAAATTTGGTTCTTATCCAGAGCACCTGATGGGATATTACTATACAATGGGCAGCTTACCAATGGAAAGGGAGATTTTATCTCTATAAATATTGTGAAAGGTCATGTTCAGTTCCGGTTTGATCTAGGCAGTGGTTCTGCCAACCTTACGTGAGTAAATATTAAGCTATTTCTCTGTAACTTTGGAATATAAGCCTCTCCAACGTATTCTTTCTCCCCATACCCTCTCCTCCTCTACTAATATCCAGTCTTTCCTCCACACTCCTTTGCACTCCTTTCGGCCAATTGTCCCTTGGTCTTCCAACATTTAGTTAACATTTAGTTTATGTTTATATTTTTTATATCTGAGTTGGGGAATACGTAAATGAAACATAACGTTAGCTAAGTGTTGACGCAATATAGTGGTGTGTTTTTAAATCCTCAATATGTGAACAACATTTTGTAACATACGTAACATATGACTCACAGGTCATCTGAAGCCATAACAACAGGAAAGTGGCATGCAGTGAAGGTAACACGGTTGAACCAAGAGGGAACACTTCAGTTGGACGGTGGCTTGGAGATACGAGGGTCTTCTGTACCACCCCTCAACGAGCTCAACCTTGAACTGCCTCTCTATATTGGCGGAGTCCCGTGAGTATCAATGTTTCTAGCATTTCTCTCACTAGATAAAAAAATATCAAATAATTATGAATGTATGTTTATTTGTGATTGTGTGTGTGTGTTATCCATCTTCTTGTTGCCTTTGAACTCTATGATGGATTTTTCTCAAACCTAAGAAAAACATCAAAACTCACTCAGGACGTGTTTAAATTGCATTTACACCCTTCACAGTTTAGCTTTGGTACACTCCTACTCAGAGTATATTATTATTACTAAGTGTTCTGTTTTACGACAGGTCCATTTCTTTTATCAGTGAACTTAGACCACCAATATATCCTGTCCTCTTTCCCTCACCCTTATCTTCTATGACGTCATGCAGAAGACAGTTCCTCCTAAGGATATGTTGGATCCATTTTGCTTTGTACCAAAGAATTTAATCTAAAATGGTTCTCTCCTCACCCAAACTTCTTAGAACTTCTTCATTTGTCACCCTGTCTGTCCACATGATCTTCTCAAGTCTTCTCCAGCACCATATTTCAAAGTTCTCCCTTCAAGTATTTCGTTTGCATCTTACTGATAGTACCTGACAGGCCATAAAATAGAAAATCCAAACATATTTTTTGTGATATAGTGATAACCTGTTCTATTTCATCAGTGCTAATTTATAGAAAGTGATAATATATATCAAAAGTCACGTGACCTTATGTATGAATATGTGTTAGTAGATCTAGTAACTTTATTAGAGATAATATAAGGCCCTTCCTATGTAAATTAGACTGTGTGTGAGCGATCTCTTTATTAAAATGAAAATTATATTAAAATGTAACTTTGATATGGAGGACCAGTTTTAGTAACACTCAAACAGAGGCGGGATTTTAACTTTGGTATATAAAGATGTATTTTGTGGAGCCTACCTTTAAGGGATGTCTTCTTCTGGCGATACACAGAACACACAGAGTGAATTTTACTAACATATTATATATAAATAGTCACATGCTAAATCACTTTGCATGAAGTTTTTGATGAGTTCATTTTCAAACTAAAGTTCATTCACTGTAGGAGTTTACCTCTGAAAGGCCTTTTTCCCTACCAGAAATCTATTATATAGTAGGATATTGGTAGGAAAAAAGACCTTTCAAAAGTAAACTCCTACCGTGAATGAAGTATAAACATAGCCAGAGAGGTTCAACGAGATATGTTAGAGAATGGATTTCTACACAAACTGTTTGTAAAGTACCAAACGTCAGGTGTAACAAGGTTGGTTTTAGAAATGTGGGTGAGGATAGGGGGTAGCGAATTCCGAGAAATCTGCAGGCATGTAGAGTAGAGTGAGGGGAAATAGAGGAATAATTAACCAGTAAATGGTACCTAACAACGAGCAGTGTTTCTAAGTGAAAATAGCAACTAATGTAATATTCAACAGACTGTAAACGTACTGTGTTTAGACTGCTTGATTCGGCAATTATACTTACCTTGTGTTGTCCTGCACAGGTCCTTGTCTGAAGTGAACAGAGACGCTGCCATGACCAGTGGTTTGATCGGGGCAGTCCAGAGACTCATCATCAATGGCCACACCTGGGAAAGTCTGGGGGAGAGAGCGGGTAATTCCCTTGACTCGGAGAAGGGGGTAACCCATTATGAGGGAACCCCCTGCCCCGTCAACAACAACCCCTGCCTGAATGGTGGGATCTGTCAGCCAATCCTTGGAGCATACGCTTGCAAATGTCCTCTAAAATACACGGGAAGTCATTGTGAAGAATGTGAGTAAATTCTTAACCTTATTATATTATAATTGACTTTCCTAATCCCCTTTTTCCAGTTTTATGTGTCTTTAAACCCTGCATGGGCAGTAAGTGTACACTCCCTTTACTTTAAAAGTAGCATGTTTACCATATGTAGTTCCATTATTTCTTATAATATTGGACCATTGCATAACCTATCAAGGTAAGACTGCCACCTTACAGGGTAAATGGAGTATATATTAACCCTGGGAATGTATTACTATAACAATATATTACTTCCACTTTATGATAAGTACTAAAAGCAACCTAAACAATAAAAATGTATCTGTACCTTTATATAACTGGTTGGGTGGATGAATTTTAAGAAACTTAAATAGAATTCCCTGAAATAAGAATGTAAAACTATTTTAAGAAGATGAAAATTAATATTTTAAGTTCATTCCTAAGAACTATAGAACCTTTGAACTGATTGTGATGCAAGTTTTTCATTTCGTAGGCAGGCAGGCAGGTCTTAACATATATATCGTTATTACTGCATAGAGGCCACGCTAGGTGGTTACAGACAGGGAAAACATGGAAAAGTCAGAGAATTCTTTGATGTTAAGGAAAACAAGGAAGTGTTAGGGAATTTATTAACATTAGTGTAAAGTCAAGGAATGTAATCAAAAATAAGAAAAAGTCAGGGAATTTAAATACTTGACTTATTCTGCTTTTAAACATTTAAACAAAAGTGAAAGATTTTGTTTATTGACACTAACAAAATGCATTGTTTGGATCAGTAGTTCCCAAACTGTTTCCCCTCGTGGCACACTACATTATTAAACCATATTTCGTGGCATTATTCATTCACCACTCACTGTATGTATATTATATATACCTTAATATCTATAAAAGATAATGAATATTAAAAAAAAATATTTATTTAACTATGACACTGCTACATATAAAAAAAACTATAGGCTATCATTGTATTCCCTACCCACCAGCAACACCATTCTAATCCATTACATTGTATTGTATGATTGTATTGTACATTATATTGTATGACAAGGTGAGATAATGTTGGAATTTAAAAATAAACAAAGAAAGGCTTATCTATTTGAATAGCATACATGTAAGAGCTTTAAAGACACTATTTTCGATATCAATGAACATACCATGAATGCAGCGGCTAATTCTATTGTTTGACAGAAGAAGTTCTAGTTCGTCCTCTGCTCCAAACAGTGTTTTCACAATTGCACTGCAAGCTGGAGGGGTTAGTTTATTGGTCATGGTGTGAGGTTCATAGTTTTGGCCACCATTTCTGCTGCTAGAGAGCTTCCTGAACTTTGTCCAAAATTTTCAGTGTTGGCAAACTTTGGAATGTTTATTTTTTTGTTCATTTAGAAGTCTTTCAAAATAGTTGATAGTTGTATTAGTAAGGTAACTATGTTTTATAACAACATGTATTTAGTTTACTAGGAACCATTGCCTCACGCTTTACATTGCTGCCACTGGACACTGTTCACACTTTACATTGCTGCCACTGAACTAAGAGTTTTTTGTTAGCACCACACCTTGTTTGGGTTGTATGCGTATGGACTAATTACGTTAAGAGTAGAAAACCACCCAACCTCCAATCTCCCCATCATCAGCAGTCTAGAAGTCTACAAAAGTCTATTTTGAGATTGACACCTTAGACAATGCGCTGAAGCAGGTAAAGAGGTAATGACTGCCTCCTAGAGAAAATCGGTAATCAGCCACTTAATTCTTTGAACTAGTCTGGATGGATGGTAGGTAAGTTGTAGGGCATGATTGACAACTTTGGTCTTTTGTTCACAGATGTTGAAACATACAATACTGAGAGGCCGGTTCGATTTGATGGAGAAACATTTTATCAGTATGCAAATAAAGTTGGCAAAAGGTAATGGTACAAAATCCTTTGTTTTGTAGTGTTATTTAATATTCAAAATATTTCCCAACTAACACATTTTAGGATAAATATATTTGATAAAAACTTATGGTACTAACAATTAATAAGCATGCATACTATTTCCTTAAATATGAGATTTGTATTAAGCTTTCTACACTTTATTCCTAAGACTTTGAATTATATGGCTTCACTAGAAATATTCTATAAATTCTGCACAGAAATAAAAGTAATATTATCTTTCAGATTTTGAGTTTTGCCTAAATTGTTCCAAGAAAAAGTATAATTGCCAATTAACTATTTTATTTATGAGATAAAATGTGTTAATCATGTTATATTGTCATTAAATATGATCATGTTTATTCAATAAACTAATTTATTAGAATATCAAAGTAATTTTCTGAAAGAGAAACATTGACGTTCACGTTAATGAAGGCATAACTAATGTGGGTGAAGGGGATGTCATGTGGGGACCCGTCCTTCCCTGGGTCATTGTGATACTATTATGGTTTAGATTTAAATTGTTGTTTAAAAAGAACATACATGTAAAAACTGCATCGTATCTAAATACCATTAGACTTACGCAATTTTTAAATTTGTGCATAAATCTTCAAAAACAAAATTAACTGTGTAAGTTGAGGACTTAATGTGTTTAAATTCTGTCATCTTTATCTAGTTGCACCCAAGTTCTATAAAAAGCTCTGTGAATCTTAGAAAGTAAAGATCTGGGGAGAGGTAGTTCTAATGGCACTACTCTGGCCATATCATGAACATGCTATGCCTTTAGAAGCTATTCACAGAGAGTTACTCTCATTTTTTTTCACCCTTTTCTCTTTTTTCTCCTCCACCGTCTGCCAACCACACTATTCTGTTTAAGATATTAGTTACTGTAACACCCTGACCCAGGTATGTGCGTAACTATACCTTTATAAGACATAATGCATGGTAGTATAGGTCTATAAACCATACTAACATACTAACATGAATCTGGTATTTAGTACTAACACATCCCTTGCAACTAACGAAACAACCTTTGACCTTGATGAATATGAAGAAGGAGAAGACGAGGAAGAGGCAGAAGATGATGTGAATGAAGAAGAAATATACACAGAGTACGACATAAACGGGGAAGGGGATATGTATGACGACGATGAGATGGAGTTTTTTGATAAAGGGTAAGATTAAATTAAGTGATTCACAACTATACATTGTTGAAATAGCCAATTATTTAACTTTTTAGTAGAGGTTTTTTAAATCAGATTCTTCTTTTTACTCACAAATACAATTATAAATCCTAAAAACATGGTGAACATAAAAGATGAATTCTTAACACATTGGTAGGATTTTGTTGTTCAATTTTGATTTATCTCCCACTACTCCTTAAGTTGTGATAGGAAATAGAAATATATACCGTATCAAGAGTTAAAAATTTATTAAATTTACTGGTTTTTTTTGTTCATTTTTATTATCACCCTACCTGTTCAGGTTGTACGCATACATGGTAATTACTTTAACAGGATAAGGTTGAGAAAGAAAGTATTCTAAAGGTAATCTAATCGCATTTTTCTAGAAGGAGAGTAGGAAAACATTTAGGAAAAACCACCCTCAGTAGACATGACTGGGATTCGAACCTTGATCTCCTCGCCATCAGCAGGTTTGGTTGTTAAGGTTACCAATAATTATGTTGGTCTAATTTATAGGTAGCTTAAGAGCTCTAAAACAAATTCCTATTCAAATTTTTCAAAAGAATATCTAGAATCTGTCTATTTTATTATAATCTCCAAAATATCTTTAGAGGTGCCAATTAAAACGTTTCTGGTCAAATTTTGCCATATCCGCTTCAGTGTCTGAATGGTCTAAGGTGTCATTCTGTGTTAGAATGGCCTGCTGACGATGAGGAGATTAAGGTTTGAATTCTGGTTCGGTCTACTGAGGGTGGTTTTTCATAAATTATTTTCCTCTTTCGTTCCACTCAAATGTGGGTATATTACCTCTGCTGAAGAAGGGGACTGTTGTACCCTGAAAATTACATACTTATGTGTTTTGTCGTGTTTTTGATTATAAACTTTGAGGCCTACAATTTTCTGGTAAGAGGGTAGGCTTAGCCTTTCTATCCTCTTTTCAATGTTAAATTTAATACAGAGGTTTGGCACCATTTTTCATTTGTCTGCCCCATTAGAGTCATTATCATATGAGCATATAACCTGAACAGGTAGTAAGTAAGAAGTGAGTGATCCTCATGACAGATATTCAATAACTGTTTAGTAGAGGTGGGTCAAACCCACATTTTTTCGAATTTGGATCTCAAACCTGAATCTCCAATTTACCTTTGAATCCTGAATCTCGAATTCGAATCCAAATATTGGAAGAAATCATGAACATAAGAAGAAATATATGTATAGTATAGTAATTGAGTAGTATAAAACTACAAATATCAACTAAATGTTAACTAACATTCTTACTTATAGTCAATTCATTATAATATTCATACATTCAGTTAAATGTTAAATTATTGGTCTGAGTTCTGGTTGCTAAGCTCACCCTATAATTATATTGTTTCTGAACCACCAATAAGCAGTATTAGAGCTCTAAAACAAATAGTTTCAGTATGGACAAAATAAATTTAAAAAAAAGTCTTCTTAAGGATTCAAGTATTGAAACAGAAATTTTCTAGAATCCTTGAATCTTGAATATGCTTAAGTAAATGAGGGATTCAAAGGTCCGCCCAACATTTGATATTACTATGTGTAGAAAATTAAACTAAACATAGGTATCTATTGGAACAATATATCATTTATTTTGGTCTAAAAAATGTTCTTGTTTCACCCCTAAGTTTTGAAGTTAAATGACATTAAAAACCCTATGTTAATTTAAATTGTCAAAAACATACAAAATGATTAGATATAATTTACAGATAAAAACCTTTAAACAAATAGTGTAATGTTAAATAATACGGTGTAGGTACTCATAAAATATGCATCTTTTATTTTAATTATAATGAGATTTGCTATAAAACAGTCACAGCCAAATAAAAATATATTTATGTGTGACAATCAGGAAAAACAATGTATTTTTGGATGGCATGTGTTTAAGAGTTTCTTCTCAAAGTATTGTTCATATAGCTCTTAATCCATTTAGCCGAGCGAAAATGTCACAGGTTTTAATATTTTGTTTTTGCTTTCTTATCCTACAGAAGAAAAGGTGAACGCATCAACCGTTATGAGATTATCTTCCGTACTATGGAAGCAAATGGACTTCTTCTGTGGATGAACAAAGGGAGGACTTTAAAAGGGAACTACATTGCTATTGCGATTGTTAATGGCTACATTGAATTCAGCTTCAACTTGGGAAAACAACATACTTTTCTACAAATGAGGTCCAAGGTAATCATTATCATTAGGTCATCAATGTTGCAATTGATTTGCAGCAGCTCTCCCCTTTTTCCTGTGCTTGGACATAATTTTTTTACATATCGTACCTTCTTCTACCAACATCATCCACTATCTGATTCTTGTACTACAGTCTTGGTCATTTGAATTTCTGTGAAGGTAATATTTGAACACTAACAAATCAACCTATACTGAGAACCTTTTTTTTTAGAACCGTGTCTTGCTACTGGTTTAGGATATATGCATATGTACTAATTACGTTACAGAGTTAGATATGAGGTAGGTTTTAACTAGCTGTCTAAGGGAAAAGAGTAGCTCTTAAGTCACATAGCTAAGTTGAAGTTGAATCCGTATCAGTGGTCACACAGTTCAAAGTTTTGAGCTCACAATAGTTTGCATAAGAAGGTTGAGGTTCAAATCTTGGCTAGATCCAATGAGAATGGTTTTTCCCTGCATGATTTATCACTTTTTCTTTTTATTGTTATTATTTACTGATTTATTTTTATTTTCTCTAAACCGTTCAGAAAGAGAAGTATTGGGACCGTAAAAAAAATCGAACCTGAGATTTTAATAAATTTCAATATTTTATAGCCCCATGACTCTGAAAAAGTGCTTTTTGCAATTCTGTCTTGTGTGTGTGTGTGTGTGTGTGTGTGTGTGTGTGTGTGTGTGTGTGTGTGTGTG
>CABFOV010000363.1:106097-179367 GCA_902141375.1 Timema poppense
GTGTGTGTGTGTTTTTGTGTATCTCGGCTTAGGGCCATAACTATTTTACTGATTGGGCTAAAACTTTTTATCTAAGGTTTTCTTAAGACACCCACAGGAATTTTTTGTAGTTATAAATCCAAACCTAAAACTAAGGGTAGTTTGCTTGGAGGCCAAAAGAGACAAAAATCGATTTTCTCAAGATCTGTTTTAACAGTTTTGAATAAAATTTGTATCCAGGCACTGTTTAGCATCACAAACCAAATGGTGCATCTCATTTTTCCAGCAAAATTACTTTGAAGGTACTTTACACAAGTGGCTATCTCCAATTTTGATCAAATCTCTGCAACTGTTTGAGATAAGAAATAACCTATCATTGAAAAGTTGTAGTATTATTAAAATAAAAACCTTTTACTTGAAATATATTTTTCTATAACCGATAATGTACGAGATATTGGCAAAAATATTTTTTAAGCTGAGGTCTAAGAAATGTATTGTTGTGTTCTTTGCTGAACAAAGATGTCAATTTTACTCTCTATGTTTCTGTAACAGTGTGTATTATTTCTTGTATGCTCTTTGGTGGAATGTTTCTGCAACAATACCTACTATTTCGTTTCGCATATCTTAAGAGTTTTGAGTAAATATCTCAATTTTTAGATAAAGCAGCGACAAAGTCACTGTCGTGTACTACACAATTTATTTATTTATGTGTTGATGGTTGATGTGAGCAGTGGATACTCAACAAAGTAAAGCCTTAACAGAACCGAAATAGCCTCATTATAGTAATCTATGACATGTGATAACATTGTATATGTATGCTGCTTCCAGGTGCACGTAAGTGACGGAGCTTGGCACACAGTAGTGGCGCATAGACGAAAACGTCACGGATATTTGCAGGTGGACGGGGAGACCCCAAGCCGGAGTCTGGCGGAGCCAGGGGCGACTCTGCTCAATACCAATGGCCGCTTGTGGATAGGTCAGTTATATATATTTTAAACTCATATGAATATAACTTCAGACACATGTTTTAGTAGGCAACTCTAATACAATTAATATAATCTAAATAAGCAGAAGATAAACTGGTGGGCTTGTCTTGTCTGGTTTTGTCGTGGATGGGGAGGTTGTGATTTGAATCACAGCCAAATGTATTTATTTTTTGTTAGTTTTAACGCTCTCCCTTAATAAAAATGTGGCTACACTTCTTCCAAATCTTTCCTTTCTCATCCTTAACCCACTATTGTAACTATGCAAATAGTCCAGACGATAAGTAGGACATTGGAAGGGGAGGGGGGAGTGATTGATTGGGTTTTTTTTTAATTGAGAGCAAGGGAAATCATTTAGTAAAAAAAACCTTCAGTACACCTGACTGGGATTGAACCACGATCTCACTGTTATCGACAAACTAGTATATTTCTAGAGTAGCGCTTTAGATCATGTGACCACTGAAGCGAGTATCTAAATCTTATTACTAGCAGTTTGGACGAGACTTATATTGAATTCAGAATCTCTTTTGCTTATCTACTTTCAAGCTATTTAAAAGAATAAGAGACTTTCACCCTACCCCAGTATTCAAATCAACAAAGTCTTAGGTGACCTGGCGGTCTAGGGGTAAGGTGTCAGACTTCTGTGCTGGCGGCCGGGGTTCAATCCTTGGTCCTGGCACAGATTTATCTGATTACCAAACCCTTCCTTCACCTCTGACAAGACATCTTGTGAATGTGGGGAATGCCAGGCCTTCACCGTGGTTCGGATTCCACGTTAAACTGTAGGTCCTCCATTTCATCTCACAATCACCCTACCATTACACATTAGCGTAAGTGCGTATAACCCGAACGGGTAGTAAGACGCGGTGCTAATAATAATAACAAAGTCTTGAAGATGGTTGGGTAAATCACTGACTGGCTGATCCCCCATGTTGAAATTGCCAAAGGCCTTAAAATAACTACATTAAAGTAATCAACACTTGAGATATTTTGTTTTGGATCCTGAGAGGATCGAACCTGATTGTTCAAGTGGTGCAGCCTGCAGGTGATTCGAAGTTCAATGTAAGTGTGATTGATGCATTAGGATCATATAGTTTAAAAAATAACTAAAAAAATGTGTTAGTATTTATATTTCATCTAGGATTATTCTTTCTCAAATACACTTTATGGCACTTTGCTCTCAAGTACTTTCAATGATTAAATGACTCATCGTTTTGAGCTTGACTGCTGAGGACGGGAGATCGAGGTTCGAATCTCGGTCGGGTGAACTGGGGGTGGTTTTTCCTAAATGGTTTTCCACACAAATGCGGGTTCATTTCCTCTAATTCATCCTTTCAAAATCCTAATCCATTAGCGTAATTAGTACTTAAAGCGTATAACCCGAACGGGTAGTAAGACGCAGTGCTAAATAATAATAATAATAATAATAATAATAAAGGACTCATCTATAGCAAAATCCCTGCTATTTAATTTTGTTTTGCATGTTTATACATGTTGTGTATTTAAACAAGTACAATCCAATTTTCATATAAATGCCTTATCTGACAGCTATAATAGTTACTAGATCTATTTTCACATATTCCTACACCAAGTCATGTGATCTGCAGCTGTCACTTTTGATATATATTAGATACATATAAAACAATACAAATAAAATTATAAAATGTTATCAATTTTGGTCACCAAAAAATATGTTTGTATTTTCTAACAATCCCATTCTATTATTCACATCAAATCCGAATCCTCGACACATTCAATAGTGCATCTGCCTACTTTTCCTGGATTTGACTCCCGGCACAGCCCAAAAATGTATTATTGGTGAAATTGAGGCTTTCCTTTTCCCTGGGATGTATTTATGTCTGGGGGACTGGCTGTTGAGTACATTCTAGAATTTTGTTATTTAGGAAGCTGTTGGTTCAGAAAATGTATAATTTTATTTTAGCATCACGTCTTACTATTCATTCAGGTTTTACTTATATATTAATTGAACTAATAATAATAATGATAATTATAAATATAGCCTTATTTAGCTGGCGAAGTGTTAGGGATGATGAAGGTTTAATATAAAGGAAGTTTATCCAAATGTGTCTCGATAAAAGTGTAAAATCATTTTGGAAAAAAAAAACTCAGTATATTCATCCAGGATTCGAATCTCAAATCCCCATCATTGGCAGTCCAGTCTATTGGAAGAGTGACACCTAACATCGTTTGACCACTGAAGTAGGTGAAAATGCATGTTAAATAATCCAAATAAAAGATAATATCTGCCCTTACAGTTTATTTACATGATATGTATGAAAAAAGTGCATTGAGCAAAAACATTTTTTAATAAATGTAATGATAAACTATTAGGAAAATGGTAGAGCACAAATAAAAGTAAAAACACTAACACACATTTACACACACCTCGATATTTCAATGCTATTATAGCACATTCTAATTACTACTACTTCCTGAAGAAGATGCTATAATAGCATCAAAATATCAAAATATGTGCAAATATGTGTTAAGTGTTTTAATTTTATTTGTACTCTACCATTTTCCTAATAGTTTTATTTACATGAAAAACAAGACTGACAGGAAATACAATTATTTCTTTCAGGAGGCGCTCCGACATTACCTTCAGGACTACCAGCTTCCTATTATCTGGGTTTCAAAGGATGTGTGGAGAAGATCAAAGTATCCAGAAAAACACTCGACATGTTTAACAGACTAGGGAATGACAAATCCATTATACATTTCTGTCATGACAATGACGTCTGATGGAAGAATTTTCAAAATAGAGCATTTACCTAAAGTCTTAACAAACCTTCTCCCAGCTTGTGGCAATGAATAGCATTTCGGAACAACGATCGGTGCTGCTGAAAATATAGAAAGATTAAATAAAGGTCATTAGCAGACAAGAAAATGACCTTTGAAACTGTACGCTTGCTATAGAAGTGGCCTGAATGTGTGGATGTATAATATATAGTGATGTGCATCAACAGATATGTTTTTAAAACATATGTTTGTAAAATAGTTAAAAAATATACTAAAGAAAGTTTAGGAAGTGTACAGCAAAAAAAAAAAATAGGTTCCTTAATGATAAAAGTATCGTTTAGTGAAAGTGTCATCTTTGTAAATTGGCATAGCATTTTTAATTTTTAGGCAAGACTATTAATGGTGAACTGGAAATATATTAACAAAAAGGAATAAAAAAAATTGCATCAATACAATTTAATTATTTTTTAAAAAGTTAAATTGTATGCTCTGTGGACATATTACTAACAATCTAACTGTCCAATTGAAAGGAAAATAATGTAGACTGTACAAACTTTAATCCCAATGAAGGGAGAGTGAGTGAGTATATGAAGTTATGAAGTCACAGTATGAGAAAACGCCCCAGGACTTAGCCTCGCAGGTTAACAGTCCATTAGAAATATTTGTGAGTGATAATTTAGTGAAAGTTGGCCCATTTTGTTAAAATTCATATTCCTCATCCAATTTTATTACACTAGATAATGTTACTTTTGGCCAATAATTAATACTAAAATGTACTAATTAATGGGTTTTTTAAATATATAATTTACTAATTTTATAACAGCAAACTAAGCTCTAATAACTATAGGCCCAATAGAAAAAGTAACTTTGTTCTAGGACAGTGATTCTAAATAGTCCTGCGAAGGATGTCACTATGGCCTAAAGTAAATAATTAAACTGAAAAGGTAAACAATTTACCTTAAAAAACATACATGTAAATCTTAAAATTAAAATAATCTTTATAATATTAAGAATTAGGTACCTAGTTTTTGTTTTAAGTATGTGTAAATTAAACAAATTAAGTTTTTACAACCTTCAGCCCAATCCACGAAAAAAATATATAATTGTGGTCCTTGGTGAGAAATAATTGAGAACTACCATTTTAGGACACCATTGTTATTATTATATACCTTAGAAAAATACACATCACATCAGTGGTACACCCAGAGATTTACTTGAGGAAACACATAAAATGTGTTCAAAATAATATTTCTATTATCTTTTTTCAATCAAGGATACTTTAAGGGCATATTTAATAAGTACTAAAGATGTACATGATCGAAAATATCTCTGAAATTTAAGGGGAAAAAACTAGATTTCATCTGTAACAGTTCTAAGAAACTATAAAAGCAAACCGGGAATTTTTTATTTTTTATAATACTGTAATGACCCAAAAATAGGCCACATTTTCCCCCCAAAAATAGCATCCATTAAGAAATTTTTTAGTTACAAATATTTTTTCCCAATATCAAACTTTGATATTATTTAAACTATAAAACTATAAAATTAAATTATAAATGGTATACAATGCAACTATCACTATTTTATTAATTGCATTAAAATGTGTTGAATCATGTTAAATATTTGAATGAACTATGAGATAATCCGAGGTAAGCACCAGCCAAAATGTCAAAAAGGAACTTTAACACTCTATAAACTATATTTTATTTACTCTCAAACATCATTTACATTTTTCTATATTCAAAGGAAGTTCTATCGTTTTGTTCTTGCATCTCAATATTTTTTTATGGTCTCATCTCGATAGCGTTTCAAATTTAAAAAGTTGTTCTCACACATCCCTATTAAATACAATACTAAACCTTTGAAGTATCAAGTAGTAAAATGTTGTCTATGCAATGATGGTCTATAGTTGTACTTCATGTGTTCTAAGCTTATATTATATTTAAATAGTTAAATGATTTTCAATCTGAAGAAAGGAGGGAATGCTTTGCTTAAACACACACCCACACTCACCATAAGTATAATATTATTATCCATTTGAACATGTCAATTTCATTCGTGAGTTTGAACCAAAAAAAATCATTCTTCTTTGGTTTGGTTGTTTTTCAAAAAGGATTTGTGGAAATGAGAATAAACACTTATATACACTTAATGTTAAGCAATCAAACAAAGTAGTTCTTTCTAAAATGGGGATTTGAACATAAATATTCAGAAGTTTCTCAGAGGGTCATCACTCAAGCCCCTTGTTTTTGACCATGACAGGCCATTTATTTAATCAATTCTAAAATAGTTTTTGTTTTGACCAGTTACCGAATTTAAGAAATTTGAGCATATTTTAATGCTTAGATCTATTTTATCAATCATGGAGTGAGTTATTATTTGGTTACATTATAAATAAGTATACCGTAGTAACTAATTAAAGTTTTTAACTATAAAATTTTATAAGAATGTTTTTGTTGTCTGTTTGAAAACTAAATTTAATATTGTTGACATTGCATTCCATTAAAATTAAGTACCGGTACTATTTTTTCAGTAAAAATAAAAGTAAATTTTTCTACATTATTTATGTTTAACTTTTTATCTAACTTTATGTAATATAAATCCTCTATATTTGTCTAGGTTTTAATACTCTTTAAATTATGTACCTAGTGTTTTGAATATCAAAATTTGTTGTTAAAAAATATATTGAAAAGAAAAACCATTTTGAAAATAGTGTAAATTTGTTAAATCAAGGATGAGAGCTTGTCTTTTATTTGTGGCACGGTAGGGCTTACTATAAAACTGCGTTTAAATATTAAAGCTAAGCTCCAAATAACAAAACTAACATGACAGTATTAAGTTCAAGAAAATCAAAAAACGTATCATCATAATATGAATGATCTTCCATATTTTACTATTCAAATTAAGTCCTAGTGAATAATATCAAACTATTTCAAGTGCATACAAGATTTTGCACATTTGTGATAAAATAAATAATGACGACGACAAATAACTGCCAAAATAACTTTTTATAAATATGTACAGTTAGTGAGTGTCTTCTAGAAAGTGAATTGGGTAGAATTGAGTAAATTTAGTGTGTGTGACTATGTGCTTTCATTGGAATAAAAATGAGTATGTTATGATCAAAGCACAAAATATAATATCCTTTCAAATGTTGTAAAAAAAAAGCTTTACATTATTTGCTGAGTGTCACCGATCACTGTAACCCATGTGGAAAATTGTGAGTGAGTGTGTACATATATAATACAAAAATACAAAGAACATGCTCTAATAAAACTAATTTCACATAGTAGGTTAAAGTAATCAAATAAAAAAACACTAAAGAATGTCAGAGTATAGTTGAGTATGGTACTTATTGAAAATTTTGACTCAAAAGTGAAATTAATATCTATTGAAATGTGAAACATATCAGAGAAATTAAATAAGGACCATTTACGATATTAAAAAAAAATCACTATATTAATACATAATTTGTGTGCCCGGAAGGTTAATCAATGTACAGTGCAATAAGAATATGAAAAATAATCTTAAGCTAATACTTTGTACATTGTGTATTTAGATGTGTGTTGAATGTTGCATGAGATTAATTAGGGTTCATGCAGTTATTTTAAGTTTGTACTGTGTTAAAATGTACAATTGGTTTTTTTATATACATATTCATTTACGCTTATATTTTAAGTCATTGAATAAAATGAAATTAAAATAATTGAAGACAAATTTAGAAACATATCTAGTTATAATTTACATATATATAATTATGTACATTCTAAGTTGTGTGGAAGAGAGTAACTATAGTCCCATTTTATTAGGAAGAGCCTTAACTGACAGCTATAAAAATCTACTTTCACATTTTATTTTTTCAAGTCACGTTATCTGCACTTTTCATTTTTGATAGATAATATTAATACCCATAAAATAACACTAACAAAATAGGTATCCGCAAAAAAAAAATGTTTGTGATTTCTAAAAGGCCTTCCCTATGTAAATTGGGCTATACAAACTAGTCTTTGATGAAAGAACCAGATTAACCAGAATATGCAGAGATTTTGTTAGGTATAATTTTTTTTTTTTAATTAACCAATTTGTGCAAAAGTTTGCATAATTTTTGTTGTATTTCGATTCAAGGCTGTTAATAAACCTTGTTTAATCTGATGGAACACATACTGCCATTCTATGTCTCACAAAGGATTTACAAAGTCATATAAGGGATGCTCCTTTAAATTCTGAAGTGATATAAGGTTGGGTTTTTTTATATATAATCTGATTCAAGATTCAAATTGGATGCAATTACTTTTCAAAATTTTTCAACTGGAATTTATTATAACTATTTTTTTTTTACTAGATATTTAGGCAAACATAATCTGTGGCCCACCCAGAGGGCAGCGAGGGGGGCATTTTTCCCTCCCAAGACTGCAAATAATATAAATAAGAAAGTATATGAAGTAGAACTAAAATACAGAGTAAGTTAGGTACTAAAAATGTGCCCAATGTAAAGGCTACACTTTAAGACCAGTCTCACAATTTGGTATTCAAAAAATACATTGTTACACACATAAGGTCCAAAAAATTCCCAATTGCTAAAAAGTACAGAAATAATAGCTATGAGACATTGTATGCAAGACCACTTGTATTATTTAAATTGTTGCTCTTAATTGCCATGAAAATGCCTCCAAATCAGCTTCTAAAGGCATTTCATACATTTTCTTGACTTATAATAGCTAAGGGGCTATGTATGCTAACATAACCCCCATCCCTCAAGAAAGGTAAGTTTGGCTAAGGCCATTGATAGGGCAAATCTAAAAACCAAATCTTTGTACCATTATATCACTACTTAATTGGTTATGGATTCAGATTTTAGCTAAAATTGTATTCATTTTACTGAGAATTGTAGGTAAAAAATTCATTTCTAAGAAAAAGTGTGTTTGACACATCTAAATAAAATATAAATGCTCAAGAGCACATTTAAGATTGAGTGTCCAGATTAATTCAGACATGTTTAAAAAAATGATTGAGTCTAGTCACTATCAAAATGACATATTATCATTATTTAGTAGCAATACATTATTATAATGAATGGCAGCCTTAATAATACCTTTTTTATTTTTTATTCCAAGAATGACCAAAAATATCACCAACAAAAGTATGTATTACTTTGTTTTCAAGCATCATAACATGCCTCAAATACTTTATTTCAAGACATTTTCTTAAATAGTTTACAATTATAAGGTACTCTGAAACGATGTGAACATTTTAAAAATAGTTCTTTCTTTAAATCCAGTTTCATATTCATTGATTTGAAAGTATTTTTGTTATTAATCATGTTACACTTTATAAAATTTAAAAACAAACTTAAATTTGAAAATGTTTATGTCAGAGTTACGCAATACATTTTTTGTAAAATTATAATTATTTTATTATTATGACTATCGGTGGTTGTTTCCAGGGCAAGCAAGACAGTACTAGAAAAATGTTCCCCCCTCATTTAACCAATCACAAACAAAATAATGCTATCAACGAATGTATGTTTATTGGATCTGGCGGAAAACTTGTCATGTAATGTGAGGAAACAATTTTCTAGTAAAGTTCTGTTAAGCCACTACTACTTATTCACTACCACTCATTACTTACTATTAAGTACCTATAGAAGCTCTGATCCGAATATTTTCAAAATAGAAAATTTAAATTGCAATTAAATTAGATTAAGTTCAATGTTTTAGAATTTATTTCTAATTGTTATTATTACTATTATCATATGAAATTTCACAATAAACCTAAAATTACCAGTTAAACTGGTGTGTTTCATACAAAAACACAACATAAACATTGCCATCAATAAGTTGTTTAGAAAATTAAAACTATATTGTAATAATTAAATTTTAAAACTAAAATCAGATTGATAAGATTGTTACATCATTGTTACAACAAAGTTTGATATTTTCTGTATTGTTAAAAGTGTGAGAATAATACCTAACATGAATGTTGCAGATAAATATCAGCTATGTATATTTGTAATTACTTGTGGCCATAATAAAAAAAAAATGATGTATTAAAAATATATACAAAATCTTTTATTCTAGCTACTGGCTTGACAGCATGGTATCATACATGTTCCTTAACCCGGCCCATGGGACACCAAAGAGCAAGAGCTTTTTCTGAGTCCACATGGGTAAAGCTTAATGGACGCTTCCAAGTAGCGGGGCTGGGCATTGACATTGACAGTGTGGCGGCTAGGTTCTTTAAAGATACAGTGACGTAGGGTATATCATGTCCTCCTTTACAGAGCTACATGGCTGGTACTGGGCAGAGGCGTTATCAGGATCCACTTGAGGCACAGAGCAAATGATGTTCAAGATGGTTCAAGATTGAACAACCAAGAGTGTGACTACATAGTGTGGTAATTTGCATGTGGCTCTGCGGTGTGGATATGAAAACTGGCAAACTATCTTTTTCCTAAAAACCCCCTTTTCAAGGGAACAAAACCAATTATGGCTCTTCCTGGGGTAAAAAATTCCAGAGGTAAACTAGTCCCTCTTTTGGATCTCTAGGTGGGGACTAATTCAGGGGGATCGATCAACAAAGAACAGTTATCAAATAAAACTTTACCTTTTATAAAAGGAAAATGTATTGTAAGGATGATGAGAAGATCTGGGAAACTGGAAAATTTGAAAAGGGAAATGGAAAGGTACGGTGTGAACAATATGAGTTTAAGTAAAGTTTGGTGTAAAGATCAAGGTGAAATAGTTTCTAGAACTTACTCTATTCGAGTGAACCGAGCACAGAAAATGAGTGGTATTACGTGTCAATAAAATGGTGTGTCATATTGCTAGATTAATGTTTGTGAACTTAAACGTTGAACCAGTGGATATTTTGATACTACATGTGTACATGCCAACAACCAACACTGTCAAGGTTGAAGAAATATACGAGCAAAGTGAAGTAATTATTCAACATGAAGGAACAGGGAAATTGAACACCATCATCTTGGGCAATTGTAACAGTTTGGTTGGAGAAGGATGAGAGCAGAAGCCCATAGGGCCCCATGGACTATGGAAGAGAAACAACAGAGGGCAGATGCTCACCGAATTCTACCAGTGGAATTACCCGGTGGTGACAAACGCCTGGTTCAAGAAACGGAAGACAAAACTACAAGCCTATGCATGGAAGAGTCCAAGAGACATCAGCAGGTACCAACTAGACTACATCCTCGTCAAACAGCTATTCAGGAATGGAGTAAAGGATTTGAAGACATTGTCGGGTGCCGACATCAATTCGGACCACAACCTGCTGCTGGTGGACATTGAAACAAGACTAAAAAGATTAGGAAAACGTTCAAGAGAAAACTGAGGTGGGACTTGGAAAAATTAGAGGCAAGAATGACATTGTGAAAAATCCAATAGAACAAAAGTTAAGTGAGGTGACAGAAGAGAGTATACGTGCAGAGGGGAAGTGGAATAATTTTAAGAACTTTTTTTTTAAGGTGCTAAATGACAAAGTTTGAAAAGTGAAGACAACTGCGCGAAAGCCCTGGGTAACAACGGAAATGCTTCAGAAATTTGAAGAAAGAAGTAAATGGAAAAACTTAAACAAAGAAGAATTTATGAGGCTACACAACGAGTTAAGGAGAGAAACAGACAAGGTGAGGAAAGACTAAAATCCTAAAGGTTATATGGTGACGGATCATAAAGAATTCTTATTATTTGGTAAAGATATATAGACATAATGTATGATAAGGAAAATCAACCAGAAAACCTAAAAGATTGAAGCTGACTAAGAGATAGAGCAAGACGAAAAAGGACCCAGCATTTTAAAGAGTGAAAAGGATAGAGCCATAAAAGACATGAAGAGAATTAAAGCTGCTGGAGACGATGACGTACCAGCTGAACTTTTGAAGGAACTGGGAAACAATGGCTTAATGGCTCTGACAAAACTTATAAATAGAATATACCGTGTACGAAAGGGGGAGCTGAATTATATCCATTCTGAATGGTAGCCATTCAGACATTTCTTAAACAAGCACCACAAATTAAAAGTCTGATTTATATCCATTATCATAATACCCACAAAATCCTGAATTGTATCCATTCTGGAATGGTAGCCACTCAGACAGTTTTCAAATAAACGACTTTAACAAAAATCCTGATTTGTATCCACTGTAATTATTTGCATTATATCCACAAAATCCTGAATTATAGCCATTCAGACATTTTATTAAACACGCATTGCAAATAAAAAGTCTGATTTGTATCCATTTTCATAATGTCCACCAAATCCTGAATTGTATCCATTTCTGAATGGTAGCCATTCAGACATTTTCTTAAACGAGCACCACGAATAAAAAGTCTGAATTGTATCCACTAGAAATATTTGCATCATACCCACAGAATCCTGAATTGTATCCACTCAATTGCGGTACCACTTGTCTGATAGGTGGCAGCAGGAGATACTCGCCTTAACTCATTTCATGTTTACTAGAGAGCAGCACTTATCCTTAACTCATTCCGAGGTAACTAGAGAGCAGCCCTATCTCTATATTAATATAAAAAATATAATATTTTTAATTAATATTGTCTTATTACTTTTAAATATATATATATATATATATATAAAAGAGAAATACTTATTGGTGTTTCTTTTAAAAGAATAATAAAAGGCTACTTTACAAATCATTGGAGTTTCTTTATTCAAATTGACTGGCTTCCTTAAACAAACAACAACATTTCAAACTGCTAATTTATGCTCTAAGAAATGAAGACGTAGGGTTATATTATTTTAACAATCTGTGTTTAAAGGTTGGAAATTGGACATTTAATGTAATGTTGGGTGCCAACAAATATTGTGTTCCTGGCTGTGAAGATAATACTTCTCGTTATCGGTTTCTCGTATATGCACTGAAAGTAATTTTATTGTTTCTTGTCGAATGGATGAGTACAAGAGGCTGAAGATTCTTTGGATACTTTACGTTTACATATCAGGTAAGACTTCTAAGTAAATTTCTAAGTTTTAAGATTTACATTACCGGTACCGACATTAAATCGGGGGAGGGGGGCTATACACATTAATCCTATAAGAAAAATATGTAAGCCATTAACATACTATTTTTGGTTAAGTTTATGAATAATTAATCAAAATATTTATTTTGCAATTGATAACTTTTCTCTAAATGTATTAATATATCTAAAATTGTATTGTAATTTAATTTTCATAGACTTGTTAGTTGGTTGATTAGTTTATTTATAAACAATTAAAAAGGTTATATTTATCAAATAACTTTATCAGATTCACTTCACTGGGACTCTTTGTTATTGATACTACTTTTTGTCAAATATACAGATAAGTTATATATACATGGCAACCTTGCATATAGAAATAACGTTTTAAATGTTAAAATCCACCAAAACATTTATTTGAACTGAATTTTAATAGACTTGAAGGTTACTTGGCCTACTTTTTTCTACTGCAAACATTTAAAGAGATTATTTTTATATTATTATGATTAATTAATTAAATAGTCTAAGAATATGGATGGCTTAAATTTTTTATTTCTTACAGTACATTAACTATAAAAGTCTTTGTTACAGAAAAAAATCTTTAAAAAAATAATTGTATGAGCGTTATTGAGCCTGCGTATATTCTGATACCTAACTTACATTACATTGTACCACACACATTAGTAGGGCCTAGGCCTTATATAGTTTGGGTTTTTCCTAGGATTTTCTGAATAACCTTCAGAGGAGAACTCCTTCCTTGGGCTTAAACACAGTGACATTTTATACTATAGATTAATATAGTCCTAACTTATGAGTGTTGAAATATGTAAGCATACACCTCTCCAAACTTTTACTTTTTTTAGTTCAAATTGGTCACCCTCAACTTAAATTATTAATGGAAATGAAACCTAAGAACCATACCTTTTGGGTGATTTTTTCTATCTAAAAAAACCTGAAAATCATAACATTCATACTAATATAAACTTAACACAAAAATATGGGAAATCCATTGATACTAAATTCAAGATTATTAAAAACTTTGCTATACATACGGTAATGCTCAATTCTAAACCAAACTCACCCAAGTGATGCAGTGAACAGATATAGTTGGAAAATCTGTAAAATTGCATAATTGTAGCTTAACATATATTTTAGAATCGAATAGCCAAAGCTATCATTTATGCATTTTAGTGAGGATCGCACCATCTAGATATCATATTCTAAAAATTGAAAAAAATGACACCTGGACACGGGAATCGAACCCGGTAAGTACGCCAATGCTCTTACGACTGAGCTATCCAGATTCGTCCCGTTCTCGTGGTCATTATTCACTCTTCACTCATAGTTTAAGGCAGAGTCTATGATGGACGTGCGGAAATCACAGATTTGTAGGTGGCTGCGTTATCTGATAGCTCATGATCTTAATTAATCACATATTTGTAGTCGATGATTTCCGCACGTCCATCATAGACTCTGCCTTAAACTATGAGTGAAGAGTGAATAATGACCACGAGAACGGGACGAATCTGGATAGCTCAGTCGTAAGAGCATTGGCGTACTTACCGGGTTCGATTCCCGTGTCCAGGTGTCATTTTTTTCAATTTTTAGAATATGATATCTAGATGGTGCGATCCTCACTAAAATGCATAAATGATAGCTTTGGCTATTCGATTCTAAAATATATGTTAAGCTACAATTATGCAATTTTACAGATTTTCCAACTATATCTGTTCACTGCATCACTTGGGTGAGTTTGGTTTAGAATTGAGCATTACCGTATGTATAGCAAAGTTTTTAATAATCTTGAATTTAGTATCAATGGATTTCCCATATTTTTGTGTTAAGTTTATATTAGTATGAATGTTATGATTTTCAGGTTTTTTTAGATAGAAAAAATCACCCAAAAGGTATGGTTCTTAGGTTTCATTTCCATTAATAATTTAAGTTGAGGGTGACCAATTTGAACTAAAAAAAGTAAAAGTTTGGAGAGGTGTATGCTTACATATTTCAACACTCATAAGTTAGGACTATATTAATCTATAGTATAAAATGTCACTGTGTTTAAGCCCAAGGAAGGAGTTCTCCTCTGAAGGTTATTCAGAAAATCCTAGGAAAAACCCAAACTATATAAGGCCTAGGCCCTACTAATGTGTGTGGTACAATGTAATGTAAGTTAGGTATCAGAATATACGCAGGCTCAATAACGCTCATACAATTATTTTTTTAAAGATTTTTTTCTGTAACAAAGACTTTTATAGTTAATGTACTGTAAGAAATAAAAAATTTAAGCCATCCATATTCTTAGACTATTTAATTAATTAATCATAATAATATAAAAATAATCTCTTTAAATGTTTGCAGTAGAAAAAAGTAGGCCAAGTAACCTTCAAGTCTATTAAAATTCAGTTCAAATAAATGTTTTGGTGGATTTTAACATTTAAAACGTTATTTCTATATGCAAGGTTGCCATGTATATATAACTTATCTGTATATTTGACAAAAAGTAGTATCAATAACAAAGAGTCCCAGTGAAGTGAATCTGATAAAGTTATTTGATAAATATAACCTTTTTAATTGTTTATAAATAAACTAATCAACCAACTAACAAGTCTATGAAAATTAAATTACAATACAATTTTAGATATATTAATACATTTAGAGAAAAGTTATCAATTGCAAAATAAATATTTTGATTAATTATTCATAAACTTAACCAAAAATAGTATGTTAATGGCTTACATATTTTTCTTATAGGATTAATGTGTATAGCCCCCCTCCCCCGATTTAATGTCGGTACCGGTAATGTAAATCTTAAAACTTAGAAATTTACTTAGAAGTCTTACCTGATATGTAAACGTAAAGTATCCAAAGAATCTTCAGCCTCTTGTACTCATCCATTCGACAAGAAACAATAAAATTACTTTCAGTGCATATACGAGAAACCGATAACGAGAAGTATTATCTTCACAGCCAGGAACACAATATTTGTTGGCACCCAACATTACATTAAATGTCCAATTTCCAACCTTTAAACACAGATTGTTAAAATAATATAACCCTACGTCTTCATTTCTTAGAGCATAAATTAGCAGTTTGAAATGTTGTTGTTTGTTTAAGGAAGCCAGTCAATTTGAATAAAGAAACTCCAATGATTTGTAAAGTAGCCTTTTATTATTCTTTTAAAAGAAACACCAATAAGTATTTCTCTTTTATATATATATATATATATATATATAAAAGTAATAAGACAATATTAATTAAAAATATTATATTTTTTATATTAATATAGAGATAGGGCTGCTCTCTAGTTACCTCGGAATGAGTTAAGGATAAGTGCTGCTCTCTAGTAAACATGAAATGAGTTAAGGCGAGTATCTCCTGCTGCCACCTATCAGACAAGTGGTACCGCAATTGAGTGGATACAATTCAGGATTCTGTGGGTATGATGCAAATATTTCTAGTGGATACAATTCAGACTTTTTATTCGTGGTGCTCGTTTAAGAAAATGTCTGAATGGCTACCATTCAGAAATGGATACAATTCAGGATTTGGTGGACATTATGAAAATGGATACAAATCAGACTTTTTATTTGTAATGCGTGTTTAAGAAAATGTCTGAATGGCTGCCATTCAAAATGGATACAATTCAGGATTTTGTGGATATAATGCAAATATTTCTAGTGGATACAAATCAGGATTTTTGTTAAAGTCGTTTATTTGAAAACTGTCTGAATGGCTACCATTCCAGAATGGATACAATTCAGGATTTTGTGGGTATAATGATAATGGATACAAATTACACTTTTTATTTGTGGTGCTTGTTTAAGAAATGTCTGAATTGCTACCATTCAGAATGGATACAATTCAGTCCTCTCGTACGAAACAGGAGGATGGCCCAAGGACTATCTAGGGGTAACCATGGGGGCTCTAAAGAAGAATAAGAAGCAAGCCAAGAAATGCAGTGACCACAGGACCATCAGCCTCTCTCATGGGGGGAAGATTGTGGTAAGAATACTGAACAAGCAAATAGAACATAAAATATAAAATGTTATGGAAGAATACAAATTTGTATTCAGTAAAAGAAAAGGAACCAGAGATCATCGGTATGCTGAAAATAATTTCAGAAAGTGTTGGAAGCCAAGGAAGAATTCTACATAGGCTTCATTGACTGGCAGGTGTTCAAAACTACTTGTCCTGTTATTGATCATTACTAGACAAATCTGATATTCATTTTACCTAAATATTCCAAATTTGAACCAAAGATAAAATTATGAATAAAAAAAAGTGATAGATTTATACAATTAGCAATAAACTTAATGTTGAATTAATAGTTGGGGTTTGCTGTTAATTTTTTCTAAAAATTATGTTGGGACTGAACCAACAAGTACTATTAGAGCTACTTAAACTATATGTAATGAATACCCCAAGTTGAGGTCTAAAAAGGTGGGTTTTTGTAATACTTGAATAGGAGAATATAGTACTCCAGGAGGTACCATTATCATACCTTCTGAAGAGTTATGTTTTCCTAATAAAAGTATTAGGACGACTTGCCAAATACCACCTCCTTTTTAAAGAATTTTGTTGTATTAGGAAAACAAAACTTCAAGAGGTATCAAAATCTGCCAAAAAAATTCCGGATTATTATAATACTTGAATAGGAGAATATACACTCCAGGAGGTATCAATATCATACCTTCTGTAGTTATATTTTCCTAATACAAGTATTAGGAGGATTTTCCAAATACCACCTTTTTAAAGAATTTAGTTGTATTAGGAAAACAGAACTAACTTCAGGAGCTATAAAATCTGGCCACAAAATACTTAAAAAAGGTGATAATTCAGGTTTTTTTGTAATACTTGAATAGGAGAATATAGTACTCCAGGAGGTATAAAAACCATACCTTCTGAACACTTATGTTTTCCTAATACAAAAATAATGGTTTTTATTTTTAATATTGTATTTGAAGAGTATGATAGGATAGCTAAGGGGTATTTAAAGATTCTCAATATGAAAGCTCCTTTCAAGCATATATTCGTAGTGTGTATAACTTCCCTTTCATTCTTATTTGAGATAT
Organism: Timema poppense; assembly: GCA_902141375.1. Taxonomy (NCBI): domain Eukaryota; kingdom Metazoa; phylum Arthropoda; class Insecta; order Phasmatodea; family Timematidae; genus Timema; species Timema poppense. The sequence continues at coordinate 123,882 of CABFOV010000363.1, forward strand.
ATTTTCTACGCTATTATAATTAATATATTAAATTATTTTTTTTACTACTTTTGTCTCCCAATATAAATAACACAGGTTGAGAAGGATTAATTTAAAGGAAATATACTAACTAACAATTGCCTACAGAATCCTGCCACTATACTTTTTTTTTTNTGAATAACTTTCAGGAGTTTCTTTTGTAATATTGGGAAGTGTTGTTTCTCAAGAGAATAACTTTTCATTCACCAAGCGGTCTCTTTCCATTCTGCCAGTAGCTTTTCCCAACCTAACTTCATTGGCCTAAAGAAGGTGACATCTAGTGGCTGTGTGAGGTGTGAGCTGTTAGTGGACGATTTCAATGAATCTGTACACTTCTTAATAAACGGGATTAATGGTCACTGGACAGTAATGAAAAGAGCATCCCCTATTAGCCACTTTGAAAAAATACTATGGCAGCAGTAATTTACTATACATAAAAAAGGCTGTTGCCACGTCACGTGGATATAGATACTTCCTTTGAAAAACACACTTATTGAAAACAGTTTAATCCATATGCAGTAGCGAGGTGTCAGGGTAAGCAGGATAAGTTCAGCTATCCCAAAAAGTTTGGAAAATAGGAGATAAAACATGCCCTTGAATAAAAAGGATGTAGAATTGAAATTTTAATGGTCATTTTTTAAAGCTGTGACATTTTATCAAGTGTGCAAAGAAAATGTGAATGTATCCTTTTGGCAAGAAAAGCTGATACCTTTCAGACTACCGCAACTGGAGACTCAGGCCTGCGGGAAGCATTGAAGGGTGATGCGCAGAACTGTTCATTACAGCCACTGAAGACTGTAACGTTTAAAAGAGCTAGCCTGATATATTAATGTTTGTACGCCACTATTAGGGTGACATTTGATATAACAATTGAATTGGGTCCAAATTTGATGTTCTGTATTATAATTATTAAAAAGGGATGATGTTTTTTTTATGAATTAAAAGTTTTGGTATTTTATGGTTAAGTAGATAACAATTTTTTGCTAGATATTTCACACGATGTAGATTTTAAACACAGATAAAGATATCATAAACTCCACCTAGACTGCTTGTCAGGAAGGAAAGTGAAGACTGAAGAGATGCGTACCCTGAAGGGGTATATCAAGCGACATTTCCTTCTCGAAGCTTCCCAAAAGTAAAAAGGTGTGGTCATCCAGCTGCGTTTCTGTCCACAAAACTGTGTTGTCTTTTTAAACAGAGACGTAGAAAGATGACATCATACCTTGCAACTGTGTCTTTTTAAACAGAGACGTAGAAAGATGACACCATACCTTGCAACTTAACAACTTAACACAAATAAATCTTACTACCTGTTCTCATTTAAAATATTGTAATTTTGAATATAGATGTGAATAATAAATTATTGAGATGTATAATTCCATATCATTACAAAATGACCAGTAAGCCGGCTATACCTTACTCATGATTGTTACAGTCTGAGCATTCAGTGTTTTTTCATGGGTTTGTTTTCGTGTAGATTAGTTTAGTTTTGTAATTATGACTTTAATATTATTATTTAATTGAGTTCTTTGAAATTATATATCTCAGTAATGTTTTAGGATTCAGCGTAGGTACTGTAGAAAAAAATGGGAGGCTGTAGGTGGACATCAACAATGACTCTTTAAACTTAATCGACTTTTTGTTAAATAAGTTTACTGCGGCTTTGTCTTCTGAACAAAATGTTTATTTAAAAGAATAAAATAGCAACACCAAAATTAGATATTTCACATAAAAAAATAAAAAATATATTATTATAATAGTAGTAGTAGTCTGCCATTACTGTATTACATAACTTCATAAAAATTCTATTTTTGATATCATAAAGAGTGTCACTGTATGAGTGTTCATGACTCGGCTTACCCAGAAATTATCATCATGCTTCGCCACTGTCTTTATGAACCTATCTACTGTGAATATTAACTACAACAATCTAATTACTGCACTGTGAAGTATTGTATGCAGGATAATTAAGACTAATGAATAAATACTATACGTAGCTTACTGTACAGTTTGCATTATATACAGTACCATATGCAAATGAAATCAAATTTGAAGTGTCCGTTAAGGTAGATTTCACTGTGCAAAAATTATGTTTAGAATGAAATTGTTCTCTAGATTTATTAGATAATAAATTTGAGCACACAGTGAACCAAATATAAACTAATTAACTTTTATATCTCGGCACAAAATTGTGTCAAGAAGACCTAAGCCTTATAAGAAAAAAAATTGTAATCGATAGTTTTTAATCATTTTATTGAATATAGACACTACTTTGACACAATAGCACTTAAATATTTTGCAGAGGAAGGGTCATTTACGATTATTTACTTTTACTTGAGAGCCTGAATTTTGAGATTAACTAGGCCTACCTCCCTAATTTTAATCAAAGGTTTCCAAATCTGTTTGGAAATCAAATATTTAAATTATATTAAGCTATAGCAATTGAAAAGTTCCTAGCCAGTATCTTTAACATGTTTAGTTTAAATAAATGTTATCACTACCTTCAGCCTGAACAAGGCATATTCTATCAAATCATTTAGTATACAAATAATGTTTACATATACGTTATGTTTTAGGAATAAAGTGAATTGATATATACAAAACTAAAATTGCAATGCTAAGTGCAATAAATAACAAAATGTCCATATCCACTCCAGAAACTGTGGACATTCTTTCATTTTCATTAACTTCTATGTTTGTGTTGGACACATTAACTTCAATACTAACGTGAGCATTATCTTCAAAATCGACAATACCTTCCGATTCTACATTCACGTCTAACACTTTATGGAATGATATGAATGCTTCAGCTCGCCTATCTTCAGGGAACAAGTAATCTGAAAACGTCACAACACTACCAGGTAGTGGTATGAATACCCGTTTGGGAGGGTTGTGCAACACTGTATATTCTTGAGAGAAACACTTTTCTTCAAGAAAGTAATCGCAATATATCTCAAATCGAGAAGCCAAGGAGCGAACAATGTCTTGTTTGATGGCCCTCACCAACTCGCAGACCGTCGTCTTGTCATGCATGAACACGCTACTGCCGAGATTACCTTTGATGCAAAGCCCGCTGCTACAAGGGGTGATTTCAACTTCTTCCTTCTGTTCATGATCACATGGTAGGACCAAGACAACAGCCATCTGGTTGCACGCCCAGTGCCTTTCTTGGCCACATTTACTACGCTTTACCTCGGAAACTTTACACAAAGTTTCACAGTCCTCCCAGAGCCTACCATTTATCAAGCAGAAAGATTTCATGACATCTCGGTTAACAGACTTTAATAAAGACATCAAGTGATGTTTCATCGCTAGCACCATGTTGATCTTACCTAGAGGAAACACTTTGTTTATCTTATATCGGCATCCAAAGTGATACCATTCAAAGGGTTGGCTTTGGAACGTCAAAAAAACTTTCTCTATGGAACCTTTAGGTGTTTTTCCAATCATTCCACATTCAGTGTTGTAAGATTGACTACACATGTGCAATACCAATTTTCTTTGTCTCAAACAGTTACCGTGTAGAAATGTGTTTTGAGATAGCTTTCTATCCATCATTGTACATATGGAATGTATGTGTATTAAGGCCTTAGTATCTTCTAAAATTTTCCCCGGACCGACAAGGAATATTCCCAAGACCCTCATACCCCCGGGTAACATTCTAGTCACAAGTCTCGCATGATCTACGATGCTGTTCTCAGGGATCACAAACACATTCTTGAAGGGGTTCACATCTGCCGAGTCAAACTTCCCTTGAAGTAAAGCCATTATACTGGTGTATTTTGATTTAGGCGAAAGAGAAGACGGGGTTCTTGCCAAATGGATGACAAAATAATGTTTATCTGTGGCTTGACCAATTATTAAACCGGCAATGTATCCTTGATGTTTAGTTAAGTTTTTCAAATAAGAGCGCTTAGGTTCTTCTGCATGCACAGTCATACTCATTTTTCTATAATAATAATTACTTTTATATAATTAAATATTAATATACATCATAACCACAACATCAAGAAAATTATTATTGTTAACATTAAACATCTCCATAGAAACACAACAATTGAAATTAAGCTGATGAAAGAGAAACAACACACATAAACAGTATTGTTGTCATAACAGTATTGTTATCATTAAAAGGACGTATCCTATTAACTGACCAACAACTTACCATTGTTATTAAAGAGAAGGGCAAGGTTTATACACTGGAAATATGTAGGTGTTAAAGCTAACAATTAGAACACAACAATAGACATTACAGTAGTTTACAGGTCACATCAGGCACTTTATTCAGCAGACTTTGTTGGTAAAGAATGATACCAAGCTACTTTTGCTTGTCTTTTTTTTATTACCGCTTTTAGGAAAGTGTGTTGCGAGTTTCATACTCCCCTCCTGGTGCATTTTGATAGAATAAAACGTAGGTAGAGGGATTTGGTGGTTAATATAGGTCTTATTCAAGAGATAGCCATTATTACCTCTATGTTCAGTGGCAGCACTGTAAAGGATGAACTGTGTTCTTCTTGTCTTTGTCAAGGCCATTTTGTGTTCTTTCCTTTTATGTATCTTCTTTCATATATAACAATATAGTATTAGAAATAAGTTGGTTAAAAACTAAAAAGTGATTATATTCTTGTGTTTGTGTCCAATTTGATAGATTTTAAGATTTACTGGTGCATCACTCTATAAATAAGATAGCTCCATGCTATTTTAAACATAGGCATTGAGGAAAATTAGGAAAGATTGACTAATAAATGAATAAAAACTACCAACGATTGAGAAAAAATGTGGTAGACACCAAACACAATGGTCAAACGGCATAAAGGTTGATTATATTTGTTGTTTTGAACTAATGTAACCAATCTGTATTGAATTCTATTAAGACTTTTTTTAAACTTTTTATACCTAGATTGGCCTTTACATTTTAGATTGCCATTAGTCCAAGTTAACCAAGAATTGTTTATATCTTAAAAAGTCACCGGTGTAACAGATGAACATACTGATTATGAAGCTTAGTACACACTTGGAAACATTGTTTATGGATGTTTCTGAAATGTTTCCTGTTGCTCATAGTTTGCAAACTGTTAAAAAAAAAGCATTGTTCCCCATCCAAAGTTCAGTTAAGTAAAAGTGGTACTAAACCTTTTATGTCCGCGTACTTCTAGATATTTATCTTCAACTTTGTATTCCCAAAGTTGTTGGTGAATAACGCAAACTATATATTCTATAATCTACATATAAAATAAACTAGAAACAAAATAGGGAGAACAAAAATTAATACAGTAGGATCTGGCTAATTCAGTTGGTTAGTTTGAATAGTTGAATAATTCGAACCCACCATTATTCCCCACAAAATTCTTATTTAAATCCACGTTAAAAAAAACACACATTAAATTTGAATTTTAGAAGGAAATATTTTAATAATTCGAAGTTTATACAGTATATTGTTAATTTTTACGAGTTTCTACTCACTTCAAACCGAACTTTACAATCTCAACTCAGCCCAAAAATCCCAGGAATGTAAACTACAGTTAAGAGTTATTGACTCATAGTAAAAGAGAAAGCGAGGAATTTTGCATCAGCTACAAGCTGTTTTCCTAGAATAGGGAATGCTTTGGCTCTGCTTTAATTGCTTCTGTGTGACAATGACATCATGTGATGCCCAACATGGAAGGGGTTAGGTTTATGTTGCTTGTCCTAATCTGACACCTTTGTCTTTGAGTGACAGTCGCGCATTGTCATCCAACAAGTGTAAATTGCGGTGTTTTTAAGAGGCCTAATTGTGGAACCTAGACAAATTTAACCTTAGCCAAACTTTAGACAACATCTCAACAAAATTGGCCTTGAAAATTGATCTGGATGCTGTTCGCATGTTAAATAAGGCATGGAAACAAATTTAATTTTATTCTTAGTTAGATCTGTGCTTATTTAAACAAGGCCTGATATTTACACCACATATTAGTCCAAACATATCTCCCCAATTTAAATAAACTACAGAAAACAAGAAATAGGCAGGTAATAGTAAATAGGCCTAGATCATATAATACTCTCTTTTATTTATAACTAAATGGTTTTTAAATACCTACTTACTGTAATATATTTTTAGCTAGTAATTGCTGTCCATTTTCACTTACATATGACTGTTGAAATCCATTGACTGCAAAGTTACACTCATTTAAATCTAACCTAAGAGGTCGTGCAGTTTTGAACTCTGCACACAATTCTCAACTCATTAGTTGATACCAGGCTATTTAGTTTTGTCAAGGAAAGTGTTACTAAACTGAGGTCTGGTATTGTCTCGGTCATAAACACTTGAAACCAGTCATGATACCAGGAGCGTGAAAACACACTGGTAGTAAATATCAATATCAGGTCAATTGCAGATAAAAGTAGTTTTTTTCATAATCGTTTAAGAATATATGTATAATAGTGGTCTGTTTCAGCCAAGTGAAAATATTATTCAAATGCCATTTTAGCAGTCTTTCAAGACCTCTTCTTCTAGGTTGGTATTATACCATTAGTTTGTGATAATAACTATACGTTCTTGAGATATGTTGTAATTTTGTACTTTTTTTAAAATTGGTCCAAGACATTTTGTTCAGCAGGAAATTAGAGCTGTAATTTGACATAGCTCCTGAGAGGTAAATCAACATGAAAGTTCTTAAAAATTAGGGGTGTGAGAGATTCCTGAATTGCAGGATTGCCGCGGGGGAAACATATTTCCTGTTCCCAAATCAATTGTCGGGGCAGATATGTTATAATCCTGATCATTTCAAGAAAAGTCTGGGGGTTGTTCTTTCATTTCTGAATATTTAATACATTGGGTAATTCAACACATTTTATATTTGTTATTATTATTATTATTTGATATGTGATAGGTATTTAAATTATTTTAGTTAATTGATATATTTTATCTCAATTAAAATAAATATCTTAAATCAATAGATTTTAACTTGTCACCCGCCATGTTGTAGTGTTGTGCACATTCTAAAGAGTTAATACTCTTAAGACTATGCACCAAACTATATCCAGCAAAAACACCAAGCAGTAATCAATCATGTATATTCTATAGCAGAGGAGGCCAAACAGTCGATCGAGAGCCATTGCGGCCGCTGATTTAAACGATCAATTAAAGAAGATTGAGAGAAATAAAATGAAAGAGAGGGTTTGCAAAGTTTTCTGAAGCCAACATTAGAAAATAGAAATATCGACGCTGTTAGAATGATAACCATTTACAATCCTGGAATTTATGACAGAATAATTTAGGAACTCTCATTCAAAAAACTATCCTAAGATTATGAGGTGTCATGTATTGACGTCAAAGACAAATGTTTAATGAGAAAATTTTTTCAGGGAAATTATATATCATGTGGTTTGATGAAAAACTCAGTTTCAGTGTGTGAAAGGAAAGTTTTTATATGCAATATAATTTTACTACTAAAACAACACAAAATGGGTTATTAATTTTTTACTAATGAAACAAACAATATAAGCCTATTGTTCCACGGTAGATCGCAAAGGATTTTCCTTCTTTGGAGCAGATCCAGGTCCGTCTTAACAGAAGGGGCAAACGGGGCAATTACCCAGGGGTGCTTTGTGGAAGTAGTCAGATTTTTTAATTTTTTTTTTCGGTTGCAACAAAAATTGCAAATAACCCTTATGAAAAAGAGGAGACATGCATGAGCTGAGGCTGAAGATTTGTATGCTAACGTGGTTAAGTTGGAGATCAAAATATTAACCAAATTTTGAACAAGAATTCCATAACGGTTTGACAAAGTGAGCAAGAGTCTTCAAAGTATTACTATTATTTGAATCACATTATATTTGGAAGAAGGTACAGGAAAGGTGGATAGAAAATATTATTAAAGGGACGAACACAATATGGCTTTTACAATGAAAAGAAGAACACAGTTCACACTTTACATTGCTGCCAATGGACAAAGAGGTAATGGTTGCCTCTTTAAAAAAATCTATTGTGACCGCCCAATCCCCTGACCTAGGTTTTCTTAAAGAGGCAACTATTTATTACCTCTTTGTCCATTGGCAGCAATGTAAAGTGTGAACTGTGCTCTTCTTTTCATTGTAAAAGCCATATTGTGTTCGTCCCTTTTATAAGTTTCAAACCACCTTTCCTGTACCTTCTTCCCAATATGATTAAATTGCCTCATAAAGCGAAAAGAGGTTTTCCTTATCGAGATATATTATTTGAATCACGTAATCCTGAAGTATAATTCACTAAGATATTATATGGAAGGGCTTCTAGATAGATTCGACTACTATGAATGTGAAGGGAAACAAAATCTGGGTGTGAAGAGTATGGGCATTAAAGAAAAAGAGTCAAGAGGAGAGAAGATATCAGAATAAACACATTTTTGTTTACCAATGATAAACCAATGTGGAACTTTCATGTAGAATATCTGCATATTCAAATTTTAACTTAAGATTTGGCTTCTTAGTAACTTATCTTCTATGCCACTGCAGGATATTAGAAAATGTGACAGAAAAGCTGATGAGGCATATCCCAATGATGTGGATAGTGGAATCATTGAAGAGTTTGTCCATTTCCAGGAGTTCTATCAAGAACTAAAACTGGATGAAGAGTCCACCTGGATATTGAAAACTATTCAAAGCAAAGGATTAATCGCTACGTACCCGAATATAGACACTGTCCTCTGGATAGGGACGAACACAATATGGCTTTTACAATGAAAAGAAGAACACAGTTCACACTTTACATTGCTGCCAATGGACAAAGAGGTAATGGTTGCCTCTTTAAAAAAATCTATTGTGACCGCCCAATCCCCTGACCTAGGTTTTCTTAAAGAGGCAACTATTTATTACCTCTTTGTCCATTGGCAGCAATGTAAAGTGTGAACTGTGCTCTTCTTTTCATTGTAAAAGCCATATTGTGTTCGTCCCTTTTATAAGTTTCAAACCACCTTTCCTGTACCTTCTTCCCAATATGATTAAATTGCCTCATAAAGCGAAAAGAGGTTTTCCTTATCGAGATATATTATTTGAATCACGTAATCCTGAAGTATAATTCACTAAGATATTATATGGAAGGGCTTCTAGATAGATTCGACTACTATGAATGTGAAGGGAAACAAAATCTGGGTGTGAAGAGTATGGGCATTAAAGAAAAAGAGTCAAGAGGAGAGAAGATATCAGAATAAACACATTTTTGTTTACCAATGATAAACCAATGTGGAACTTTCATGTAGAATATCTGCATATTCAAATTTTAACTTAAGATTTGGCTTCTTAGTAACTTATCTTCTATGCCACTGCAGGATATTAGAAAATGTGACAGAAAAGCTGATGAGGCATATCCCAATGATGTGGATAGTGGAATCATTGAAGAGTTTGTCCATTTCCAGGAGTTCTATCAAGAACTAAAACTGGATGAAGAGTCCACCTGGATATTGAAAACTATTCAAAGCAAAGGATTAATCGCTACGTACCCGAATATAGACACTGTCCTCTGGATACTACCAATGCAAGTTCTGAAAGATCTTTCTTGGTTCTGAGTAGGTTGAAGAACTACTTACGAAACTCAACCAGTGAAGAGATACTTTCGGGGATGACTTATTTTGCTGTAAATGCTGAATTACTGGGTATCATTTCATTTGGCAGTTTAATTCACAATTTCGCTCCAGTAAAATTGCAGAAAGTGGACTTGTAAATAAGGACTGAGAAGAATATAAAATACAACTAGTGAGTGGAATGATCAATGACTCTAACTTGTTCTTTGTGTGGTTTTTCTTTTAGCTAATATTTTAACTATTGCCTATCTTAAAAAGATATTTACATTTTTGTAATTACATGATGTGTTTTATAAGTAGAAGTAGTAAATTTGGTGTGAATTTAATCATTTGAAATTCTCCATTGTTTTGGTTAATAAATCCATATATTTTTATTTTTATTAATATCTTTTCACTTTAAATATTAGCATAAAGCAATAACTGGGATGGAAGCTGGACGGCATGGAATCTGCACAAGGTGCATGTAAATGTTGGTAAAAATGTAGGCGGGGGGTGAGGGGGAGTGCACCTAGCCAGCATTTATTTGCCTGTGGGTGACTTTTACCAAGACGACCCTGAGTAGATTCCTAGAGCAAAAAGTTTTACCAATCCTGGTCTAGAGAAAATAAGTATATTTCATAATCCAACTTCTTTTTTGCAATTCATGTTTCATTTGTTGGTGTCCAATTTGTGTTTAGTTTTAAACTTTATATATGTGTTTAAATTTCCTCTATTAGGAACTATGTATTAAATTAACAAGTAAAATATTGTACAGTGTTTTAAGATAGTATCAGCAAATTTAGAAATTACTAATGATAAATGTTTCTATCTTGTTCTCGTCCTGAACTAAGGGATTCTAAAATTCTCATTCTCGGTCTAGTTTCGACTGTTGAGTCTTGTTCTCATCTCGAACAATAATAATCAATCTCGCACACCCCTTTAAATAATAAATAAAACACGATTGGGATGATCTTTATAAGAGTTTAAAATTGCTTGAAAACATGGTTTTTTATTTTGTCATGTGTTTGTTTCCAACATATTAAGACATATTCAAGTCAGTTCATAATGTAGTTAATTTTACACTTACGTTATCAACCCAATTAAAAAGTTCATATCAAATAATATTCAATCTTAAAAATACACATAAATGTTTTGTAAAATAATAAGAGGACAAAGTCAAAACTATAAAATCCCCTAGTACAGTATATGGAAAATACTTCAGTAAAACTTATAAATATACCACTATGAAAATTAATTAGGAGACGAGTGCAAAGCCTGCACACTTGCTTAAGGACTTTGGAGGAACAGAATCACACTTAAGTAATAAACTTTGCTAAAACAAATAAAATCTTTTACACAAGTCAACATACCACCATCACCATCATCATCATAGTCAACTGTTTCCAACAAATGGCTGGGTAAGTCTAATAAAATGTCACACAGATCCTTTAAATAGACTTTTTCTTTACTGAGAATATTGAGAAAGTGACATTTATGAATATTCTTAAATTATTTTGATATTCTTAAATATATATTTGTATGATTTGTGTGTATTAAATATTTATGGTTCCTGGTAATGTATGTGTAGACAACTTCACTATAAAAGTATGTGCTTAAACAGATGAGAGCAAAATTTTCAAGTTTGATCTGTTTAAAAATTAATTTGAAATAGATTTTAAAAAGTATGATACGTTTCAGTACATTATTATGATGTTTATATAGTGATGTTGAAATATTTCATCCAAGACTTTGATAAAATAGAATGTTTCTGTAAGAAACGCAACTCTTACTATTTTCTTTAAATTTACCAGTTTTGTTTACTTTTCCCCTTATTTTACTTATGGATAAAATGGTTCACTACACTTCCGAGTTATAAATTTTCCTTAATTTATCTTAAACAAATCATATAGCAAACACTCAAAATCTAGAATAAAATTGCAAGATAATTCTCGATTTTCAAGTAAAGAGATCTTCTTTTTCTCTGATTTTATTAAAGGTGTTTACTCTGGCTGTGAGATTATTGAAAAATCTTTTGCAAAAGGTATGCTGCCAAATTTAATACCTAGGGAATTTACTGCGGGTGTTGGTTGTGGGTTTGACATTACAGAATAAATGCATGCCACAGCATTCCTGTCAAATCATGTGGGTTAAGCCGCCAAGAAATTAAAGAAACTAACAAGGCCATCTCACGGAGTTTAAATACTCCCAATATAGTTCTTGATTTTCCAAATAAGTGGCAACCCTGAATAACTTTAAGAAATATTAAAAATGGTAAATTGGCATTGAAGCTGCCTTATAGCAGATAAATTTAAGCATGAATTTTATTATAAGCCAACAGAAAACTGTGTACCTTTCTATTTTTCAAGAATTTGTGCCCTCCCCTTTGCAAATGTCATACTACACATGCAGTTGATATTTCCTTGTAGATATTTGAAAAAATTAAAAATGTTAATTAAAACCAATGTATGTATGTATGTATGTCTGTCTGTCTCAGTCTCTTGCAGATACCAACATAAAATAAAACCGATTGTACATAGAGAGCTAACAAGGCTCAACTACACTAAAACATCACTTTACAAAGGACTGGATTCAATTTGAATCATTGTTAAGAATTCTCTCTCTGCTCAACTTAGAAGAGAAAGAAATACTTTAAGGGCCTTCGATTGGGCTACCACTGCTAAACTTTGCGGCTATCCTCGACTTTTTGGGTTTAGGCACCAAGGGCTTTGGCGTAACCGATTTTGAAGATTGACTTGAAGTTGATGAATTGACCTGAAAAATAAACAAAACTATTAATTTTAACTATAATTTTTCAATTAAATTAAAACTGAGGATTAGAAAGGAGTATTTATTTGAAGTTTTAACTTCAAAATGGTGTTTTGTTAATATTTGTATAAAAATAAGGCATATATAGGTAACAAAAAGTAAAACTAACATATAAATATGGGACCCTCGGATCCTTAAGGATATTTGAGACACTCAAATTCTACTTTCTCTCCCCCGTAAAATTTGTTTTAGAACTATTATACTGCTTAGATGGTGGTTCAAGACCAATCATAATTATAGGATGAACTTAACAGCCAGGCCACAGACTAGTAACTTAAGACAATTGAATGACTTATAAGAAAGAATGTTAACACTAAGTGTACTATTTGTACATTTTACATCCATTACTGTTTCTAGCCTCAGGCCTGGGTCAGTTTTTTATTCAAGCCGTATATTTTCCACTACCGGCTTTCTAGGCCTGTCATAGTTTCATATGCCTTATAATCTAACTTAAGACTAGGACAAGAACAACATCCAGACCCCGGTTGTTAATTTATCAATGTGAAAGGGTGAAACCATATTTTCATCAATGATACATTTTTGGACAAACCGGGAAACAAACCCGAGACTCTTAGCTCAGCATGCAGGCACTCTACCGACTGAGTTAAGGTGTCAAACAGCTACTATTTGTATTTTATTCCGTCATATTTGTATTTGCTCTTATGTCTTGAGATAATTTTTTTTGTATTATTAACCTATATAATACCACATCAGCAGTCACATAGTCTTACTTATCACACTTGTATTAGATTGGAGTGTTCAGGATAGGGAGGTTGGGGGGGGGTGGGGGGTTAGAAGGTGGTGTTTGAATTCCAGTTGACTGTACTGAGGGTGGTTTACCCTTAGCTGTTTCCCAATCTCCAGTCACGCAAATTTGAGTACATATTTTTATTCCATTAGTGTAGTGTAAGTCGTGACTAAATAAAAGTTAAAAGAAAACGTTCAGCTATTATTTAATTTTCAGCTGACAGTCACCAACTGTTTCCAGGCTGTGGCCGAGTCGGTTTAGTAAAATTCCTCCATCTTCCTCTAACGCTCCACCACTCTTCTTCCATCATTCGTTTATTTACATTCCTCTCCTCTCACTTTAACAAGTTATGTTATCTGCTCCTACCATCTTTCTTGGCCTCTCCTGCAGTATTTTTCCTATATTTCCAACATTTTCTTTGGCAGCCTCTCTTTTTCCCTCCTCATTACATGCCTGTACCATCTCGGTCTTATTTAACATACAGGAATAACCAAAACAAAGAACATATTATTCATTCACCTCATAACATTAAGGATGTTTTATGTATGTAAAAAAGTTTATTTTACCCCAAAATAAACTAAAAAAATAAAACTCAAAACATGAAATACTTTTTTTTTTAGAATTCTATTTTCAAGAAATTTCTAATTTAGAATTATTTTTATTAAGTACTTCTGCATCTTTTTCTGATAACATAAGCTGTTATGGAAACCAAAGTGTTTCGCTACTAGAGAAAGTTAGACGGCCCACGCTGTACATAAAACAGTGGAATTTATAAGATATATGGAATGGTGTATGCAATTTTTGACCAATATTTAGAGAGTTTTATGCATACAGGTGAATCTCTAACTGTGTCCATGATCCTTGTAAGTTCGTTATTGGGAAAATGTTTAGCAATAAGAGCACCATGTTATTTTGCCAGGCAAATTTAACTGTCCGTTATAAAGAATAATCCACTAATGAGAGGTGTCAATTAAGGGAGATTTCACTATAACACCATCATAGCTTAAATTATAAGTTGTAATTTGGTTTTGTTATAAAACTTGAGATCTTGTGTCACAAACCAAGCCCAACATTAGCTGTTACTGGATCAAACTTTAAATTACATTTTTTTACATACAAAATTTGAAACTAGTGTAGTGAAAGAATTCAAGCCAGGGAAATGAAATTTCTGAGAAGTACTATCGGAGTGACAAGAAAGGATATGAGAGAAATGAGAGGGTGAGAGGAATAGTTAAGGAGGAGCCGGTGCAGGAGAGGATAGAGAAGTCACGACTAAGGTGGAACAGTCATGTGAGGAGAATGGAGGAAAAGTTGTGGGGATGAAGGAGACGAAGATGTGTTTCTTCCCAACAGTCACCCAGTTGCTGGAAACTGTTCATGATGATGATTACGACTGTTTCATTTAAATTTAGTAACTATATCTCAAATATTTTAAATACCGAGAGGTTTGTTTTGCTATATTATTTTTGTTGGTAGTTATGATACTATATCAAACATGCATCAACACTTCAATGTGAAAAATTATCAATAAATTAAAATGTAACATAAATTATGTGCTGAAACAAATGTGTTATTACCCTACATTACTAAAATAGACGGACTCACCTGCAGAATACTTCAGGGAAAGGTTGGATTAAGGAGAGGAAACAAGATGTGGAGTAATAAAAGGAGATCATTGAAGTTGCTTTAAAAAGTAAAATCAAGATCATCAAGATTAAACATAGTTAAGTACAGTCCAAACTACTTTTGAATAAATAAATGGTATTTGAATTGAATATTTTGTACATTTATAAATAATTCCATTGAAAAATTACTTTGCAAAATTAGGCCTACTAAACAATCCAAATGAGTGAACTAGCCTCTGTGGATTAGTTTTATTAATCAGAAAAATATTTAATTTTCATTTTATAGTCAAACTCGTGTTTACGTTTAAAAATCAGAACTTATAGCAACATTTTTAGTTGAATATAATCTATTATATGTTATTCTTTAATGCTCTTTGAGGTGCATTTTGCCATACGTAGAAGAAGGTACAGGAAAGAGGGATATGACTATATAAGTAAATAAAAAGGAACCCTTCATTTTTGATCAGTTTTCTCTCTCCACCCCATCACCCTTAATTTAAGAGGTTATGTTCCACGTTTTATATTCCTTCCTGATGAGTTAGAGAGAATGAAACTTAAGTCAAAAGATTGATTTTCTTAAGGAGGTAGCCATTACCGTTTTGTCCAATGTTAGGTTTGTTCCTATTCTTACTGTAAAAGTGATATTATTTTTGTTTTTATCATTCTTTTTAAGTATTTAGAGAAAGAAAAAATAAACAAACACTTGTCAATACAATTTGTAGTTATTCGAGCGACTTACCTTGTCTTGCCGAGAAGATAAGGGGGTGGGACGTGTCTTATCTGGCGAAGAGTGAGGGGGGTGTCTATCTTCCTCCCCTTCACTGCTACCCTGTCTACCTTGCTGAGGATTCTGTTTTAGGCGCTGCTGTTTCTCCGCCTGTAAGGGCACAAACTTGGAGGAGACAGTGAGCAGAACTTGTTTGGTGTTCTCCTGTTGTCGCCTATCACGCCAATTTTGCTGCGAAACAAAAAAAAAGAGTTCACTTAAAGTTCTACCACCATTAATATACATCAATATAAGCGTTATAAGGCTATTGTAAAAATAGGATTAATTTGGTCATGCATTGGATAGTTAGCATCAACAACAAGAACAACTGTTTCCATCCTGTGGCTGGGTCAGTTTAGTAAAATACCTCCATCATCCTCTATCCTTCCACCACACTTCCTCCTTAATTTATTCCATTCTTCTCCTCTCACTTGAACACTTTCTGTTATCTGCTCCTCCCATCTCTTACCAAACGTATAATAAATGACGCTAGTCCATGTTATTTAAAAATGAGTAAAGTTAATTAGAATGTTTGATGGCATTTGTTGGTGAGTAGAGAAACTTTTAGTGAGGTATTTCTAAGTTTAATACAATTTCTGTTGGACTTTAAGTTAAGATCATGTTTATTTAAAATACAGGTTCATATATTTTGTTTATGCTAAAATAAAGTAGAATATATTTTAGGAATCGTGATACAAAATAATATAAAGAAAAAATAAGTATGATAAGAATATTAAACACTTCTTGCCCTTAATATTTGGTTTTAAGAAATTAACTAGATTATCTTTTTATTGATATCGAGTCCTGTCCAAAAAAATGAATCAGTTCTCTTTTATGTATATATAATAACTAATAATATTAGCTACGGTTTAAGTCCAACACCTTAGCTCAATCAGTTGCGTGTCTTCCTACTGAGTTAAGAATCCTAGGTTCGACTCCCAGCATGGTTGAAAATTTATAATTGATGAAAATATGGTTTTACCCTTTCACATTGATAAATTAACACCTGAGGACTGGATGTTCTGCCTGTCCTTGTCTCAAGATAGATTATATATGAAGCTATGACAGGCCTAGCCAGCCGGTAGTGGAAAATATATGGCTTGACTAAAAAATTGACCCAGGCCATAGGCTGGAAACAGTAATGGATTTAAGTAAAAAAGTCTATGGTTAAAGTTAGGGGTCTGCGAGCTTGGATTTTTTTCATTCGAGTCGGGTAATTCTAAAAGCTCCTGAGTTCGAGTATTGTGTATTCATAATTTTGAATTGTTAGAAAGTATATTAAAACACATGTTTTTAAAAGATGAATGAGACTCATTTTTATAGCTAGTAAATAATTGTGAAAAAAATGGTTAAATAATAGAAATATCATTATTTCTACTATTTACAGTACATCCCCTATAATTATATGACCCCTGTGCAAAATGGTTGTGCTTGTCTATGTTTGGCATGCTCCGCATATGAGTGGCTCAATTATTAGCTAGCAGCTGGCAATAGTAGACACTATAGAACTCTTAACAATACACTAGCGCTTTATAACAAGCAAGTTTCGGCTACAGCTGAGTCAACTTGTGTTGTTTTAGTGAGAATTATGTTCAGTTTCACATCCTGTGATGTCGTACCTCAGAAAGGGTGCTGCTATAAGCAATTTGATTTTTTAAATGTTGTGCCCCCAAAAATCTCGTGCTCTAGGCACGTGCTTAGTCTGCATAGTGGATAATGTGGCACTGCTCATAGAGATATAAAACTTAGTTTACAAGTTGTGTACATATATAGTCAGATTATAAAGGGCAAGTTAAATAACCATAAAGAAAGAAAATTGCTGAAAACAAGTCTATTTTGACCTATACCCTTAAAATAATATTGTTTAATAATTCCTCAAGCTGACACAACATTTTAATTAAAATTCAAAACACATATTCTATTTACCATGTTATTAAAAGTGTGATTTATTATATTAAATGAATTATTTGCATCAGTGGTGAAAAAGCTAATGTGTCCCTCTAGCAATAGACTGGATTGCTGGTAAGATCGACAGGTCAGGGATCAAATCCTGACTGGGTGTGCTGAGGAGGTATTTTCTCTAAATGCTTTTCAATGAGAATGCATGTTCATTTCATACACAAATCTGCCTTACTCATTCATTCTCATTTAATATACCATAAATAAGCGGAAATCCAAGACGAGTAGTAGTTAAACCCGGTGTATATATCCACCAACTTAATTATCTTGTGATTTCTAGGCTTTTGCTATATGTAAAATCCAATGCGGGTTTTTTTTAGTTCCAAGTCAAATCTCGAATAAAATCAAATATTACTTAAATCCCGGGTCAGGTTTACTGAGGCTTCTTTCTTTCTAAACTTCTTTTCCACTCTGCCTTATTAGCGTAATTAGTACATATGCATATATCCTGAATAGGTATTAAGACGTGGTGCTAAAAAAACCAAACTAGGATATGATTTGATACAATGATACTTATCTACCTTGTCAAAGTTAAAAGGCAAAGAACACCATTTGTTTTGGTGATTATAAACTATTTCAATAAATGTATATTTTGTCTTCAAAGTTAACAAATTTGCTACAGATAGTGTGACTATAGCTTATATGAAAGTTCTATATAGGTTGTTTTAGGGAAAAAAGTGTGGCTTATTTTCCAATCAATATGGTAATAATTAATTTACTTACCTCACAAGAATTGTTATTAAAAATATATGAACATATTTTAAACAAATTGTGAGATTCACAATGTCCTAACACCTTATTAATGATTTTTTTTTCTAGTTTGGTTTGAACCGAGTTCTCGAATAATATAAAATTCAAATTGATATTGATACTATCAAAGTTTTGCAGACCCCTAATTGTAAGCATTGGGTATAATTTGATGTACTACATAGGCAATTGTCCTGAACTACACTGTTGAGCTCTCGACAAAAGAAGGGACTGTGAAAATAAAGGTTACCTGCTGGTAGTTTGAGAACAAAGGAGCTCCTTGCATTTGTTGTTGGTTGTGAAAGTTCCTTATTCCAGCTTGCTGCACATATGGAGTAGGAAAGACAGGATTTCCTCGGCGCCATTCCGGAACAGATTCTAAAGAACATGGGTGAGAAAGTATTTTCAATTTAGTAATAAAAATATTCTGGATGGCTAAATAACTTATAATATACAACTGGGAGAGGGGGGCGAATATTCAAATTGTGAATGGCCGGATATTAGAAATACTTGCTCCACCTCCTCTTCTATCCGAATTGTCAATCAGCTTGATCCAAGATCAATAAAAATTTGGGTTGCAGAAAAGATAACTTGGGATCCAAATTTCTTTATCACCTGATCATAAAATTGATACAATAACCAAGTAAAACAAACATGACAACACTGCAAAGAGCACTATTTGGAAAATCTGACAATGAAATTACCTAAATTTATATTTTATCATACAACTCTCTTTAAAAATAAGTTACACTCAAAATAAAATAAATATATAAAAAAAATAATTTACATTNGGGGAAGCGGCAGTAGTAGTAATGATGATGATGATGATTATAATAATAATAGTAAAGTTAGCACCGTGTCTTACTACCCGTTCAGGTTATACGCTTAAGTACTATTTACTCTAATGGGTTAGGAATTGGGAAGGTTGAAAATAAAGGAATTGAACCTCATTTAAGTGGAGGGAGAGTGGAAAATTGTTTAGAAAGAAGAAGAAAAGTTCCCCCGAATGAAATTCGAACCTCGCTCTCCTCATCCTCAGCAGTCTAGCTCAACACAAAACTTGCGTGTTAGCTAACTACGCCACCGAGGCGGGTTTTCCTTTTATTAATCCCTTAAATAAGGATTCAAAAACTAATTCAGTTATTAAAACTTAAAGGTTATGTTTCCCATCAACAAAGTGATCAGAGAATCAAAGAGGCTTTTTAGCAACACACCTAACTACCCATTCGGGTTATATGCTAATCATACAGTTGATCGGAGAGAGTTGGCTGAATGGCTTGACCAGAGATTTGAGAGACAATCATGTGCTAATTGTTAAAGGTGTACTGAAAATGTCATTTGAGATATTGAATGGAGATCAAACTACATCTGATCTCTGATCAAGCCAGTGATTATTGTTTGTGCAACCGACCCTAATAGTCTGAACAAAGGTGTTAAAAGTGCATTAAGATAAGGACAAAAAAAAACTTGGTTATGGAATTAAAGTGTCTGTTTATGATAGGGTTTTACCTGGATGACAGTTCAAAAAGCATATGTTTAGGTTTCTCGTTGCCAACACTTGTAAAATATTACTGTTTTGTTATAAATTACATGTTATATTTTACATTTAAAATAATGTAAACTAAAGTTTTCTTACACTGTTTCATAACTTTTAATAATTTCCTTTTACCCAATCCGAAACAATATTTTAAACATAATTAAAAGTACTTATTCTCCGTTTTGAAATGTTATTTATGATGTGTAATATCTTATAGTGCAGTACACCTTTAACAATTATTATATATATATATACAACAATATAACAATTATTATATATATATATATAAAGAAAACCACCTTATGAGGTAATTGTATTATATTTGGAGGAAGATATAGGAAAGGTGGATAGAAACATATAAAAGAGATGAACACAATATGGCGTTTACAATGAAAAGAAGAACAAAGTTCACACTTTACATTGTTGCTATTGACAAAGAGGTAATGGTTGCCTCTTAAAGAAAATCAATCATCACCGCCTAATCCTCTGACCTAGGTTTCATTCACTCCTCCCTGATGAGTTCCGATAGAATAAAACCTAGGTCGGGGGATTGGGCGGTGACGATCGATTTTCTTTAAGAGGCAACCATTACCTCTTTGTCCAATGGCAGCAATGTAAAGTGTGAACTGTGTTCTTCTTTTCATTGTAAAAGCAATATCGTGTTCGTTCCTTTAATGTGTTTCTATCCAGCTTTCCTGTACCTTCTTCCAAATATAATACAATAATATGTATACATAGTAAATTATTGTATTATTGTTTTAACATATTTAGAACTATTTAACCGAATGAAATATTTCCATCCACTGCGTGTGGGTGCATCATTGTAAAGAACGTGTTTCCATCACGTTCAATCACATGGTTTAAATTCGTTGGTTGCCATTTTGAAGCTATGTTGGTTAGACCTTTTGGAAAGTGATTTGAATAATAATTTTTTTTTAAGTGGAATAAAACAATAACCAAGCTTTGTGCCTGATCTCAAATAAATATATAAATAATATTGGCCTAAATTACTGTGGTTAACTATCACATTCATATATTACCATCTGTTTTTTTACAGTGATCCAAAGTGATAGATGTCAGCTGTTGGCGTAGGGATATATTAGGAATCATATCTAATAACGTTTTTATCTGTCATTCAAGTAAACTAAGGTCGTGAATGTATTATAGCTTGTCAAATTCTCAAATGGGATTCACAAAAATTCAAATGATTTCTCTTTACGTTAAAGTTATAAACTACCTTGTCTCGGTGGTTGTTGGAAATTTTGAAAGTTGTCCTTCCACCATTGCTAGAGGTGGAGTTGGCAGGACTGGTTGAGTTGGCAATATTGGTCGAATTGGTAGGGCTTGTTGTGTTAGCAATACTGGTGGAGTACTTGTGCCATCAGTCCTATTAGGGGAATTTGGAAGATGTGAATCTAACATCTGACTTAGTGCGATTCGTGCTGCATTCTCTGCTGCCTGAAAATATAAAGATTTAATTACAGCAAGATCAAACAGATATGAAATACATTCAGAACAAGTTTCAAACAAGAGTAGAATCATTATATTTAAAAAAAATAACTGTCCCAAGAAAGCAATATGAGCACATAGTGGCATCTTGAGAAAATGTGTGGGAAAAGGCAAAACGAACCACTACAAGAATAGGATGCAAATAGTGTATATAACATATGTGAATTAGCTACATATCTGTGTTCAAAAACACTTCAACTACAACTTAATGATGAGATTCTACTTAAAATATTTGTTAAATTACAGCTGACATGTGAGATCCAAATAGTGAAGTGTTTGTATATGTGTGTTAGTGTTTATAATTTTATTTGTGCTTCATTATTCTACAATTTTATCATATTTGTTCAGTAACTTAATGAATTAGATAGCTAAGCTGTTATAATTGTTTATAACGGTTAACAGCGTATAAACATCATATCCATACCTAAGCCGGGACCTTTGGCTTAGTATACCAATACTCTAACCATTGAGCTCAGGGTCAAGGCTTCATTGATAGAAGTGTGGAAAATCGTCAGCTACAATTGAATTAATTAAATGATTGCGAGCTATCAGATAATGCAGCCAAACTAAGCCAAAGGTCCTGGGATTGATTTCTGTGTGAACGTATAATTTTTTTAATTCAAAGAATATGATAATAACTTAATGATTAGTAGTTAATTCACTTTATTTCATACATATTTTTATAAGAATCATTGATAATAGCATAAATTATCATTGTTAAGTTATTAATGTTCAATGTGTTCCCTTTAATTTTCTATTTTTACTAGAGATGTGACAATTCAACTTTTTCTTTAATTTGAATATGGACTAGACCCGCTCTAAATTGAACCTTTGCTAAGAAATCTTATTGACGGCTCAATGGTGGTAACGAACCTATATAACAACAAACCTGCTCTCGTGTGTGAGCTGCCTCCCCTTCGAACACCCTCGTGTCAGAGAGCTTCACGTTAGCTTTCTCACCACCATTGTCACCTAGCTTGATGTAGTTGTACAAAGGGATACCCAGACCTGCACAGTAACACATATTATAATTACAACTTAATTATGTACAATATTAAAAAATAGTGTAACTTATTACAATTTTAATAACTATAAAAGTTAATAACTGTCTAATTACACAGAAAAGTATTTCCCAAATTGTGGTGAGCATACCTGAAGGGGCACATTACTTAAATTATATTTTTAAGTAAGTCTGATAAGAAATTTAATGCAAATCTTGACATGAGGTACTTCCTGATTTATTTTAGTTTTATTTAGACCCACTTTTAATTTTGAAAGTGACACAATTTTACTAAAATAACATGAATGAATAATTCAATAACTTTTAATACATTATCTCAAAACCATTCCAAAAATACTGTACTATTGTGATTCTTTAGATGTTGTTATACATAAAAGAAGATAAGTGATTTATTACCTTTCTTCTGGCAGAAAGTAAGAAGTTGCATGCTATAGTTTGTTTCATCTTTAGGAACATTGGCTTTTAGTTCATTAGTTCTTGCCGCATGCTGAAACATGGAATAGTGTGTCATTAAATATGTGTGCAATAAATTAAAACATAAATATAACATCAAAACTCTCGAGACATGAAACTCTATTCAAATCAAATGACTGTTTCTAAGTGTTGCACCCCTTCTGGGGGAAAAACTCACTATCTACGAGTTTCACTCCAAACTGCAATTTAGTGTCTAGCTACTTTTTTTTTTTCTTCTTTTAACAATTAAGCACTTCTTTGCTTTTAGAGCAGAAATGCAAAGAGAACTTGACAATAGGTCCTGCGAGTAGTAATAACATATAGTCACTCGCAAACTAATTACCCAAAACTGTGGCCGATTCACACCTGTCAACCTACTACACTGAAACTCCTTTCTTGGCTTAATCAATCCATTTTTCTTGCCCCAACAAAACGATGTCCACCCTTGATGTATTTAACACAAATATAAATGACAAGCTCAGCACAAATGTTTCATTTATGGTTTTACTATCATGATTTTTGTATGTTTTTACATAACCAGTGGATTCCATTACACTGTGAGACACAGGGTAACGAGAAAGTAGACTTCATAGCAAAAAAAACGGCACAGCAAAACTACAAATTAGCCTCAAAGATATATGGAACATTATCATCTACAAGACACTCATTCCAGAAAAACTGAGGAATTCTGCTGTAGTTTTTTTCCAGCTAAATTGTTAAATAATGTAAATATTGGTTTTTCAATTAGTAATAACACTTCTAAAACACAATTTAAAAATCAAGAATACTCAAATAAAAATCTAACAAAAAAACTAATATTTAAAATAGTTTCAGCAGTAATTTCTTTAAGGACATTGAATGCCAGGCCTCCACCGTGGTTCGGATTCCACATTAAACTGTAGGTCCTCCATTTCATCTCACAATCACCCTACCATTAAGACATTAGCGTAAGTGTGTATAACCCGAACGGGTAGTAAGACGTGGTGCTAATAATAATAAATATATAAAACACAAACATATTTTCAACTTTCAATATGTTCATTCCTATTTTATTAGTCAAGACTGCCTTTGAATATTTTCACAATTACTTCAATAACATATTCGAAAAAAATAATAAACTCTTAGATAAAATCAATTTAAAAACAAATTATGAATTAGCAAATCATCGTTTGATTCTTAAAACTCGATAGCACTTACTAAGTGATCAGATTACCTGAATCAATATCAAACAAATAATCGATATACAATACGTAGGCCAGTAGGCGTAAATAAACAGTTTTATCGGTGTCTAACTGTTGAAAGTATTTATTTTTCATGAAACCCAACAATATATTTAAATTAAGGATCGTATGAAATAAATTGGGATTCTTTGTGTAGTTGTAGACAATTAAAAACCAATTGGGTGGTAAGAATTAACACTCATGTTTATTTAATCATCACTATGGCTGCTGGCGAGTAAACATATGTCATGACTGCTCACTTTGTATCGTGTGTAATGTGTTATTTTTTTTTTTCTNTAAATTGGGATTCTTTGTGTAGTTGTAGACAATTAAAAACCAATTGGGTGGTAAGAATTAACACTCATGTTTATTTAATCATCACTATGGCTGCTGGCGAGTAAACATATGTCATGACTGCTCACTTTGTATCGTGTTTAATGTGTTATTTTTTTTTTTCTAAAAAAAAAAGCTGTAATTTGTTTTATTTATTTCAAGTTTAATTGTAGTTCTAGTTTTGATTTTCAGTTTTTGAAGAGCTTTAATATGTTCATTAAAATATTTACAAGATTGTTCGTGAGGTTAACATTTCAGAAGTGTGCTGAAACGGTTGAGTCCAAGTTTCACATACGGCTGGAAGGGTAGGGTATTAAGCACGTTAAATTTTCTACAATAATAATAACAATAACAATAATAATAATAATAATAATAATAATAATAATAATAATAATAATAATAATAATTATTATTATTATTATTATTATTATTATTAATGCATGTTAAATTTTCTACAACAATTATTATTATTATTATTATTATATATTCATGTTTATCTCTTTTGTTCAAAAAAATAATGATTACGGATTAAGTTGTGCTTTCCAAGTAGGCCTGAATTAGTAATTTTTGAATTCAAAAATAAAAATCTTTTGCTTTGTTTGAATCCAATAAAACACCGAATCCTTGAATCTCAAATACTTGTCAGGATTCAGTGGATTCGAAGATTCGAGTGGCCAATCTCTAGTATTTTGTAAAGAAGCTGATTCTACTTGGACTAGGACCCTCAAATCCTGAATGATATTCAAAGTTCAAGGATTTGAGACTCAAATCATTAATTTTTTTTTTTCTCAAGAGAAATTTGCTCACTGGTGGTGCTTGGGACCACACTATCAGACCAATAACGTTCTTGAATACCACCCCCCTAAAATGAACTTAAGCCCACAAGCATAATATCCGCTTTCATGCAGGCAATGATTAAGCCTCATCTTCATTCTAACCAACCCCAAGTACATTGTATCAACGAACTTTGAGCATGGCTGAGGCTGATCTAATATACATGAGTGAATGTCTTGGTTCACATTATACATAAATAAATAAGAAAATATTAATAGAGAAGCCTTTAAGAACTAAATAATGGGTTCGATAAGGAATGCCAAACCTTCCGAAGATTAAAGCTCACCTCAAACAAATCTTGTACAGAAAGTTTTTTCACAGATTGTTGTTTGGGGGGCTGTTGAGATATATGCAGCAACTTCATAAAGTTCTCCCTGTCATTAACTTCTGCCTAAAACAAAATACATAGCAAGTTATTTAAAAATACATATACTAGAAACTCACCCACTCCAATTTCATTATCTGTCGCCAACATTCAAATTTTGAAAGTCACTTTCATTCTCAGCCATTAATATAGCATCATCTGCATATAACAGCACTCTCACATTCACATTGTTCATTTGTATACCAACCGCATCCTCACAAGCAGTCCTCATACATTTATCCATTGAAACCTTTAACGACCATAGGGACAAAACACAACCTTGTCTGACTCCTTGTTCAATGCCAACCCATTCGCAAAAAAGCTCCATCCACCCTAACGTACGCTTTATTTTCATCATACACCGCCATAATTAAATTTACTAACCATGAATCCAAACCATACTTTCCAAGAACATTACATAACATACTCCTATTCATCCAATCGTAAGATTTCTCCAAATCAAGGAATGCACAGTAAACTTTCTACCTTACTTCCATACATTTCTCAATCACTTGTTGCAATGAAAATGTAACCACACAACCTCTATCTAGCATGTAACCATATTGCACACCCCAAATCTTGCCTGCAGTTTTTTCACACACCTTCTTAGTTAAAACTCTTCCTGGCTCCTAGTGGTAGTGACACAGGCAACGATATACTGACTGGTAAGGCAGTCTCTATAGAAGGGATACTGGTTTGTAATAATAGTAAAAGCGTGCTCAGGGTAGGACAGCAATGGTCGTACTTGTATACTGACTGGCAAGGCAGTCTCTATAGAAGGGATACTGGTTTGTAATAATAGTAAAAGCGTGCTCAGGGTAGGACTGAACAATGATTGTACTTGTGGTATATACTGTGTCAAAACTGATCAGTACAGCGTCCTTACCATAAGTGGTGAATACGGTAATGGGTGTGAGTACAATCAAGGCTAGTAACCAGGTCTACTCTATTTAAAATTACTACAAGAAACTGTGAAACTGTGTATTAGATCTACAGAACATTATAAAGATTTTAAATTTAGATAACCTTTTAGGGAATTTAGACCTTAACAACATTTAAGAACTGTTAAATAAATTTCATTCAGGCGATGTTAAGGTAGGGATATAAGGAATGAAAGAAAGGGCCAGTGTTTTTGCAGTTTTCATAGCAAAACAGTTTTTGGCCAAAATAAATAGAATATGGCTCCATTAGGAATATAAGAGTTTAATTTTCTACACAGGGTGATGTCAACAGTTGTTGAATATCTGTCATGAGCATGCAGTATTGGGTGACACACTTTTTAAATGAAGAGAAAAAGTTGTGATTAAATTTAATTTAGAGTCGAGTTGAATCCACTATTTTATGAATCCAAAACTCCAATCTACCTTCGAATTCCAAATCCAAATCTTGGAAAAAGTTAAGGACAAATGAGGCCATCTGGCTTCCAGCGTGTGTCTCTCAACAGGGGTTTAAAAAAAAACCTCCCCTAACAGCTTACTATGGAATAAAGAAGGCTGTCTAAAAATGATATCAACAGTGATGAATTACCAGTACCTGTTAGAACATCGAAGGGCTCTTTGTTTCTCGTCCGAATGTTAATGGAAATAACCAATCGCACCCATCCTATGGAAATTGATACATTCCAAAGCATTCAAGATCTCACAGCCGATGCGTAGAACCAATGGTGTAAATCATTGATCATCATCATGAATTGTTTACAGCCTGTGGCCGGGTCTGTTTAGTAAAATGCCTCCATCTCCCTCTTTCCTTCCACCATTCTTCCTCCTGCTCTCTCTTCTATGCTCCACCTCTCATTTGCACACTTGCTGCTATCTGTTCCTCCCATCTCTTTCTTGGTCTCCCTTGAGGTCTCTTCCCTATATACTTCATATCCATTAACCTTCTTGGAATCCTCTCATACCATCTCATCTTAGCTCCCTCTACTATCTCATGTGCCCTCTGTCCCCTAGCTCTAGACCTAACATCTTCATTCCTAATCCTATATCTTCTAATGACAGCTAGCACACTCCTCAAAAACTTCATTCTCACTGACGACGTTAAGTATTCCATTAACTATTTGTCACCGTACCACTCACCTCCAGGGGGGATTCAGATGATGCCATCGTTGAGGTCAGGTTTCTGTTGGGGGTATGCGCAGGAGATCTGGCAGTGTCAAGTTTGGCAGGAAGTTGTGCGGAATTTAAACCTGGAGAGCCGCCATGCTGCATAATAGAAGCAAAACATTATGTTGTAATTTGCTTTGCACTATGTACTTGTATCTTAAAAGATATTAAAAGTACAAAAATAAAAACCAGACTCTAAAATACAAATATGTCCTTCCTGGCAGCTTACAAATCATTTTCAATCATTTGAATTTCACAATAATAAGAAATTAGAGATAGACCTTCAAATCCTGAAGGATATTAGTGATTATAAGGTTTGAGAAAATTTCAAATTCAAGAGTCAAATCCTTAAAAAAAAAAGATATTTTTTCAATTTTCCAAATGAAATTTGTCTAAAAGCTCTTTTTTTTTCTGCTTAATGGTGGTTCAGAACCAATTATAATTATAAGACGAACTTAACAACCAGCCTTCAGACCAGTGATTTAACACTTAACTGAATGTATGAATAAGACTCTAAATAGCCAAAGCTATTGTTTATGCTTTTAGTGAGGATTACTACATCTAGATATCATATTCTGAAATTTGAAAAATGACACCTGGACACAGGAATTGAGCCCAGGACCTTTGGCTTAGTACGCCAATGCTCTAACTACTGAACTATCCAGGAATCGTCTCGTGTCCGGGGTCATTCTTCACTCATATTTTAAGGCAGAGTCTATGATGGACGTGTGGAAATCGTCGGCTACAAATATGTGATTTTATTAAGATCACGAATTATCAGATAACGCAGCCACCTTCGACTCGGTAGTTGGCTTAATGCTGCCATTTGTACAATTATTATAATTGTAAGGGATTGCATATTAACGAATCAAATAGCCAAAGCTATTATTTGTTTAAAAATGAGGTGCTCAATGGCTAAATAATTTTATAATAAAGGAAATTGATAAAACTAAATAAAAAGGAAAAATAAACTATTAAGAGTAAATTTGATAAAGAAAGCCCACCTAGGGAAAGAAGAAAAAATGTGGGAAGAATCCAATGCACAAAGGTAACATCATCTTCCTTTCTTCTGTCTTCTATAGTAGAAATAGTCACACACACACATTTTAACACCCTGAACCTGAAGAATCTTATTGTGGCAATTAGAGCTTATTTAAAAATTGTGTTATCAGTGTTTTATCTAAATATTTTCTACTCCTGTATCACTTCTAAGGGTGTGTTGGTTATCCCTCCTAAATTAAATGATAATGATGATGTAGTTTAGATACCACAACCAGATAACAAAACATTAATTTACCACTTAGTGAAAGGGAACAATACCAATTTCAGAGTGGTAAATATTTAGTCCTCAGTGGGAATTGGATTCAAAACCTCTTCTAGTTAAGTCTGAATAATTTGTATCGTGCAAGATTGTCTACCACATTTTAAGATTAATTTCACTCCAACCTGGCATTGAGCCTTAATGCTCCGGGATACCACACCAAGGTTATTTCCCTAGTAAAGGTGGATTTGACGAGTATTCAGTCATAAAGAGTGAATTTTTAGTAAATTTTGTCAAACCCCCACCTGTAGCTGGCTCCATATGGATTGGTGCATTTGGTTTGGTGCCTGTTTTGACACAAACTCTGGTCGAGAAGCCATCCCTCTGATGGTAGGCTGCTGCTGCTGCTGTTGTTGTAACATGTATTGGGGTCTCTGCGACTGTTGGTAGAGTTGCTGCTGCTGGGGGTAAAATGGCGCTGGAAACTGTTGAGGGCGGAAGTTACCCACCTAATTTCACATTGGAAATCATATTTATATATATACTTCTTTTCAAAAATTTGTTTTTTATGTGTTTATATATTAATTGCATCTGTTTTACTTATCAAATCCCAACAATTTAAACATGAAAGTTGGATCAAAGCACGAGGCCTGCCCAGGAAAGAGAATAACCCTAAAGACAAAAATATCATAGCATATACACTGTTTTTCTTTGCAGTGCAAGGTAAAGCACCTATTAACCAAGTTATGGCTTGACGTTAATCGCAGTGACTTGAGTCCGGAATGAGCTGTGGCTTCTGTACCATTTCTAAAACTCCTTGTTTGTATGATCTTTATTTTTGTTTCTACATTCTGTTGGGAATTTTAAATATGTAATGTTATATTCCCCAAGTCATTTACTAACAAATTCTCTTCCCAATAAAATTTAATTCACTTTTCGATGTCCTGCATATTCAAACAATTGTTTAACAATGGCTAAATAAGTTGTTTTTTTAATATTCATTTGATTTAATTCTATGGATCTGCAGATTTTATGTTACTCAAGCAAGTTTTGTTTTAATATTTTACTTAAATGTATAACTATGTAGTAGTTTAATTTGATTTTTTTTTTCTCTATCTAAAAACAGTGTAAACCTTGGAGTAATATTCTCTGTAATCTTTGAGTCTTGTTTTCGTATGCTCTACATAAGAACTAATTGTAATCTTACTGAAGGAGATTGGACTCCCCGCTGTAAGATCATAGGGTTCCACATTGGCTGAGCTGTTGCCGTTTGGGGACTCACAGGAGAATGGTCATGAAGGTTTGCGCCAAACAGGCTGCCATCACTCCCCCGGAGGTTGCCCTGCTGATTGTTGACGTTCCAACTGGCAAATGCAGATGCAGTCCTAGACGAACCCCCAGGGCTCATGAAAGGTCTCTGCTGATTGGTTCTAAAACCATTTGCCGTGAAAGAGAATCCTTCCCTTGTGTTGCTATTACCTGCAAACAATAGTAATCCGTGCCAAAATTCTATGCGCATACAATAAAAGAGTAAATCAAGTCTATAAAAAGCCCAGTTTTTAAATATGCCGTATTTACCCTCAACTCCTCTTACCATTTGGATAAAGTCAAGTAATTTAAACTTTACTCTAATTTACAAACATATTTTTTAATCGACTTAAAACACACATTGGTAGTTGCATGGTCCCATGTGTCAATATCATGTTGTACTGGATTGACAGTGACAAGGAGATTGAAGTTTGAATCTCAGTTGGGAATATTGAGGTTATTTCTCCTAAATGGTTTCCCCAATCTTCCTCAAAACAAATGAGGGAACACTTCCAATAAAATTCTACCTTCCTTACCCTATTATTAGTGTGACTATGTGTACAACCCAAACAGATACCAAGAATTGGTTAAAGAAACAGTGTTTTAACTTAAGTTACAAAATTAAATACATCAATGATTAAAAAAATAGTTTTTATTAAATAGGAAAATTATAGGAAAAAGAAAAGAAGAGCAAAATGTGTGGTACAGGAAGCCTGGAGGGCGTTGATAAAAAAAAATGGACAGAGATGCGGAATAGAGATGTAGAATGTGTAAGAAGGTTTTATATAGTTAGAAAAATACAAGAAGTTAGAATGATGGCTGAAGGAGGAATGATGAAGACAGGAGAAGAATGAAAGAACAATGAAGGGGATATTTTGTAATGTTTAACCCTAAAAAGTAGGGGGATGAGGGTGAAGCAGAGAGATAGTAAGAGGAGTAAGACAGAGATGCTGATTGTCACCCAGTCTGTTCAACTTGTATGAAGAGTAGCTGGTCAGAGAAGCACTAGAGGGACGTGGTAATTTCAGGATAGGAGGTGTTGTCATCAACACAATAAAATACACAGATGATCTAGCATTACTGGCCAAAAATAAAGAAGAGTTGTAGGAAATGATGGACCTCCTAGTGGAGATAGGGATAAGATATGGTAGAGATCAACTTTGAGAAGTCAAAAGTGATAGTGATTTCAAAAAATGAAGAGCCACTGAAAATCAAAATTAGAAATCAGGATTTGAAAAACATAGAGCAGTTCAAGTACCTGGGAAGTCTGCTGACAAAGGATGCCTACTGCACCAATGAAATTAGGTCGAGGATCACCAGAGCCGGGTTGCCGCTGACCGGCATGTTGCGTTTAGAATTGAGGAATAAACTGATAAAATGCTACGTTTGGAGCATCGCGCTGTATAGAGCAGAAACTTGGCCTCTTAGGCCGATGGAAAAGAAATACTTGGAGAGCTTAGAAATGTGGTACTGGAGAAGACTTGAGAAGGCCAAGTTTGGACTAAAATTATAAATCTTAAAAATAAATATAGGCCTAATCCAAAAGTGAAATATTCTTTTAATTTCACTCATCCTGTTTGCACAGAAAATAGTTATTTCCCACCCATAAATTTCTAAGTCAATATAAAATTCCCGCACAAGGCCTAGTTTAAACATTTCAATGTGTCTAATTATTCATTGGGAAAATCTATAGCAGTTCAGCCCTTAGTTACCTGATGGTTGCAAGATGCTCACAGGTTTTTCGGATCTGTCCAAGCGCTGGCCGTGAGATAAATTGAGCATCGCAGAGCTGGGCAGTTTGTATCCCCTGTCTGCTGAGCAGTTCAGAGTGAGCCCCCCTGCAAAAGGCTTGTCAAACACCACTTCGTATAAGGTGTCTACCTCTTTATCAAACTTGTAAACACCTAGACATGGAAACAAATACACAGTGTTGAATCAAACGGGTCAAGGTAATAGTTATCTCGTACCAAGGGACCAAACAAATTAAAATTATTGATAATGATAACTGAAGGGCTGATTACAAAATTCTTAGATATGATATGTTGAAATGTTCTTTTCTAACTCCTTTAAGTGTGGGTTTTAGAAGTCTTGTTCATGGCAAAAAAAATCTTGTAAAGTATGAAACCTCTTTATTAATATAAAACCAACAATTTTAAACATTTTTTTTCTGTTTAGTTTTATAATAAAAACATACTTTTTACAAGCAGAGGCCAAATAAAAATAACACATGTCCAAAATGTTATTAAAGCAAAGAAATGTTAGAACTTAAAATCACAATACTCTCAATTCTTATTGATAAAGGTATCGGCAGGATCGATAAGTAAAATTATTGTCAATGCCATTCTTAGCATTGGAATTAGAAAATATTAATCATATGAAAATGAGATACCCTGATTTAAGTATGGATGGGATCCTCAAATACCTTGAATATTTAAGGATATTCTAGATTCAAAGATTCAAAAAAATATCCGATTTGAGACTTTTCTTTTTATTTAATTTTTAAATTGAAATTTGTTTTAAAGCTCTTATATTAGCTATTGGTGGTTGAGACAACATAAATTTATCTAGCTCTCATCCCAAAAGTTAAACTAAATCACGGAAATTTGAGAAATTTGAAAAAGAATGAAAAAGCAAATAAATGAATTAAGAAATTTATAAACCAAGCCAATATATAATGATATAACTCAATAAGGAAAATCTCTTTTCGCTTTATGAGGTAATTGTATGATATTTGGAAGAAGGTATAGGAAAGGTGGATAAAAACATATAAAAGAGGGACAAACACAATATGGCCTTTACAATGAAAAGAACACAGTTCACACGTTACACTGCCTCTTTGTCCATTGGCTGCAGTGTAAAGTGTGAACTGTGTTCTTTTCATTGTAAAGGCCATATTGTGTTTGTCCCTCTTTTATATGTTTTTATCCACCTTTCCTATACCTTCTTCCAAATATCATATAAACCAAGCCAAGAATTTATTATTTCTAATAATACCATAAAGACCTGAAAATAGGTTGCACTTCTCCCCCAAAATCAGCCTTGATTAAGAAAGGTTTAGGTTATAAATATTGATTTTCAATATAAAACTTTATTATAAACTTTTACAAAACATAATTAAGTTATAATTGGTATACAGTGCAACTACCTATCACTATTTTATTAATTGCATTTAAAATGTGTATGGGCTATTACCTAAGTGTTTGAATGAACTATAAGATAATACAAAGCAAGAGCCAACTTAAATTTCAAAAAGAACTTTAGTATGTTATGAACAATATATTTAAGTTAATACACATAATTCATATTTTTAAACTTTCAAAGGAAGTTTACCCGTCTCGTTCTCAATATCGTTTCATATTCTCGTCTCAAAATTGTCTCGAATTGAAAAAGTGGTGCTCAAACATCCCTACAAGAAAGTCTTAAATGCACTTGGGTTACCTGTGATGGTGCCCTTTAAGCCCAAAGGAACAGTGTAGCTTTCTCTCACATTGACAATACGGTCAAATATTCTGTACGTTGTGGTGGGGTCTGGAGCAACACTGCCTGTTTGAAGGCCAGGCTGAAAAAAAGTTTGATCCATATGTTTATTAAGTTTTATCTTATATTTATAAAATGTATTTGTAACTAAGTATAAATTATTTATGAAGATGTAATGATCATAGATTATGGATACAGCCATCACTGGCATCATATTTTAAACTAGTTGGAAAAAAATTACACCTGGGCAAAGGAATCGAAACTCGGAAATTTGGTTTAACACGCCAATGCTCTACCAATGATATATCCAGAATTTGACCCATGCGAAAGCTCATTCTTCACGCATATCTTAAGAAAAAGTATATTATTAATGTGTGAAATTTATGGGCTTCTTAGAGCTATTTTTGAAAGCATAGCCACCGATAGCCCAGTAGTTTGATATATGATGCAATGGTCATTCCATCTTTATGTACTTCGCTAATCATAATTATATGAATATATATTGAGTGGCCGGCAGTAAAAAGCCATATATTTTGGAATCATTGCCTTTATCAAACAAAAAAGGCAACAGCGCCTAAATATGGCCCTTAATTTACCTACCTACCCTCCATTACTGTTTCCAGCCGGTGGCCTAGGTCAGTTTTTTATTCAAGCCATATATTTTCCTCTACCGACATGTAGTCTTGTTGTAACTTCATATTCCTTATAACCTAACTTAAGACTAGGAAAGGTACAACATCCAGTCCCTGGCCATGAATTTATCAATATGGAAGAATAAACCCACATTTTCACCAATGATAAGTTTTTGGCCATGCTAGAAATCGAACCCGGGACCCTTAGCTCAGTAGGCAGACACGCTACCGACTGAGCTAAGGAGTCGAATAAAACCCCGCTACTCGTGTTAAATAAAAAGTATACCTTGTAAAGAAGGTAGGGCTTGGCTTGCGCAACCACAGTCTTAACACGAGGTCCAACTTGGTGGAACCTATCAATAGTATTCTCAATCTCTCGGACTATCTCTTCGTCCAAAAGGTCTGAGCCACATCCTTGTCGGGCTATTTTAGAATAGGCTTGTTCTTTCAGCCAGGTCTGGATCTCTGAAAGTTTAGTAGGCCTAAACAAGTAAAATTAAACAGTGATTTAATAATATACTCAAGAACCAGCAAACATAGGACAGTGTCAGCTCAATGTAATGCGTTAGCGTAGAAAGAAAGAAATCTGGAAAGCTAGACGAGTTAGGCCTTGATAAAAATGAATAAACTAGATTGGGCTGATCAGAATTTTTGTTAATTAGTTTAATGTTGATCATTTAGTCTATTTTCAATATTATAAAGGGAATAATCTATAACAACACATTGAATGAAAATTATCATCATCAACTGTTTCCAGCCAATGGCCAGGTCAGTTTAGTAAAATGCCTCCATCTTCCTCTCTTTCTGAATTAAAACTATTTTTCCTTGATTTGATTACTTTTTAATAGAAATAAAACATATCAAAATAAAAAAAGCTTAAATATGCAGAGGCAACTGTTTGAAGAGTGTAGACGGGTGGGTAAGATATACAAGGGTCATATTCCCCTCCTTACTACAAATATCCGACACCTAAGCTCAGTTGATAGTAAGAAAACATCCAGTCCCCGGGCATTAATGCATCATGCTGGGAATAGAACCGGGGACTCTTAGAACAGAAGAGAGACCGACTTAGCTAAGGTGTTTGATACTAAAATAATAATTTTTAAAATTTATTTATTATTATTTTATTTTATTATTAAATCTCACCTAGGTCCCATGTTGATGGTTGAAAGGCTATATTTTGTTAGTTTGGAATAGTTTAAAATATTAAAAAGGATAATTATTGCATATAATAATACTTTAATACTATGGTACTTGCCAATAAATTAACCTAACCTTTAATGCATAGATAGATTAAAATTTCAAAGCGTAGGTTAGTTTTTTTTAGCGCCATATCTTACTCCTTTTCAGGTTGTATGCCTATGTACTGATTACTCTATTGTGTTGAAGATTAGGAAGGTGAAATTCAGATGAAGTGCACCCAAATTTGAATGTAGATAGAGTGGAAAACCATTTAGGAAAAACCACCTGACCAGGATTGAACCCCAATCTCTCAATCATCGACAGTCAGACTATGCAGCCACCAAAGCGTGTAGTAGGTTTGTGATCAAATTAACAATATAGTGGCGGTAGGAAAATATGATATCATATTATATTAAAATTTAAAGTATGAGTAAACACACATTCTTTTTACTAAAATGATTTGGATGTTGGAAAAAAAAAAGTTTTCAAATAGATCTACCTAAGTTAATTGTAATTTTAGTAATCATTTAATTTACTTTTTCTTTGTGAGTGGAATGTATAATACAAATTATTGAACATTTTTACATTACCTTATCCAATCATTTGACTTTTATTGATTCTTAGGAAAACTTATGTCATTGGATACTGTCTTGTTGGCCATCAAAGGGACATCCAACATATTATACTGTTTACTATTAAAATAATATACATAGAAAAAAGAGAAGGTAAAAAAATATAATTTTTAATCGTAAATATTTTTTAGCACTATTTTTTTTAAAATATTAAAAGTTGTCCTAAATTTTGATTGTTTTCAAAACTTTGCTTGTTAATAGTGATAGCTGCTTAACATAATTATGATCTTTAAAAGACCTATGTTTTGGCATAGACATTAAACTAATCTAGTAATTTTTTTCAGAAATATTCTACTGTTCTTCCTGAGGAAATCAGACTTTACTTATTGGTTGTTCAGAACCAATTATAATTATATGATGAACTTAACAACCAGGCCCCAGACCAGTAATTTAACACTTAAATGAATGTTATAAGAGTGTTAATATTTAGTTACTATTTGTATTTTCTATTATAATTTTATATTTCCTCTTGTGTTATTTTTTCCAAAGATTCGGATTAGTATTCAAAGGTAGATTGGAGATTCAGAATCAAAAAAATAGTGGATTCAACTCAACTCTAAGAGGCCTAATAGCACATCAGCAAAATTATAAATTAAAAAAAATCAATATTTGCATATCAAATGAGGTAACTTACTCATTGGGAAATATGTGTATTTCAAAGAACATATCATTTCCAATATTTTTATTTTGGGAAAGATAGTCGAATAGTTCAGGGAATTGATTGATGTAGTCTTTGACTAGCTTTACAGCCTTTTTGGAGTAGAGCCATGTTGTATTTTCTTTCTTTGTATAGCCTGGAATCTACAAACAAAATAAGTTAGTTTATAAACACTGATGTGAGGTAAATAACACTGTGCACAACTTTTAAAACTTCAGTTTAGCTCCAACTATTCATCAGCATCAATTTAAATCCAAAAACAAATTCTGGTTTTTATTACTACAAAGCTTTGACAAAGAAGATTATTAAAAGGCTTATAGATAAACAAATGTTGTATATTTATGTCATTCAGTGCTGTTATGCATATTATAATTAATATTTATATTCCAAATATTTATAATGATTTATTTATCAACTTGGTATAAAATTTTCCAAACATTTTGGGAATTATATTTGGTGGATAAAATTAGATAAATACAATTTTATTTTTTTGTTTAGTTATAGAACCTTAGCAACTTAATATGTTCAAACTTTAATTTGACTTCAGGAATATTTAATATATCCGATACAGTTTCATAGTGAGCCCCAAATGTGGACTTGGCACAGCCGTACCACAATGAAAAAATAAAACGTTTCCATCACAATACTGCCAGTGGACAAAGAGGTAATGGGTGCCTCTTGAGGAAATCACCATTGAGGTGGCCCAATGGATGTTAAATTAGTAAACACTTACTGCTTGAGTGAAAAGAAAAATTGGTAGCAATAATCATTAGCTTTACAAAAATGAATAATAAAATAAATACTGTGAATTATCATATCGAGTTTATCACTATAGGAAAACCCTCTTTTTGTTTCATGAGGTACATTTTGTTATATTTGGAAGAAGGTCTAGGAAATGTGGATAGAAATAACGATCTATTTTCTTCAAAAGGCAGCCATTACCTCTTTGTCCAGTGGCAACAATGTAAAGAATGAACTGTGTTCTTCTTTTC
Organism: Timema poppense; assembly: GCA_902141375.1. Taxonomy (NCBI): domain Eukaryota; kingdom Metazoa; phylum Arthropoda; class Insecta; order Phasmatodea; family Timematidae; genus Timema; species Timema poppense. The sequence continues at coordinate 161,601 of CABFOV010000363.1, forward strand.
TTTGTAATAGATGTATTGTGTTTTTTCTTTTTATCTATTTGTATCCACCTGTCTTGTAACTACTTCCAAATATAACAAAATTTACCTCAAAAAGTGAAAAGAGGTTTCCCTTATAGAGCTAGGTATTATATATTCTTATCCAATGTTCATTTCCTGTGTTCTTTATTCTATTCCTTTTAAATGTTTCTATCTAGGTGCCCTATCATTCTTTACAAAAAAAATAATCTTTTTTTAGCAGTGCATCATACTAGCCTTTTTTTTAACCTATTTTGTGTTTTTTTGTTTCCTCTTTTAGGAGGATAACTTTGCACATTCTACACTCCCTCGTGGTGAGTTCTTACTGAGTTTAGAAATATGAATTGCTTTAGAAATAGACTATAAGAACCATTTTACATCAATTACTTAATAAATTGGATTTAAAAAATTTAAGCATATGTTTAAAATATAAGTCTAGAATAGAATATTTATTTATTAAGCTTTGAGAAAAATCCTGATGACTTGTTCAACTAACCTCTTCATTTTTTTTGTTGAACTTGAGATTCAATCCAACATTCACTTTAGAGGCACTTTCTGTGTATTCTGTTTGTGCACCTTTTATTATATAAATAGTACCGGTAATCCGCGAAAGCAGATGTGAAGAAATTCCAAGATATGAAGCTGCATCATTACCTAGCAAGAAAATAAAATACAAACGGTTAAAGCTCTCTAAAACATTACTCTGCAGGTGAAAGAGTTAAGAACTAAAGTCATTTTTTTTTTCTATAGTAGTCTCTACTTGATTTATTTATTTGAGCTTCAATTTTAACTGAGGCAGGTAATAGCTCATGGTCAAGGTCCCAAGAAAGGCCTCAAGGCACATTATCAGAGTAGCCTAGTTAGTGGTTACAAACATACACTCAGTGTAGTTATCATGTATATTAATTTGATATTTAGTGAGCAAATTTATAATACCCGCTTTGGTGGTCGCGTGGTCTGGTGTGCTACTCTCGCAGTAGACTATACTACCGATGAGTCGAGTCTACAGAGGGTGGTTTTTCCAAAATGGTTTTCCACCCTTCCTCCATGCAAATACGGGTACACTTCCCATAACTATAACCTCCCCACTTCCTAAAATCATTAGCGCAATTAGTACATAAATTGCTCTTAAATCTGATTTTATATTCCTAAAGCTGTGGTTTAAGTTCTTGATATTCAGGCTACTTCATTCAATACAATACCCCAGTACTATAGTCATATATGAAGTTGAAACATGGACATTGGATGTAAAAGAAACAAGGAAAGTGGAGGCTGTGAGAATGAAAATTGTAAGGAGCTATTTAGATTCACAAGGAGAAACAGGATAAGAAATGAAGCTATCTGGGAAAGAGTAGGAGTAAAGGAGATGATAAAGAAAATAAGACTGAGATGGTATGGTCATGTAATGAGGATGGAAATAGAGAGGATGTCAGAGAAAATGTTGGGTATGAAGTATTTGGGAAAAAGGCTGTAAAGGAGGCCAAGAATGGAAGATATTAATGGAGAAAGAGTGGTGGAAGGATAGAATAAGAAGAAGGAATTTGACCAAACTGACCAGGCCATGGGTTGGAAATAGACGATGATGATGACGACAATAAATGACAAAACCTTTCTTACTTCTCTCATGAGATGTTATAACAAGAGTTTGCACTTTTCAAAAGATCGTAAGGGGCAGTGCCTCTTTTCCTCACAGTAGATGTATGTTAAACCAAGAGTTTACACTTGCCAAGAGAGTAAAGGGACCAGGAGTGAGCAAACCAAACAGCGAACGATGCGATTAATATGTACGACTCATATTAGTAGGCAGCTATGTGAGCTAGTGCTATCTAACAAGTTGGTTCGACCCATCACTAAAGTATACATGTAATTTAAGATTTTAAAAATTAGAACTGGAGTGGAAACTTACACATCATGTAGTTATTGCCGCTGACTTGTTGCATCTTGACAACATGCTCTAAGTTGGGCTCCTCCGGCACTGACAGACTGACCTTGACACGCCCACTTCTCAAGTTGGTCCCTCCGTCAATCACCTGCACAACGGTAAATTTCAGCAAGGTTATGACTATTTTATTACCACATGCAAAGTTTCTGTGATAGATTTCCATAAGAAATTCTCATTTTGCCTGACAAATTAGATTGTAGTTTAGAGGAATGAGGTTTAATTTTTTATACTATTATTATTAGCACCGCGTCTTACTACCCGTTCGGGTTATACGCACTTACGCTAATGTGTAATGGTAGGGTGATTGTGAGATGAAATGAAGGACCTACAGTTTAATGTGGAATCCGAACCACGGTGGAGGCCTGCCATTCCTCACATTCACAAGATGTCTTGTCAGAGGTGAAGGAAGGGTTTGGAAATCAGATAAATCTGTGCCAGGACCGAGGATTGAACCCCGGCCGCCAGCACAGAAGTGACACCTTACCCCTAGACCACCAGGTCACTTTTTTTTATATATATAATTTTAACCAGTAAGAGGTAATATATTTGGTGTTGAAAGAATGCAGATGTTTCTTTATAGAATAGTGCCGAGGTCAGAACCAGGTATATGGCTGAACCCCATATGGGCAAGGCATAGAGAGAACGGGCATTTAAAAATAAAGTGACACAAGTACATGAATGCCTTTATAAAACTGTACTTAAGGAATGCTATGAAGAAGATAAGTACCTTTGAAGTACTTTTTACCCATAGTCCCATATGCAGCAGAAACATGGCAGGGAATGTAAGCGAGACTAGGAAAATGGAGGTTATGAGAATTAAGTTTGTGAGGAGCATGTTAGCTGTCATGAGAAACAGGATTAGGAATGAAGTTACCCGGGAAAAAGTGAAGGTACCAGGGGAAAATGTGATATTAGATTAAGTAAAGTTGAGATGGTATGGGCATGTAATGAGAATTAGGAAAAATATTGCAAGAGAGACCAAGAAAGAGATGGGAAGAGCAGATAACAGAAAGTGTGCAAGTGAGAAATGGAAGTGATTAACGGGAAGAAGAATGGAAGAAGAAGAGGGAAGATGAAGGCATTTTACTTAACTGTCCAGGCCACAGGCTAGAATATCAAATTGAATCATAAGAAAAATTCCTCAGTTAGTACAAATCATAATCAAACCTGTGATTGAGTCATCTTAGTAAAATGCCTTCATTTTCCTCAATCACCCTGTGTCTTTCACCATTCTTATCAAATCACTCTCAGCTTGCAGTTAAATGCTCCTTTCATATATTTCTTGGTCTCCCTTGTGGTATTTTTCCTGTATACTTCGTCTCCATCGTTCTCCTAGGAATTATTTCCTTTTTAGATATTATTATTTGACCATACCATCTCAACCTTGCTTCATATCCTAAATTTATTGTAATCGTATAGTAAACTCAATTTATTTTAAATTAATAAGTTGTTTTAATTTCAAAGAAAGTGTTTTGTTTTATTTAAATATATGAGTCTTGTTTATATTTGAAAACATTGTTTTTTATTGTAATAAGTTACCCGCCTTGGTGGCGTAGTCGGCTAACGCGCTTGTCGTGTTGAAGCTCGACTGCTGAGGACGGGGAGATCGAGGTTCGAATCTCGGTCGGGTCAACTGGGGGTGGTTTTTCCTAAATGGTTTTCCACTCTCCCTTCACGCAAATGCGGGTTCACTTCCTCTAATTCAACCTTCCCAGTCCTAATCCATTAGAGTAATCAGTACTTAAAGCGTATTACCCGAACGGGTAGTAAGACGTGGCGCTAAATATTATTATTATTATGTAATAAGTTTTTGATATATTCAAACAGTAATTTTCAAGATAATATAGTATTTTGATTGAGCTCAAGCTTTGCTCTACTCAGAAGCAAGCTTGACTCGAATGAGAAAACATGAGACCGCATACTCTTGAGTGATATCAAATTAAAAATGTTGGCGCATATTGTTGTCCATCCACACATCGGATATGTTTTTGCTGACTAGCAACCTCAATAAATATTCCTCGACTCACCTCTCCCATGGCACCGTAATGAGGGTTCGCCAGCATGAAGCAAACTGTACCTATCTTAAAAACTTCTTCGAGTGATTTGTACTGTACAAACGTCTGGTCGTGAACAGTGATATCTTTCACCGTGGCTTGAAGAGCGTATGGTGCCGGCAAGTTGACCCACTAGTTAAAAGTAAAGCAAACAAAGAATTTATCAACAAAGTGTGTAGTCTCTTAGGTTAGTACCAAAATAAGATAAATAACTAGCACAATACAAGAAGAGTACTTATTAATAAGCATATTAAACTCGATTCTTCAATACCCTTGATTTCCACTGGTATCAAAAGAATTGACGATCTTAATATCACAATTTTCAAAACGTTGAGCCTTAGCTTCCATTATTCCAATAAATATAATAGTTATAGAATATAGTGAATATAGAAATAGATCATAGAGGTATAATAAAAACATAAATGTTTAAATAACCTATAGTGAAGATTGATAAAAATAAAGAAAGATAAACTAATTAATGAAAATTGAGTGAAGCAAGTCCACATAGGCAAAGAGTAAAAAAATGTTGGAACAATCCAATGAACAAATGTGATATTTAGAATATTGAAATGTGTCGCTTTAACAACATGTTCGAAAAAAAAAACACTAAACTAAAACATATTAATAGCTTTAAAAATATAAAATTTCATCTCTTTTTCATGAGTAATATAAATCAATTTTTTTTAGTTAAATTGACCTGTTAAAATATTCAACAAATTGAAAAAAAATTATTTCATTTAAATACCTGCTTTTCCAGCGTAATTTTTCCAGTTGGGCCGAAGGTATATTTTCGACCAATCATGTTCATAGCATGCACAAGAATATGTGTTTCGCCAATATCCACACCTAATCGTTCCATGTAGCTGTAAAAACAACAACTATGTTACTAATGAAAATCATGTTAAATATGGCTCAGCCGATCCAGCTCTTTCGTAGATTAGGCTAATGCCAATCATTTGTTGCCACTATTGCCGATCACTGATGCCAAAGATTAGGTTTATTTTCTTTACAATATCACAAATGTAGTAAACAAAACAACAAACATACACTTTAGAATACAAACAATTTTTTGTTCATTAAATTCTTAGAAAAAAATATTAATAAAGATATGAAATAATCATAGTAAAAAACTTAAATAAGCTGTGGCAACTATTTGAAAAAGGGAAAGGCCTTTAGACCTCTTTGATATAAATCTAAAATGCTTGGTGTTTCAAAACTAGCAAAAAGTTATTAAAAATGTTAAGCCTGTTGATTTTTTTTCATCTTTCGCATGAAGAGTATCTAACAATTTTTATATAATTATTCTTTAAAGCATGGATTGGTACCAGTCAATTGTGATCACACGGCAATTTTAAGTCGATCGCGTAAGAAAACTACATCATAGTTAAAAGTCAATATTTGTTTCTTCTTAACATGCAATTATTATCAAATACACATAATTTTTGAGTGACCAAAATAACCTTTATTGGTTATAATTGGTAAGGTTAGTCCATTTTAGTGGTGATGTATCTAACAGATAAAGAAAGAGTGAGAGAGATTCAAGTAATAGATTGACAGTGCAATTTTTGACACTGGCATTGACGGCAGATCCAAACTGTTTTTCGGATATTAGTTTTGTTTTAAGACATTGATGCTTTAAGCCTGTCCCTTTTACTAGGTACTCGGTAGTCTTTGGCTTTTAGTGGAGGGGTTTGCTGCTAGTGTAGCTTCATTTAAAGTTTTGCATTTGCTAACTACGGCGATGCTAGTTGATGAAGATGCTCTAACATCGAAATATTGAAGTGTGTGTAAATATGTGTTAATGTTTTTACTTCTATTAGTGCTCTACCATTTTTCTAATATTCTATCATTTTATTTATTACAAAAAGAGGTGATTAGTAGTCATCCAAATCCCAATAACTGAGTGATTTCAGTCATGGTCATAGTTAACTTTTTTTTTTCCCTTCATTTAGTCGAGGTATTTAACACGCACTTTCAGGAATCAAGTGATTATATCAGCACACAACTTATAAACTAATTTAAATCTAGAACAGTCACAACATCCAGCCCTGAGCCGTATACTCATTACTGTAAAAGGGGAAACCCAATGATTAATTTTTCGGACATGCCAAGAATTGTAAACCAAGACACACTATCAACTGAGCTAAAAAGCGTCAGAACCAAAGTGAACAACTCTAGTAGTTGTTTCTTGTGTCAATACTCACTGATCTTGTATTCCTCTCTTGGACATGTTCCATTGAGAGGTCATGCTTCCCCTTACGTCTTCAACTGCCATCTGGGAACCACCACTCGGGAGGAAATAGCGAACTTCCCTATCCGACACAGCTTGAACCCTAAAAGATACAGATGTAAATAAAATAATTCAAATATTTCTGAAACATGACAAAATAAAATAATAGATTTAAAGGTTTTATTCAAACTATATCCTTTAGTTAGAATGAATTGAAAAATTACACTTGGACAATAGAATCAAACTCGGGACCTTTAACTTAGCCCTTCAACGCTCTATCACTGAGCTATCCAGGGATTGTTCCGTGTTTGGGGTCATTCTCTACTCATATTTTAAGGCAAAGTCTGTGATGGATCTGTGAATACCATCAGCTACTATGTCATGGTTATTTATATAACTTATGTAAAAAAATTACTTGAAAAATGTTTTAATGAACAAATGTTTGTAATATTTAATTTTATTCTGATAAGACAAGTTATTATTTTTTACAACTTACAATTGAATTACTTAATATTTTTTCTATATAATAATAATAATAATATTTAGCACCGCGTCTTACTACCCGTTCGGGTTATACGCTTTTAGTACTAATTACTCTAATGGATTAGGAATTGAGAAGGCTGAATTAGAGGAAGTGAACCAGCATTTGTGAGGAGGGAGAGTGGAAAACCATTTAGGAAAAACCACCCCCAGTTCACCCGACTGAGATTCAAACATCGATCTCCCCGTCCTCAGCAGTCGAACTCAACACGACAAGCACGTTAGCCAACTATGCCACCAAGGCGGGTTTTTTCTATATAAATATTTATTTTAAAATATATATAAGAATGGCAATAAATTACCATAAATTGAGTATTTTAGCTGTCATTTTGGCGTGGTAGCATCATTTATTGACGAGGCCAGAATTTTGTTCAAAGCCTATTCTAAGCTTTGTACACTCCTAGTTTGTAAACATAAGTTAGTGTTTTTACTTTTATTTGTGATTTTTTTACAATTTATTCACATTTCTTTATTTAATTTTATTTAATTTTATTTAATTATTTATTAAATCTTTATTTAATCCATCCTCACTAACGTTCTCCACACTTCCCTATCCTTGCATACTCCCTTCACTTCAAAAACTTCCATACAATGAGTCATACATACTCTTTTATTTTATATCAAATCAGTAAAACATAAAGAGGAGAATGTCTAAAATCTTGGGAAGTTTCAAATGCCAGGAATAGGCAATCACTTTGTTGAATATGTCCCATGAGGAAGAGAATTTGTCATAAGATTTTGCAAAATACATGTGAGGGGGCAATTTGGTTACCGGGTGCAAAAGATGACTCAAATATTTCTTGTGACGTAGAGCAATGTTCTGACCAACAAGATAACAAACCTTAAAACGGCCACAATGGAAATGTTTTCATTTGAGAGTGTAAGAAAAGTTTATTTTCCGATTAACTTGGCGTGGATAAATAGATAATAAATACAGTAATCATTTTTAAACAAGTCCAGAATACAATAGCACCACTTTATTACTAATTTTGTGATTTATTTACTTTATAGAAATAAAATTAAGCATCACTGTGTGATCACTATATGCTTTTAACCTAATGTTGATGTTGTGTATCCAGAAGCATGCCACCATTATCTGAACTTAAGTCCTAATTTGTTTTAATGACTACTAATTCCACTCTTATTGACATAAATAATAACATCGCTTTCAGTCTAAAATATCATTACTAATTTAATAAATAACACCACTTTTCCCTTAGAAAAACTCCCATTTTGCATGTCTCTACCTTTGTCTCATTAAATCAGTACTCATCAGGAGGGGAATATGAAACACGCAACAACAAAACTTCCTAAAAGAGGAAATAAAAAAAGTGAAAGTCACAAGAGGGAGGATAAAAAGGAAATTGGTATACAATTATAGTACAATTAGAAAGGAACATGTAAAATGAAGAATAAACATATAGAACAAATACAGGGAATGTTATTGCGATAATTAAACGTTACCTAGCCTCAATGAGGTGTGGCCATCCAACAAAAATACTCTTGCCCAGCAGCTCATGGGCCACAGCTTTGACATCTTTCTTGCCCTGATCCGTGATGCTTAGTACAAGGCTGTCATGACGGCTCGGTTGTTGAAAAACCTTCACTTTTGCTTTACGGAATGACGACTGTTGGGTGAACAAAGGAAATATAATACTGTCATTTAACTTTGTCCAAGTATAATTAAGATTGCTATTTTAAAACATGAACTCAGTGACCAAACAGCTGAAATGAATAAACTTTGAGCAAAAACACTTGACATAAAAATGTAGGTCTAAAGAAAGTTTATATTTAAACCACAAAACATCAAACTAATTTTCAAGGTACATTGTGCTTCTACTTCAGAAGGAAGCAGAACTGTTTTTAAGTTTGACAAATTGTATGGTGTGTAGGTTTTACTCTTTTATTCTCTTGTCTTTAGATTAAACACTGAAAAGAGAATAGAAACATAAGGCCTACACGCTTATCAGAAAATTGTAGGCCTCGACGTTCACAACTAAAACACATAATTATGTTATTATTAGCACCCCATCTTATTACCCGTTCTGGTTATACGCACTTACACTAACGTGTAATGGTAGGGTGGTTGTGAGATGAAATGGAGGACCTACAGTTTAACGTGGGATCCGAACCACGGTGGAGGCCTAGGCATTCCACACATTCACAAGTTGTGATTAATACACACCTTGTCAGAGGTGAGGGAAGGGTTTGGTAATCAGATAAATCTGTGCCGAGACCGAGGATTGAACCCAAGACTCCAGCACATAAGTCTGACACCTTACCCCTAGACCACCAGGTCACCCATAATTATGTTATTTTCAGGGTACATCATTTCCATTCTTCAGCAGTAGAGAGAATAACATAGATTTGTATGTTTTTATTGAATTCAGTCATTGGTGTCCTTTATTTCTTTGTAATAAAAAATATCCCTGTAAATATTAATGTATATTAAAACTAAACAACATAAAGTATTTGTGTTTATAAAGTTAGGTCGAATTAACTTTTCAAATTTAGTTTGTCGAATATTTATTTTACTCACAAATCCCAAATTCAAATCTTAGCATACTGCATAAGGTAAATTTTCTGACGTTTTAAAAAAAAAAATCTTCAATTCTGACAAATTAGTTTTGACATTTCCAGTAAATTATAATGTTCTGTTGGCAAGTTGACAGATTTGTCCTTAAAGTATGAATATTTTTTTTCTCTTTGTTTTGTAGCAGACTTAAAGGTGGGGGAAGGGAGTGTTTTTCAGCCTGTGATGAGAGAAACAGTTGGAAAGCGCATGACTCATTGTGCTCTGTCTATTAACAGTTATTTGTTAGGTTCAGCAAGCGAGAGAACTTGAAATATTTAGAGGACATACTATATATTCTACTCTATCATATTTTGGAGCATGCAAATTAGGAAAGAGGGGAGGAAGGTCAACTATTTACCGGTATTAGCATCTGTTGTTAGCAACCAAACAAAGAGTAGAGATTACAGGGGCGTTAAACTAAATAACGTTTAAGAGGTTTCAAACCTAGAGAACATTTAACGGTAAGAAATTATTTTTTATTTTATTATTTATTCAATCATCTTCTAATAGTTGAAATAAAACAACATTTTCAAAAGAGATTAAAAAATTAAATCAATTTTTATTAAAAATTTATTATGATTAACTATCCATATTTGAGTTTTATTATTCAATATTTGTTCAAAATCTTGCTATTTTATTTGATAAAAATACTATTTGCACACCCCTATCTATGTTAATGTGTTTTTATGATGTCATGGTATTTTATTATTTATATTACGTCCAACAATGTCCAATCTTTAACAAGTCTTACCATATTGGCTTAAAAATCAATAGATATGTTTAATATAAAATTATTCTAAAGCATCATTTTTATAATTTCCCATTCCCATCTTAATCTCAATATTTTGACTAATATCCTGTCAGGATAAAAAAAAGTCATTCTCATCCACCCTTATTTAAATGTAAAAATAATAAATGTCAAATAACTATTAACATTAGTGTTTTAAGATATTAATAAAAAAAAATCCAATCATAGCTATTACATTGCATATGAACCAATTTTTCAATCCAAGCCAATAGTGAAACAGGAATAAACACATTCAGTTAGATGGGCTCTTGGTTAGAGTTTTAATTTTCGTTAAAAAAAATAAGAGTGACTTTTATCGGTTACCGTATAAGGGATGTGTTTGAGGGTAGGGAACCCTGGGAAGAAGACATCCAGTTTCACTCCTGGACACAGCCCTTTCACCAGCTTGCTCCTGTCAACATAGATCTCCTCTCGATATACCTTCACCATCTTGGCGTGGTTGTTGGCAAGAGCAGGGAAATACCCCGGTGATTCATAGCTACCTGTAAAATCGTAAACATTAGTTACATCTAACATTTACAAGTGTAGACAACCTATAGACTGCAAGGTCCCAAGTGCACCACCTGACTCCACAAACCGCCTCTGCCTGGCGATGTATTTTCATGCTAACCAGATGCCGGGGTCATATAGGAAAGACACAATTACTGCTTCAGTGCTTTCATGGTTATTTATTATTGTCGCATTGTACAAAACATAAAACATTCAATTGCTATCCCTCTCACATGTCCACCAAGAGGTCGTCTCCATGAACTAGCGGCAAAGGCAGGCGCTCTGCTATTCCGTCTAGTCCACTCAACTTTCTTATTAAAAGTACTCGAGCTCGAACCGCCAACCCTCCAAGCCATGCTGCACAACACTACCCACGCTAGCGCCATCTGAAGGTGACGTCACGACAAATCGAATTGAAATTAACTTGGCGCCGTACACAAGGCACACAGTGAATATAAAAAACAAGGAAAGTAGAGGCCATAGAAATGAAGTGTGTAGGGAGCATTAACTGTCATTAGGAGAAACAGGATTAGGAATTAAGTTTTCTGGGAAAGAGTTGGTGTTCATGCAATGAGAATGGAAAAGGAAATAATACCAAAAAAGAATAATGGATGTGAAGTGCAGTATGTAATATAAAGACTGCAAGGGAGACCAAGAAAGAGATGGGTGGAACAGAAATCTAACAAAAGTGTGTGAATGAGAGGAGAAGAATGGAAGTGATTAAAGGTGCATTGACATAGTACGAGTGTACCAGGATAAGTCAACTTGTACAGTTGTAAGAGCAACACTCCCATACTACTCATAGTGTGTGCTTGCGAGTCAGCTCGAATCTTTCGAATAAGATGGTTGTATTCCAATTGATTATGCTGATGATTTGATTATATATGGAGGAATATGAAAGGAACCAACACCATATGGCTTTTACAGTGAAAAAAGGAGAAAACTGTCCACACTTGGCCTTGCTGCCACTGAACAAAAAGGTTATGTTTGCTCCCGAATAAAATTGCTTAACCTAGGTTTAATTCTCTCAGACTTTATTAGGAGTGAGTGTGAAACACACAAAGCAGCTGTATAAAAGAACTACTATTTTTAAAAAAACATAATATCTTTGTTTCATTTTATTTGTTCTGATTTATCTATCCTAGAATTTCTTACCTGTCAAAGAAAACACTAAACAAATTAATAAATTAATTTACCTACCGAGATCTTCCAGTGTATAGCTGTACTCAAGCATTGGCCCAGGTGTATTCCGTTGGATTTCATCAGGACTCAGGCATTCATTACAAAGTGCCATGGCTTTCAAAAGTTGATCCTGGAAAAAAAAAATGAAATCAAAATTTTTTTAGAAATTAAAAAGCGACATCTGTGCGGAACTGCAAGTAAAAAAAATAATGGAAAGAAAGTTAAAATATCATTTAAATTCTAATATAATGTTAGAGTGTAAAAACAAATAAAAATATAATAATATGGTTTGGTTATTGAACAAGTGAAACGAGTTCTCTGTTTGAATTTCAATGATCTGCATTTGTCTCTCTGTGTATGTTGGATATGTCTCATTATAGCGTCTGAACGCATTAACCAATTGAATTCAAACCTGCTACAATTGTCCTTTGTACCTTTTTACTGATCAAGTTTGTTGGGAAAGAAAATCGAATAAAGAGTTAGGGAGAAACTCTTATGTGTATAAAAACACAGCTTCTAGCATTAATGATTACAATATGTATTTCCCTGAAAGCTTATACGACCAAATATTTTGTAAATTGATTCAACCACCGTAGTGAAACTAAACAAAGTTTAAAGTTTTAATAATTATTTTAGGAGGGGTGGCAGATAACTTTAACAAACAACATGGTTCTTTTGAGCTATTGATTGGTGACGGGAAAGCAGATTTCTTGTTGGGTGGAAAGGAGTCTTTGGGTTGGTCGTGTTTGAAAGGACAGTCTGTGGTGACGCTTAAGCCTGATTTATACGATGGGTGCAAGTTAAAGACTACACAGTAAGTCAGTAGCTGATCTTCTAACTGGGTGGACAGCCACTGGACTCTTTTGTACTGACCCCTAGCTGTTAAACGAGGTATTATGAGGTCTAGTGGTCAGAGTTGATGCAAAGATTTAACTGTTTACCAAACCCTTCTTTCACCTCTGACAAGACATCTTATGAATGTGGGAAATGGCAGGCCTCCACCGTGGTTCGGATTCCACGTTAAACTGTAGGTCCTCCATTTCATCTCACAATCCCTCTACCATTACACATTAAGCGTAAGTGCGTATAACCCAAACGGGTAGTAAGACGCGATGATGGTGATGATGGTGATGATGATGATGATGATGGTGGTGATGATGGTGATGATGATGATGATGATGATGGTGGTGATGATGGTGGTGGTGGTGATGGTGATGGTGGTGATGGTGATAATGATGGTGGTGATGGTGGTGATGGTGGTGATTGTGGTGATGGTGGTGGTGGTGATGGTGATGGTGATGATGATGATGATAATGATAATAATAATAATAATAATAATAATGATAATAATGATGATAATGATGATAATAATAATGATAATGATAATAATAATGATAATGATAATAATGATAATGATAATAATGATGATGATAATGATGATGATAATGATAATGATAATAATAATAATGATGATAATAATAATGATAATAATAATAATGATAATAATGATAATAATAATAATAATAATAATGATAATAATAATAATAATAATTTAAAATCATATTAGAGTCATTTTTATAATTTCTCGCTCTCGTTTCGATCGAAATATTTTGACTCATTTCCTGTACGTGCCTAGTTGTAAGGAAAATAGACCAAATGATCGGCATCAGGGCTGATCATCCTAACCCTAATTTAATAAAGATGTCTATAGTCTGCCGATTTATAAAATATATGCCCCATTATGAGTGTTCATAAATAAAAAACACGTACCTCTTCAATGAAAGGGATGATCACAACAGCTTCCCACTCTTGTTTCTTGCCATTAAGATCAGTCTTGAAGTCGGTGGGGTAGTAGCTGATAATAGGAGAGTCTGCGTTGACCATTAAATCTTGGTATGGTTCTGGGAGAAGCTTCTTACTAAAAAACCAAATCATCTCAATAAGGAAAAATATCTTTTCCCCGTTTGAGGTACATATTGTCATATAAGGAATAAGGTACAAGAAAGAGATAGAAACAAACAAAAGGGAACAAATACAATATGACTTTTAAAATGAAATGAACAAAGTTCACACTTAACATTGCTGCAACCGTTCAAAGAGGTAATGGCTACCCCTTGAAGAACAAAATTAGTACTTACTTGGTACCGCATTTAGACATTACCGCAATTAGACATAAAGTGGGTAGTTTATATGTAAGTATTTTTGTATTGGCAAAGTTTTCTAATTGTCGAAGCCAGAATTATTTTCGAAGCTAAGTCAAAGCTGATACTTGTTTCTAAGTTTCACACACCTCTAATTTGAAAGGGGAAAACTAGGGATTTGCAAGTAATTGAATTAAGAGTTTAAAGCAAGCTTTAAATAGATACTCAAGCTCAGACTTTTACAAATTTATGAAATAGGAAATTTAGAGTTCCTTGAAAAGGGTTATTTCTTTGCCACGTATAGTGTCTGTTTGTGATATGTGAAGCATAGAAACAGGTAGGGATGGGGTTACAAGATAACTAGAAAACAAAGATCCGGTTTAGCACATCTACAATTTGTGGAAACCTATGTAAAATGGTATACAAACTAGAAATGAACACAATGAAAAACTACCCTTTTCTGAATTTTTACACTTTATTTGAATATCAGAACTTTCATTAACTGGGTTCTGATAAAGGTATCAAAAATAGTGATATTAAGATTGGTTTTCAATTCTGATACCAGTAAAAGAACAAGCCTAACATAATATCGAGGAATTGAGTTTAGCATTCCCATTTATTAGTGAAATACAATAACTAAATTAGACATAAATGTTCTTTACCTGGCTGCAGGCAAAACTGCCAACAGCTGCTCAAATGGCCTGAAAGGTTTGGCCAGGTCAAACTCTAGTTTCAGGTCAGCAAAGTTCTTAATGTCGGAAATGTATGGGGCGTAGTTGTGAGGGTAGTACCACGACCAGGAACAGACTCCGTTGTAATAGTAGTTCAGGTTCCACTGGATAGCTCGCACATAGCCCTCTGCCTGTGATCGAAGGACCTCACTGCAAACACACAAATAACATATTATAAATATATTATAATTATAAACGGTCCCGGCATAGATTTATCTGATTATCAAACCCTTCCTTAACCTCTGACAAGACATCTTGTGAATGTGGGGAATGCCAGGCCTCCACTGTGGTTCGGATTCCACGTTAAACTGTAGGTCCTCCATTTCATCTCACAATCACCCTACCATAACACATTAGCGTAAGTGCGTATATCCCGAACAGGTAGTAAGACGCGGTGCTAATAATAATAATAATATAATTATAAAAAATAATCTTTAACGGCACACTTTTTTCATCTTACTAAATTGCCTACATCTATGAGATTAGAATAGTTCAAAATTTAACAACAGCCCGAGTCTGGGAATCTCCCTTCCTTCCCCCATTTAGGTAAGAATAGAAGACAAAGTATATTAAATCTATTTTAATGAATGACTCTTGTTTTTTTGCTATGGCTAAGTTGGGATCGTGGAATTATCGACTCTTTAAGAATGTTTGAAATACAAGGATTTGAGAAAATATTGAATTCAATTTTTTTTTAATATATATACATACACATGCATGGAAATTTTTTGAATTTTGAAAATATAAGTATCGAATTCAAAATTTAAAAAGTATGTATGTGTGTGTGTGTATATATGTATATACATATAACTTACTTAGAATTTTTTTTAATTTAGAATATCTAAATATATACAGTGTCGCACCCTTCCCTTTCTCTTCTTGTTAAGTGTTAATGGGCCCAAATTTTGTCAGGATGTGTTACGAACGAGGATAGGGGAGATGAGTGGCTGGCTATATGATTGTGTGGGCTCATGATTGAAATTCGACTTGATCTTTATGTGTTTATTAGTACTATTATGTCTATTACAACTGTGATGTTAATAGTGATATCGAAAATATATATTATTATTAGCACCGCGTCTTACTATCCGTTCGGGTTGTACGCACTTATGCTAATTTGTAATGGTAGGGTGATTGTGAGATGAAATGAAGGACCTACAGTTTAACGTGGAATCCGAACCACGGTGGAGACCTGGCATTCCTCACATTCACAAGATGTCTTGTCAGAGGTGAAGGAAGGGTTTGGTAATCAGATAAATCTTTGCCGGGACCGAGGATTGAACCCCGGACGCCAGCATAGAAGTCTGACACCTTACCCCTAGACTACCAGGTCACCTTGAAAATATAAAAGAACTTGAAAGATTATTTGGAAGCTTGTGACAAAACGATGTAATGCAAGAAATAACCAACTGGCCTATATGTGATCCTACACGTTCTCCGAACCCCGGTACTCTGGGCTCGAGCGGTAGCCCTCAAATACAAGTAGGTACTGATGTGCTTGCGCCCTAACCCATGTAGCCCCCAAAACAGGCAGGGTGATCCCTTGGACTCGTTGGTGAATAGTCAGCTTTGATAGTTGGACACACCACTCTTTATTCTGCCGC
The DNA here is from genome assembly GCA_902141375.1 of Timema poppense. Classification (NCBI taxonomy): domain Eukaryota; kingdom Metazoa; phylum Arthropoda; class Insecta; order Phasmatodea; family Timematidae; genus Timema; species Timema poppense. The sequence goes on from CABFOV010000363.1 coordinate 177,912, forward strand.
CTAACTTGGTTTCCCCCTCTGGAATGCTGCTGACACTGTTTACGTGGTCAGAGTCTCCAATTGTTTACTAGCTAATCATAGCTTTGTGCATTACTCGTTTTGTCATTCAAAATCCGAAAAACACTACAATATTACACAAACACAACTCCCAATTTAGGCTGTGTGGTTACAATACACTTTTTGGATTTTGGAATCAATATTTTTTTTAATTCTTGCATCTATAATATCCTTAANGAACCACGGTGGAGACCTGGCATTCCTCACATTCACAAGATGTCTTGTCAGAGGTGAAGGAAGGGTTTGGTAATCAGATAAATTTTTGCCGGGACCGAGGATTGAACCCCGGACGCCAGCATAGAAGTCTGACACCTTACCCCTAGACTACCAGGTCACCTTGAAAATATAAAAGAACTTGAAAGATTATTTGGAAGCTTGTGACAAAACGATGTAATGCAAGAAATAACCAACTGGCCTATATGTGATCCTACACGTTCTCCGAACCCCGGTACTCTGGGCTCGAGCGGTAGCCCTCAAATACAAGTAGGTACTGATGTGCTTGCGCCCTAACCCATGTAGCCCCCAAAACAGGCAGGGTGATCCCTTGGACTCGTTGGTGAATAGTCAGCTTTGATAGTTGGACACACCACTCTTTATTCTGCCGCCTAACTTGGTTTCCCCCTCTGGAATGCTGCTGACACTGTTTACGTGGTCAGAGTCTCCAATTGTTTACTAGCTAATCATAGCTTTGTGCATTACTCGTTTTGTCATTCAAAATCCGAAAAACACTACAATATTACACAAACACAACTCCCAATTTAGGCTGTGTGGTTACAATACACTTTTTGGATTTTGGAATCAATATTTTTTTTAATTCTTGCATCTATAATATCCTTAAAGATTTGAGAATTCCATGGTCTCGAAACTATCAGGATTGAAAAAGAACAAACGAAATATGGCTTTTACAATGAAAAGAACACTGTTCACACTTCACATTGCTTCCATTGGAGAAAGAGTTAATGGCTGCCTCTTGAATAAAATAAAATGTTACTGAGCAATCACTCATTCTATCGGGACTCATCAGAAGGGTGTGTGAAACTCATGATGCAACTTCCTAGATACTTTTCTTGTACCGTCTACCAAATATAACAAAACGCCTCAAAATGTGAAAAAAGTTTTACTTAAAGAGATGTTTTGTTTTAATTAAAATTTATACCTCTGTTATAGATCAGTTAAAACATCTTATATCCCTTTGAAGCATAGTGGTTTCACTTGGTAACCACCTTTTATTTAATTATTTGAGACACATTTAACTGTTGGCAGCACTTATGAATCATCTATCTGAATTTATTTGCTAGTTTTATTCTTGTAAAAATTTATTATTAGTAATTTTTGTTGGTATTCATGCCTCCAATATAGTATGTCTTTTGTTTTTGTTATTGAAGTGACACGTTTATTC
>CABFOV010000363.1:180369-214213 GCA_902141375.1 Timema poppense
GATGAAAGTATGATCAAATTTAAAGGAAGGAGTTCTTTCAGACAATTTATGCCCAACAAGCCAATAAAACGAGGCTACAAGGTGTGGGTGCGTGCGGATGAGTCGGGGTTTGTCTGTCAGTTTCAAATATACACAGGTAAGGTTGAAGGCAATATTGAGAAGCTATTAGGTGCTCGAGTTGTCAAAGACCTTACTCTTGAACTTGTTGGGTTGGGTCATCATGTTTATTTCGACAATTATTTTACAAGTGTTGATCTAATGATTTCACTAAAGAACCAAGCGATATATGCATGCGGAACAGTAAGGAATGTGAGAACTGGCTTGCCAAAAGAACAAAAGATAGAAAAGAACATGAAGAAAGGTGATAGTGAGTTTCGCACCTCATTTACAGGAGTTGCTTGGCTAAAGTGGAAAGACAACAAATGTATTACATTTTTGTCCAATTTCCACAATCCTTCGCTTATTTCTGAAGCCAAGAGAAAAAACAAAGATGGAACAATACAAATAGTAACCTGTCCACAACTAGTGAAAGATTACAATCAGCACATGGGCTATGTGGATAAAGCTGATATGTTGAAATCCCTATACGAAATAAGCCGGAAATGCCGCAAGTGGTGGCACCGTATATTTTGGCACTTTGTGGATGTTGCACTGACAAATGGCTTTGTCATTTATGCACTCCAAAGTGAGGGCACCCATTTATCACTAAAGAAATTTCGTATTTCTGTAGTAGATGGTTTGATTGGTGCAACACAATCTTCACCTAGAGGAAGAAAACCAATTCCAAAGCCAGTGAGCTATTTCAAGCCTCAAGTACCTCTTGAAAAAAGATTTGACAAGGTGGCTCATTTACCTGTAAGGAGTTCAAGCAGACGTTGTGCCCACTGCAGCACGAAGTTACAGCCACACCGAAGTAAATGGTCTTGTAAGACATGCGAAGTGGCATTGTGTCTCAATGAAGCTAAAAATTGCTTTGAAGCATACCACACCATGTAAACATATAGTGAAGCTTAGTTGCATAGTGGTTTCACTGAATGACCACCATTTTTTAGCAACACTCAATATTAATGAAAAATTATTTTTGCTCAAATTAAATTTTAAATGTATTTAGAAATAAGTTTTCATTGTAAAAAATTAAAAATAAATTAAATCCTTAATGTGTGCTTCAAAGGGTTAAATATTTGAAAAAAAATCTAGATTTTATAAATACAGATTTTTCAACACCTAACACAAAAGTAATGTCAATTTTGGATGAGAGGTGATCTCTCGTTTCACAATATCCTATGAATTTGATGTACAAGCTAATATTTTCTGCATTTTGATAACTACATTTTAAACATCACTTTAAAAATTATATAAAGAATTAATCAGTTTCACCATACAGGAACCAAATTATTATTTTATCTATTTCAACATTTAAGAGAGAAAAAAAAATCATTATTCAATTTGTATTATTTGGTATTTGTTTGAAATTATTTGATTCGAAAAAAAGAATAGCTATTCAAACACCCCTAATTATAAAATTACTTGTAAAGCGTAAAAATTGTCTCTAATAGTAAAAAAATAAAAAATAATGGAGGTCTTTAGATGGCCCACAGGCCACACTTTGTGAACCCATATATTGTATGTTATATTAAAATTTAACATACCCATTGACCTTCTCGTACTCTAGTTTATTCATGTAGTAGTTCCTTTTATGCTGAGAAAATTCGTCCATGAGCATTCCATCATCATCTCTGTCATCTTCAGAATCAGTGGAATCAGAGTTACTGGATAGCGAAGAAGTGTCAATCTACATACAAATTAAATTGTTCAAGTTAAAATAAATGTATTAACATTATAGGTTTTTTAAGGATGGGACTATGGGATTCCTAAAAACTTTTAGGATTCTTGACATTTAAGAAAATATCAAATTTGAGATTTGAAAATAATAAAAATGTTTTTATCAAAATTTTGAATTGAAATGTGTTTTAGAACTTCTATACTTCTTATTGGTGGCTAAGCACCAACATAATTATGGTAAAAAGATTTAAACAACCAGACACCAAACAATTAATTTAACACTTAACTATATCTTAAAATGTTATAATGAGTGCATTTAAGCAAAAAATGTTAATCTTTAGTTACTAGTTATATTTTATTCTGTTATATTCTTATTTTCTCTTATATTAAAAAAAATAGATTCTGGATTCAAAGGTAAAATGAAAATTAAGATTCATAAAATAATGGATTCAACACATATCTATTTTATTTGTTTTTATTTATCTTTTAACATACTATTATTATTCCCAAAATAATAATTTGACATGGCAACCAAATCCAGTCCGACACCTTAACTCAGTTGGTAGCGTGTCTGTCTACTGAGCTAAGTGTCCCGAGTTTGATTCCTGGCGTGGCCAAAAATGTATCATTGATGAAAATATGGGTATATTCTTTCACATTGATGAATTAACAGCCAGGGACTGGATGTTGGGCTTGTCCTAGTCTTAAGTTAGATTATAAAGTATATGAGACTATGACAGGCCTAGCAAGCCGCTAGTGGAAAATATATGGCTTGAATAAAAAAACTGAGCCAGGCCACAGGCCGGGAAGAGTAATGGATGTAAAAAAAAATCAAATCTACCTGCAGCATTGTCTGTATATTTTGTTGTTAGTAAATTTACCCTCATGACTATTAATGACTTAATCAAAGCTATAGGGATAAGGAGGGTAGTTTATAGAAAGTGTACCCAAATTAGAAAATCGAGAGAATGGAAAAAATTAATGTGGTGAATCACATTTATAGAACATCCATCACTGCATCTGAGAGAAATTTGATCCTAAGCCTCTCTGTATATATATATATAAATAAAATTTATTGTGAGCTTGACCCCTTATAATGTGTGAACATTTTTGCAGGAAGTCTGATCAGTCTTAATGTTTTGAACTGATAACTAAGAATTTGGGAATCAACGTTTCTTAATAAACCCAAACTATCATATTTACTTACTGTTATTGGTTCTACTACTATAAACTTACCAACTCTTTAGATTCTCTCACAAGTTTTTCAAGTGATGTCTCTGGCGGAGAAGGGTTGGCACCATTTTCTTTGATTTGTTTCTTGTACTTGAGTGAAAAATAATGTTTTGTCAATGATATGTTTAAAAAAACAAAATAATTAAAAAGATAAGATAAATAAAAGCTTTTTTTTAATACTTTAGATCCACTGTGTATGGAAAATGGATGATAGTTTGGGAATGTACAACCATCTGTCTTGAAAGAGCTAAATGTATTAAAACCACCTCCCAAAACATCCAGTTTGGATTGAACACTAAAATCAGTTTTGACCAACATTGTTGTTATCATAATTTAAAGAATCATCATCATCAACTGTTTCCAGTTTGTGGCCTATTCAGTTTAGTAAGATGCCTCTACTTGTCCTTCCTCCTTTATTTGCTTCCAATTATCTCCTTAGACAACACATAAGCTGTTACGTGATCTGTTTCTCCCATCTATTTCTTGGTCTTACTTATGGTCTTTTTTCCTACATAAGTCATACATATAATTCTCCTCATGATTCTTCCTTTTCCATCCTCATTACATGACCATACCGTTTCACCCTTACTTCCACTTCTCCCTGTATCCTAACTTTTGTCTGGACGACTTTATTCCTTACCCTGTTTCTCCTAGTAATCACTAGCATGCTTCTCAAAAACCTCATTCCTCTGTCTTCCACTTTCTTGGTCTCTCAATAAAGATTACTATCACACATAGAGTTATTTAAGGTGGTTTAAATGAACACATTTTTATATCAACATAACCAAACCCTTCCTTCACCTCTGACAAGACATCTTGTGAATGTGGGGAATGCCAGGCCTCCACCGTGGTTCGGATTCCACGTTAAACTGTAGGTCCTCCATTTCATCTCACAATCACCCTACCATTACACATTAGCGTAAGTGCGTATAACCCGAACGGGTAGTAAGACGCGGTGCTAATAATAATATATCAACATAAGAATTAATTCAGTAAAGTAAACCTCTTATGAGTCTAATGGTTTCTGGCATTACAATGTGGATTCAAGATTCAAGAATCGTAGTTAAAATGAAGAGATGAATTCATAAATAGTGGATGCTACCCTACCCATCGCTAGATTTTATACATTTTTAACACACAAACTATTTAACAACTAGAACCTTCGGGTAGGGATAAGTGCAATAGTTTTTTTTAACAAGTGCACACAGTTAACATTGATTGAGGATGGGAAAACTACATAAATCCTGTTGGTAAAATACCCCTTCAAGAATTGAGGCTTAAAAGCACCAGTGCAAGTGCATAGATTTTAAAAGTTATTTTTATATATATATTTTAGCACTGCGTCTTACCACCCGTTCTGTTTATATGCTTGTGTGACACTAATTAGCCAAATATGAGGATGTGGAAAGTTATATGTAAAGGAAAGGTACCCACATTTGTGTGGAGAAAAAGTGGAATACCATTTTGGAAAACCCACCCTCGGTACACCCAAGCAAGATTCGAACACCAATCTCCCCATCATCTGTAGTCTAATCTACTGTGAGAGTGACGCCTACCTTAGACCATGCTGCCACCAAAATCTAATTGTACACTTACACTATGCCTTTCCTTCTCGTTTGGACGACGACCAGTTTTTCCTTCAAAATACTTGAGATCTGCGTTTGTTTCTTGAAACTGTTCCAAATCAAAAGATGATAGACTTTCCATATACTTTTCAAACCTTTTTAGATTCAAAGTCCCACCTTCATTTATATAACCTGAAACACAAAAATAGGTTAAAAATAAAACTGTTATAGGAATATGTGATATGTCAGCAAAACAAACACATGAAATGATATGTCAGCATTAAACTTATGTCAATAGTATGAAAACAATGTGCTATATGTTATGTTATTGATTTTAAATGTTAATTATATCTTCATAGGATACTATTAAAAGATCTAAAAAGATCCAGAAACAATTAGTTTAATTATATTTTATATTTTGGAAGAGATGTGATTCTAGTTCTAGGAAATTTACTTAGCTAGTTTATATTTAACTGCAATTGAAATTTAAATCTGAAAGATTTTCAATATTAGATAAGTAATGATCAGAATCATTGAAGTAAGTTTGCACTAAATTAATTGACAAATAAAATAGGTAAATATTAAAAAAATATATAAATTTAATTCTAAAGTGATACAATAATAAATAAAAATAAAAAGTAAAAACAATCATGATAAAAAAAATGTGAAAGATGTTTTCTGTTTTTAGAGTGTAGTACCAAATTGTATCACTCTGGATAAACATCAATTCAAATATTTTCCCTATATCTAGCAACTATATCTGTCATTTCAATTATTTCAATGCATATAACTCGAACGAGTAGTAAGATGCAGAGTTAAAAAAAAATATCTAAACTTACTTCAATTATTCTGATAATTATTTATACAATTTTATAACGCTTCTTACTGCTTTAATCTAGAAGGTTTTCCATAATTTTAAGATCTTCAATACTGATTATATTTAAAAATTAATTCTATAATTTATTAATTGGTATTATGGCTTGATTTTTTTAATGATTTTAAAAACCATTTATTTTTTATTTCAAAACAATACTTTTCTGTAAAATATCTGATTCATATTTAATTAAAAACACGTTTTTTTAGATAATTTTAATACATTCTTCATTAAGCTTTAAAATGATATATTAAGTAGACCTAAGTTCGAATCAGTCTTCGGGAGCTTAAAAAAACAAAAAATAAGAGCTCATTTTACACTTAGCACTGCTGCCACTCAACAAAGAGGTAATGTTTGCCACTAAGACTTCTTTTTCGCATAAGCATGTGTGATCTTAGTGTCTGCTCTTAGTGAACTGGATCGAAATCGAGAAAACTAAACTGCAATTGAATTTATAGGATAAACAACAAAATAAAAAAAAATCAATAACTCACCATCCATCTGTGGCATCACGGATATGTATGTTTTATACAGTATTGGGAGTGCACCTTCATGGATATGCATTTCTGGTAAATGAGGAATGAAATCATTGCCAACCAAAAAACCCATAAAAACCTGTAAAAAAACAAGTATTTATTTAGAGTAAGAAATGAATTGGTGAGTCTAATGGATCATATAAAATGAAATGGAAGATAACACTAATTAAGGTCTATATTTTAAAAGTTTCTACAACAAAACTAGGCTTGTGTGGGATTCCGAACTTTGGGAAAAAAAATTCAGGAAATTACATGCTGCTGAAAATCGAGCGGGAAACATTTCTCGGATTTTTCTGGAAAAATTTAATGCTAATAAGTTATAGCTCGAGAATTTCTATCAATGTCACATTTGAATTTAATGTTCGTTAACATAGGGTTGGAACCTCAAATTCCTCAAATCCTTTTTAAGGGTATTCAAAATTCTAGGATTGAAAGCAAATTTTGGATTCGAAATTCAAATCCCTAAAATGAAATTTGTTTTATGGATCTAATACTACCTATTGGTAGAGCCCCGTAAAAATGGTGAGACAGGATAAAGCGAAACGTGTCATACAAAGATGGAATCAAGTACTTTTTCCTTTGATAGTTTTTTAATATGATTTACAATGTTTTTTAAAAGCAAAATAAAATAAAATTTTCTTGTTACGCAAAATCCTTCTATAAAACTAAATAATAGCACTTTTATAAAAAAAAATCTTTGAATAAACACGAAATTAAGAAGAAATTAAGAAATAAATTTTGACCATGCTGTAATTTGATTAGTATTGTGTTGTAGTGTTAGCTAACTTTATGCTACAAAATTGTGAAAATACAGACAAACTTGACAAAGAACTTTAAAGCAAATATATATATAAGGTTTCAATAATAAATTTTAATTTTGTTTAAATTGTCTCAATATGTAACTAATACACCTCAGATAACATTTAATTTTGAATAAACACAAAATAAAACCGAAAAGTGAGATTTAAAAAACGAAATTTAACTACGAGGTTCTACATATTGGTGATTCAAAATCATTTATGATTATAGGATGCACTCAACAACTACGCCCCAGACCAATAAATAATTTAACACTTAACCGAATGTATGAATGTTATGATGAATGGATTGTAAGAAAGAATGTTAACATTTACTTACTATTTGTATTTTCTATTATTCTATTATATTATTTTTTCCAAGATTCAGATTTGGGATTCAAAGGTAAATTGGAGATTCAGATTCGTAAACTAGTGGATTTGACCCATCCCTAAAGATAAATTTACTAAAGGTAAATTTACCTTAACTTCTTCCATTAATAAGAGGGGTATTCTCAAATTCAGTTGTCTTTATTTTACAGCTACTTAGACAAATCACTTTAAGAATAGTATTCATCCTTATATCCTTCTAGTTTTAAAGGTGTTGATTATTCTTAAATTTCGCTGTGAATTTATTCATCCTCCAAACAAGGGGAAGAAATTGTAATTTATCGTTTGTTTTTCACCCTTTTGAATTATTTTAAATTAACATACACTAGAACCTGGGTAATCTGAGCTAAATGGGAACGAAGCATGTTCGAATTAGCAAACATTCGGATTAAACAGAATAATACAAAGAGACCATATTTTAACAAATTTTAAATTATATTTGAATTAGTTTGATGATGTGTAACACATAATATGTACTATGATTATTTTTAGCTACAGGAAAATTTATTGTGTTGAATACAACAAGTAAATATTAAATATTTATATACATCAGATGTCACTGTTTCTTACAATTCTCTTTTAATTTTGAGGTTGTTAACTAATAAAATATATTTAGTTTTACTTAATTCGCCCCCCCCCCCTCCTGTTTTCCGAAACGTGTTTTCAGACTATCCATAATGTCAGACTACCGGGTTTCAGTCAAACGGGGTTTTAGTGTATATATATTTAATAATATTCATTTATTTTATTTTCATATTTAAGTAAATTTCATTTAATGTAAAGCTACTAGTACAAAAAACCTAAGTAGCGCTATGTTTTATTCTTGTGGTCAGCTAACCTATAAGATAATTCCTGGCTGAGCTCAGCTTCCCACACTTTTGGCTTTCCGGGATTAGGATATACTAGAGGTTTTAACAGAAACTTTTCAAGACCTATCTAGGCAACAGTCAACATAACTTGTCAGCGTCAACCGTTTCTAGCACATGACCGGGTCAGTTTAGTAAAATGCCTCCAGTTTCGTCTAGCCTTGCACCACTCTTCTTCCTCTAATTGCTTTAATTCTTCTCCTCTCACTTGAACACTTTCTGTTATCTGCTCCTCCCATCTTTTTCTTGGTCTCCGCTGCCGTCTTTTCCCCACATACTTCATTTCAAACATTTTCTTTGGCATCCTCTCTTTTTCCATCCTCATTACATGCCCATACCATCTCACCATTGCTTCCTCTACTATCTCATGTACTCCCTGTACCCCCACTCTTCCCCAGGATAACTTCATTCCTAATCCTGTTTCTCCTCATGACAGCTAACATGCTCCTCACAAACTCCACTTTCCTAGTCAACACAATTGAGTACAATTAAATAACAAAACTGTACTTTATAAAATTGATGTTAATTTATTCCTGAATAGATGTAAGCCAGGAAAACATATTTCTAAAGCAAAATAATGACAAACATATTTTAGCCCAAAATAATCTTAAAAGTGTTTATTTTAATATCTAGTTATGCACCAAATTCAACTTCGTCACACTTATTTACATCAATACATGCAATTACATTAAACTTATTATTTGCAATGGCATGCATGTATTTACTTTAGTAACATGCCAGCATTGACAATGAGTGGGTATACTAATATTTTTGGAGTTATAACAGTGATCTTTGTGGAAGGTTACTAGAAATACTGTCTCAGTTGAGAAAGTTTTTTTAATATTCTTATAGACAATACCCTTTTATTTATTCAGATTAGTTTTAAAATGATGTTTTATTGTGTAAGTATTTATTAAAATTCACACCACTATGTTCTCTAACTATTACAAAATTTGTTTCCATTATACTTCTTTGGCCTATTTTGATCCTCTTTATTTTTCCACTGTAGCCAGTAACTATTATAAAAAAAAAAACATTTAACCATTGTGTCTTCACATGTTAAACAAACATCTTATTCAAACCTAGACAAGTTGATTCCTTTTTATTCAAATTGACATAAGTTTCTAATTTTACTATCAATTTTTTTAAATGTTTTTAATGGATTGAATGGTAAGGTTATGTTTGGACTACAATTATAAATATGGAAAAAAAATATATGTCTAAATTGGGGATTTTTTTCCGTTTCTCGTTTCGTTCCCATTGAAAATTGTTCCCTGCCCTAAATATTCAATAAGTAAAATGTTAATCTCACAGAGGTCTGAACAAAACATACTTCTGGCTAAAGTAAATAAAGCCAGGCTTCAATAAATATACATTTAATATAATTTTCTACATATGAACTATATTCTTAACTGTTTTTGAACATTAGTAACATTACATAACGACAATGGACCAGAACTACTTTTCTTAATTTAATTTAATAGTAAAGGAAATTGATAAAACTAAAGAAGGAAAAATAAACTACTAAAAGTAAATTTGATGAAGAAAGCCCACCCACCTAAGGAAAGAGGAAAAATTTGGGAAGAGTTCAATGCACAGAGGTGACATCTTCTTCCTTTTGTCTGTCTTCTATATTAGAAGTAGTCACACACACATTTTAACACAAATAGAATAATATTTCGGCATTGTTGCCTTTATCAAACATAAAGAAGAAAAAAGAGAGAACAAATAACACAAACGCTGGATTACTCCATTTTGAATTTAAAGAAAAACTGTTAGAAATACATTGTGCCAACAGTTTTTGGGAGTAAAGATACATTTCTTGACTATGGTTAGTATTTATATAGCCTTTTTTTAAAGAAAAAATAGTAAATAAGAAAATAAATGTTAATAATAATAATAATAATAATAATTGTTTAAAAATGTTAAATCACATAGAAATAATATGTATGAAATAAAGTGCATTGAGCAAAAACAATTGGTAATAAATAGAATTATAGAATGTTAGGAAAAATAAAAGTAAAAACACTAACACATATTTACACACACTTCAATATTTGGATGCCATTATAACATCTTCCTCAGGAAGTAGTAGTAATTAGACTAAACAGGATGTTGTCTTCAGTGATACCAGCTTGATTGGTATGGATGAAAACTTATCTGGTGGAGTTGAAATTCTCTGACTATTTCTCTATTACCCTATGGATGGTAGGTGGTGTTGGTGTAGCCTCTGGGTTGAAATTAGCGAATATTTCGGTTGGGTGGTTTTCTAGCCTTTGTGATCCATTGATGTGCCAGTTCCAATCTTCTTAACTGAGACATATTACATTGTGTCTTGTTAAATGATTTTAACATCTTGACAGTGTAGCAGTCCTCAATGTTGAGGTTATGATTGGAGGCGTGTGCTGAAACAGTTTTTTCTGGATTTTTGATTTTCGTGTCATGGCGGTGTCCATGCATTCGTTTACGGAGAGTTTCAGTGATGAGGCCAACATATTGTGCAGTACATTGTTGGCATTCTAGTTGGTAAATTAGGTTACTGGACTCACATGTGTGATTGCCTTCTATGGTATAGATGGTTGGTGATGTTGCTAAAGAAAGTGGCTGCTGGATGATGTATTTGGCAGTTTTGCAAGCTGTTTTGTTACAGGATTGAGAGCCTTGTTGTGGTTGAATGAAAGTTGTGTCATTTTCAGTTTTGAGTTTAAGGTGTACCAGAAGATTTCTAAGTGATGGAGGCTGTTTATACACAAGTACTGGTGGTTTTTTGAGAATATTGTTGGTATGGCTGGATGCTTCCAATATGTGAAAACCTGACGCTAATATTTTGTTTATCTTTTGTAGGCCTGGGTAGTACTTAGTCACTAGAGGTATAGTATCTAGTTTTTCAGGTTTGGGTGATTGTGGAGTTTCAGCTAGTCGAAGTAGGTTATTAATGAGAGTTTTAGGGTATCCTCTCTCTGCAAAGGCTTCTTGAAGGTTCGTTGAGCGAGACACAAAGTGTTGTATACGGCTGTAAGATGGAGAATGACCAGGGTTTGGTTGTAACAAACAGGTTGATGGTAAAAACAAAAGACTTAACGAAATAACAGTATAGCAGCGTAAAGTTAATATGAGTACAGTGTTAACTGTCGGTAGGTAAACGACTACTGAAACGATGAATGTACGATAATCAGAAAGAGCAAGGATGGATAGATTTATCGGAAAGATATATGCTGGGTATAGCTATCCTGAGGTTTTATCTAAGTCTTAACCAAAATTAATATCACTCCTTACTTTACTCTATTTAGAATGTTTTCTAAAATGTTTCTGTTCAAATTCCAAATACTCATGTTAAATATTCAAGAATTGTTGACATTACCATTCAGAGAAAATTAAACTAATCATATCTAATGATGAAATATTTTTATTTATTTTCACCAAAAATGTTTTAGTTATAAATTCTGAAAATTACCCAACATCATTTCACATTTTGTTCAACCCCGCCTTAATATAAAATATGAGAAGAGGGATCATAAGACCAAGAATACACACCTACTGGAAAGAGTGGCAGGCGCATAAACACACTAATTACAATACAGCATCTTAGTGAATATCCTTCAAACATTTGAGATCTTGATCACTCAATGAACAAGACTAGTGCTATGTCTTGAACTTTACTTCCATTTGTTGGCGAATAAGAGTAATTAGAAATATGTTTTGTAATTAACATTTTCGTTTTTCGTTTACATCGATTATTTTAATTTAAGTAAGTGAAAGTACATACAAATACCTTGAAACCCTGATGAATATTAGAGATTCAAGCATTTGACAAAAAAAAAATCTTATTTGAAATTTTTAGAAAAATCTTAAATTTTGAATTCTAAAGAAAAAAAAAAGTGAAAATAGTTTTATTTTTAAAGCTCTGATACTCTTCTTGGTGGTTTAGAACCAATTATTTTAGAGGCAGTCTATGGACGAAAGGCATAGAGTCTAAAATGCTATTTTGAGAAAATCACTGAAAAGAGTTTAATTTTTATTAATCAATATTCCTTTTTTATTTTCATATAAATATACATATATATATACCGTTATAAATCATATATATAGCACTATGATTTATATAAAAACCTTTTATTATAAGATTATAATAAAAACTTTGTTATATGCTCTTTTTCCATAAAATACACAATTTTAATTAACAAGATTTGGGTGATATAAATTTAAAAATCAATTCAGAGGTTGATTAGGGTATAAATTTAACAAAATAAATGCTTAATTATAGCTCAACCATGTTTAAAAATTAATGTAATCAACTTCAGTGGCCTAATGATGATGGGGAGATCAGCTTTGAGTCCCAATCAGTTCTATTAAACGTTGTTTTTCCTAAATGGTTTCCCACCCGTCTGCCACACAAATACAGATCTATTATATCTAAAACACCTCCTTACTCTTCCATACCCAAATAGAGTAAGTATCATCCATGCATATAACGTGACCAGGTAGTTGGACATTGTGATACAAAAAAACTTACCCAATCATCAATAATTTTCTCAATGTCAAAGGGAAATTTTAGTTTCTCTTTGAGTGCATCAAACTCCAGTTCTAGGTATTCCCTCAAAAGCGAAAGGTGGAGGAGGAAGAATGTGGTCTCCTCAGGGGTGGAGATCCTTTTCTGGTTTTTTCCAAATTTTACCTTGTGCCAAAAACAAACAGGATGGTTGATATAGTTACTAAAAAGCATCCTTAGATTTACAATTGATATCTTTCACCCCCCGATTAATATTCGAAAGAATTAATAAGCCTATATCATATGATAATCTTCTAAAACCTCTTAATGTCAAAAAAGGGTAAATTTTGAAATAGACAAAAAAAAAGTAGTTTGTTTTCTTCTAATTAATAGTGCCGTGATCTATTTGAATCATACTACAGTCTGATTTTTATAGAAAGCCAGTTATTTTAAAATTGGAAGCTCATGTTGCCACTATGGCAGCAAAAAATGAAAATGTATTTACATTCTTAATTTGTTAAAGTTGTGACTTTATTTGAATCTTTCACAGCTTCCCTCGAATTGTGCTCTTTTGGTTCAGGCGTATGTTTGCTAGTTGTTTGCGGATGACCATGCCAAAATAATCCCTCCCTACTAACAACCACTGTAATCCAACTTCTCTCTCTCACTGGCCTATCTATTCTCAAACCCCCAACTTTTTCATACTCCTGTTAATGATAAAATAATTATCTGTTTACTTGAAAATATTACTCATGTATCATGTCTTAAGACTCTCAATAGCCTGAGGAATAAACAAACTATCATAACCAGTTATTTATAACCAGCTGGTTTAGTCCAAACATCTTAATGTAAATTCTACTTATCTTTTTGTTTTGTTGTAAATGCAATGGTTACATTTCACTCGTTCCCATCATTGGTTAAGAGTTAATTAAGCCCAAGAGCTTTGTCTGCTGGTAGAATTTCATTCTTTCGCATTCCAAAGCATATTATGACAGGCCACACCACTACAAATATCGAATACCAGTGTAATGGTGCACCCACAGTTTGAATTTGTATACAAAGCCGTGGCTTCTATAGGCTCAAAGAAAATATCAATGTGGTGCGTACTTTTTTCAAATACCGTTTATAAGTTATCATGTCCCTTTCCAAATTTAAAAAAGTAAATAGTGAGGGTCACATTTTTAATAAAAAGTGGACTGAGGATTATTTTTGTATTGTTAAAACAAATCGGGAAATCTTGAGGATTTTTATAAGTGTCTTAGTGGTGAAAGACTCTCAGCTTTATTAAAATTTGCCAGTAAATATTTGTGTGCATTCGGTAGTACCTACATTTATGAACAAACATTCTCAAGAATGAAGATAATAAAACCCAAGTAGCTCTACCATATCACAGACAAACATCTGCAAACAGTATTATGACATTGTATCCAAACTTACTCCAGATATCAAACTACTGTCACGTGAAATGAAAGCACAGAAATCCCACTAAATTAGTGGGTTTGTGTACATAGTGTATATATAATTAAATAAACGTTCTTGATAAAATTATGTTTATTAAATTATTTAAAATAAATTTCGTTTTTAGCATCAGAGCACAGGACAAAGCTGTGTGCCAAGAGTGAGCGAGAACCCTTTAGCAAAAAATTTCAGAATCAGTGAGCAAAATTAATATCAAATACTAAATGTGCCATTATGAGATATTATTGGCTGATTATCGGACTGACAATCATAAAAGCCCACATCTAGTAGCAAAGTGAACATATTATGTGTATACATGTGAAATTGTTTTGGTAATCTGTTCTTAAAAGTACTTTTTACATAAAAAAAAGGTATTTTAATGTTATAAAGTTATCCCAAGTAATGTGAGTTTTCGAGAGTATGTAGTGGGCCTAATCCCATTAAACTCAAACTACCAAGACCCTAAATGTAATAATATGCCAACACAGCTATTAATAAGCTATAAATCACTAATTTGAAGACCCATATAGATGTGTAGTGATTGTTCCCACATGCTCGTTCAGTATGTACCTCTTCTCTGAGTAATGAGAAGTGAGGCTCGTGGGTACAAAGCCCCAACATGATGAGATCAGCATCCAGGCCGTACAGACAATGCCTGGTATTGGGGTCATAGTCAGGCTGGCTCTTCATGAACCGAATGTAGTCCATTATCTTGTGTTCACCTTCCCCGGGAGTCTGGAACAGCACAGATTTCGTGTTATTTCCCGCGATCAATTACTAAACCAAAGTTGACCAATTATAGTTATATTTAGGATGTAAATAAGGGGATGCAAAACCTACTTCAATCCCAAACCCAAAATAAATAAGGTTGAGTATTATATTGTGTCAACCCATATTAAAGAGAGAGCCCACAATGGCTATTGATTAGTACGCGAGATGAAATTTGACCCGCTTCAGTAGTTGAAAGGTCCGTAGTCCTAAGAGACTGGACTGCCAATGAAGAAAAGATTGGGGTTCAAATCCTGGTCAGGTGTGTTAAGTTTTCCCCCCTAAGAGGTTCCTCGACTCTTTTTCCACATAAGTGTGGGTTCATTTCCTACAAAATTCAACCTCCTATATCTCTCAATCATTAGTGTAACCAACAGATAATGCTTATGACCCAAATCGGTGAAAATATGAGGTGAAAAGGGGGTGAATTTGAAACCAAGCATTGAGATAATAGTACCGACACCAAAATCGGCAAAATTTTAGAAATGGTTCGACTCTAATACATGTTATTCAATGAGAGTGCAGATTTTTGACATGTGAACATTAATTTTAATTAACATAAACGCTCAGAATGAAAATTATTGAAAATAAATGTGGATTTTAGTTGAATTTTTTATTAGGGTGATTTATATTTATAAACCAAAATTGAACATTTTTAAAAGTTCAAGGATTTTAATTTGTATTCAAGATTCAAAAGAAAATTTAAGATTTGTATTTGAGAAATATAGGATTCAACCCATCTCTTTCATTAACCACTTAATTCATATAATTAAAGGTAACAGAATGCAGCGTGAGAAGTTTGTAATGCCTTCAGGGTTACCTGTGCCGTTTCAGAAAAATATCTGGGGTCCACATTATAATACAGTATAACAAATCACACTTTTTCAATTCAAACAATTTATTCAAACAAAAAGTATAAGAGGTTATAAACTGTGTAACGCCTCGCCTCGTCAACTAGATCAGATGTTACCTCTCGGTTTTTCATATGCGAGTCAAATGTCCTACCGCCACGCAACTCCCTTTTCTATCCTTGCGACGCCTAGCGGCGGTCTCACCAAACATCCCGGGAAAAGGAGTGAGGAGAGAGTAGGCCTATGCTAGCATACAATAACATGCTACAAGTTTAAATAAATGCACTTGTATTCATCTAGAGAGGAAATGGAAAATCAGTTGGAGTGGGGAGCTTGTTGTGAAAGGGAACACCCTCGGTACACTTAGCTTTCCAAATCAGAGTCAAGCCAAGTATTATGACCAACATACATACGTACCTCATGTCCAGAGAGGATGACCTTGCACTTTTGCCACATAGAGTCTGTCGTGATCTTATGCGCTACAAAGTACTTGAGCTGTTCGTGAAGCCTGGCCATGAACACTGTCCCTGGAGTGATGCAGTTGGAGTCAAAACGCTCCTCTTTCGGTAGTGCTTCGCCTTTTGACAAGGCTTGTTTTTCCAGGACTTCGGCTTCTTTGGCAGAGCGAAACCTTCAATGAAATATTTAGGTTTTTAACCATACTATTATTTCGTTTTCTAACTTTTAATGTTTTGTTATTTTCTTCAGAGTTTATTATAACTGATACAAAGTATGTTTATACAAAAAAAACTAACTAGGCAATGGCGAAACACAGGTATTGAATCCAAAAGTATCTATTTATTTATATATATATATATATATTAGTTTACAAAAAGTTACGTAAGACTTAAGCTTAGTTCATAATAAGACACACACACACACATATATATTAGTTTACAAAAAGTTATGTAAGTCTTAAGCTTAGTTCAGAATCAGACAACACTACAGACACCAAACTTAAAATTGAATTTTACAACAATAAATGCTCTTTCTTGCAGGATGTCTAATGAAAACAGAAAACAGAGTAAATGTATTTAATCACCTCTGAATTATACATTACAATTTCATTTTCCGAATGTTCAATTTAATTTGCGAACTATTTGTATTCCAATGAATTATGAACAAGGTCCGGATTTTGATTATGTGTCATCATTTTTTGGTACACACAGACAATGCTCATCTGTAACAAAACTTTTCATGATTCGCTGATTGTAGAAACTAGAAATGTATATTTTAAAGGTAATCCTTTGGTCATTTTGGAAGTTTAAATCATATTTTCTTGGTTTGTGTCATTTATGTTGAACAATTATTTTATTTTATTTTATTTATTTGAGATATTTTATGTGCAATTTCCAAATAGACTGATTGATTATATCAGCACATGATAATTTCTATAAGCAAGAGTGAAAAGGCCTACCAAAGTTCCCAGAAAAGGTATTTTCACATATCTTCCAGGGTTATTTTACATACCAAAATTGAAATGGGATCAACGACTTTACTTACCCTCCAAAGGAAGTTGTGCTATGAATTTTTATTGCTCAAGAAAAATCTGTTAAGCCCAGTTAGGATTGAAACCATGAACAGTGGGTCCTGAGGCAAGCACTTTACCCCAAGACCACCGAGGTCGACTAATAAGTATATTAATAAATAATATCAATATTTTATTATCGCATAAATGTTTTAAACATGCAGGTTGTCAGAATGAGAAGATAATCTAATCAATGAACTTTGTATTCTCTTTACCCGCCTCGGTGGCGTAGTTGGCTAACACGCTTGTCGTGTTGAGCTCTACTGCTGAGGGCGGGGAGATCGAGGTTCGAATCTCGGTCGGGTGAATTGGGGTGGTTTTTCCTAAATGGTTTTCCACTCTCCTTCCACGCAAATGCGGGTTCACTTCCTCTAATTCGACCTTCCCAATTCCTAATCTATTAGAGTAATTAGTACTTAAAGCGTATAACCCGAACGGGTAGTAAGAGGCGGTGCTAAATATTATTAATATTGTATTCTCTTCGTTTTTATGTTTGCCAAAATACAAATTCCTGGTGAGACTGAAACATAGCTGGAAAGGGTTGAGTTGGGAGGGGATGGCTTTTATTCTAAAGGAGATATTTTAAATCAAGGTTATATTTAGCGGAATGCAGGAGATTTTTGCTAAAGAATTTTTATTGCATGTGTATTTTTTAATTTACATTTGTGAAGTGTGTGTTTGATTTAGTCGTGTGCATTTATGGAGAGTTTCTGTTCATATGTTTAAGTCATTTTATAAATGTTTTCAATCTTTTTAGCTAAACAAAATCCGGGCCAAGTTGCTGACATTTTTTCTTCCTAGCTCTTATATGTTTATAGTAATGATGGTATTAATGCTTATATGTTAAATATTTTTTTCAGGATAGATTAAAAGGTTAAGAGGTAAATATATGAGTTGGTTTGAATATTTTAGATCAGAATAGTGAAAAGGTGTGGAGTGCAAAAAGGTTAATAATGTCCACTTCTTACACGTTTACAAATATAAAATATAACTTTAGTTTAGGTGTAAATACTTACCTTCGTCCACGCTGCTGATTCATTTTTGCCCTTGGTGCGACCCCATCTATTGCCATAAAAAATAATTTCTGTGGTTGGATCATACGAATCAAAATCTGGAATAATAGAGATTAAAATAAATAAGCATACATTTTCATGGGTTTTTTAATTTCAATTATAATAATTTATTAGCTTAGTGATTGTTTTTTCTACTCTTTTACTCCCTGTGCCAATCTAATAGTGCTGAGCCAAAAACTAAAGACAATGATAACTTATTGAAAATTCTGACAATAATGGCATTAACATTTTAGAAAACATTAAGGCTAAACTTAATAAATAGTAATATACAGTATAAGAGAGAATATGATTGGTAAGTTCTTTTAGATTGAAAATAATTTGAAATATTATTATGAAAATTTAATAACAGATATTCTAAGAGAAAATATGTTAAGACATTGTGTAAGACACAAAAAAACAGAAAAACGAGTAACATAGTTTAAAATTACATAAAAGTGAAATAATATTGATTATACAATGTTACTTTAGTAAAATTGTAAAGTAAAATAGATTATATTGAAAATTTTCAGTTTTGTTTTATTTACTCAGGTAATAATGTAAGTTACCCAATTCTTTTCATGTGTGATTTGTAACTATTTAACTCGGTTTTATATCATATTATTTAAATCTCAAACAGGCATGCTAGTATCTATATTTAACATGAGTAGGCGCTAATTTAATATTAATGGTACCGTGGTCCTCTCCATACAAACAGTGCCATAAGAACAATGATTTGCAGCCTGTGTGTTGATATTCATTACCCTTTTTTCCCTTTCTAAGTCATCCCTCATGCCATTTAATGCCCTAAAAGCAAGTTCATGTTGGATTCTAATAGGTCCTCGTGGTGGGAACAGCCACATAATCGCGCTTGACAAATACGATGCTAAAACAAAGATGCTGCCAGAATTATAAAATTTATAAATTTTGCAATTCAAAAGATATTTGTAAACATAAAACCTGGTTTTATTTTGCTCAAACTGGATAAGCAGCGCCTTCAATGCCAACATGGACTGAACTGGCCTGTTTTTTTAAGAATATTACTTTTTAAATTATAATCCAACTTGGGACATAAAAGATATATATATTCACCAAAAATTAGAGCTGTCAAAATATATTGTCACAATTAAAAAAGAAAATCTGTATTTCAAAACACAGTTTACAAATAGGTTCAATTCATTTTTGTCCAGAAAATATTGATCTGAAAATGCAAATGTTGAATAGGCACATATGCAATATTTATAAAAATTGGAAATGCTAAATTTCTTACCTCTATATAGTGAAAAATATCTCTGAAAATTTTTTCTTCTGATATCCTGAAGTGTGGATCAAAGTCATTTGGGTGAGAACACATGTGTATTATCCCATTCATGTCCAAATATAAATTGTCAAATTCAGGAATCTATATTACAAAAAAAAACAGATAAATCATTCATACATTCAAAATGAACCAAAAAGTGCATCATTATTATTATTATTATTATTACATTATGATGATTAAGCGCTAGTTTTCCCAGGTTCGAGTTGGCTTACTAATTATTATAGCCTGCTTCGGTGGTCGCATGATCTAGGGCAGAGGTTCTCAACGCTTTTTTCGCTTGTGTACCCCATGGCAGCCCATTCCCATAATTTTAGCAAAATGTTTAATTAATACGAGAAGTAATTATTTCTAATTTATTTGTTGCAAGTGAAAATAAATGGTCTAATAATGTGATTAAAAAACAAAGTAATAATAAGGTGAAATATATTTTTGCATTCAAAAAGCAAGTTAAAATAAACACCAACACATTTAATTTATCTATTAATTTACTAATAATTATAAAACTATTTTATGTTTGACATTAAAATCATTTTCTCAAGGCCAAATATTGAAGAAAATCTGAACCGCCCCTCGTCATATAGTTGGGTTAATTTCATAA
Source organism: Timema poppense (assembly GCA_902141375.1). Lineage (NCBI taxonomy): Eukaryota > Metazoa > Arthropoda > Insecta > Phasmatodea > Timematidae > Timema > Timema poppense. The sequence continues at coordinate 200,472 of CABFOV010000363.1, forward strand.
CTTTTGACTGATCTTTTGTCTTACACTGCTGGTAAATGTACAGTAGCCCCATGGCTTCTTTGGTGCTGACTGGCAGCCTTAAAAAGTTACCAGACCAAATTATGTATCCCTACGCCGAACCAAATGATCTGCAAAAACATGTGTTTAGCAGCTGTCACATTTGACAGTCAAAATTTAGGTATTATACCTAAATGTTGACTGTCAGAAGTCAGCTGTGAGCTGTCAGTCAGCACCAAAGAAGACATGGGGCTACTGTAGTAGCTCTTTCCACCATTATTTGAATAATTTCACATACCCCCAAACTTTCTTGCACATACCCCTGAGGGTATGCGTACCCCACGTTGAGAACCACTGGTCTAGGTCATCGTTCTCGTGTTAGACTAGACTGCCAAAGACATGGAGATTGAGATTCAAATCCCAGTCGGGTGTATTAAAGGTGTTTTTTTCCACTTGGAGTGCAAAACCATTTTGAAATCGTTTTCCACTCTTCCTCCATGGAAATCTAAATTCAACCTTCCTCATCCCTGGGTCATTAGCGTAATTAGTACATATGTGTATAACCTGAACAGGTAGAAAGACGTTGCGCTAGAAAAATCTTATAATGTAATGCAATATAGAACAATGGGATCATTAGTTGGGGTGGACACATTAACCCCAATCCCCAATAATTGTTTGAATAGGACATCCTTTAAAAGCTATACAAAAACTGGAAGTGTTTTACTTAGAAAAATGAAACTATGTTTGAAGTAATGTATAGATGATGCAAGGTAACTTACCAATAGTTTTTTCAGAAGATTTATTGAAACAATACCATTATCATATCATTTGTGTTATTTATTTTCTAACTCAGAGTAAAATAAGTCCATTCTGCCCTTAGTTAAGAGCAAGCAACACTATGTTATTGAATTCTCTTTATCTAAGTAAATTAACAAATGGAGTTAAATATAGAAGAAATGAATGGATTTGCTTTGATTGTAACGAAGGGGCTTCTGATAGGGATAGGAATTAACTAGTAATTTTATGCCACATAACATTTACAGGGTGGACAAGAAGTAATTGTAACCCTAACGCTAATCAACATGTTATTTGAATAGGTAGTTTGGCAATAGTGTTTATTTGGTTCTTGGTTTAAGTTGGCAATTTCTTATTTCAAGGTGACCAGTTTGTTTACTCACTCATTCATAGATACGAGGGGGGGATCCGAAAGAAACCGGATTGAAAGTGTGTGGCCTTTCCTAGGTGTAGTAGAGAGTTGGGTGGGTCTACTAGAGACCTTCCCAAATCAGTTGCCCAAATGGTGTCTGCGTAGCAGGTTACATTTGATTGTAGTGTTGTTTTTCTCAACTGTTCTTGTTTGCTGCCTGTGAAATCATTATGGCAGATTTAAAGGAACAAAGAGTGTGTTTGAAATTTTGCTTCCTGCTTGAATAATCAGCCACAGAAGCTTACCAAATTCTTCAGCAGGCTTTCAAGAAGAATGCTATGAGCAGCACACAAGTTTTCGAGTGGTTTGGGCACATTAAACGTGTCGAGATGAGTGTTGAAGAAGGATGCTATGAGCCGCACACAAGTTTTCGAGTGGTTTGGGCACATTAAACGTGGCAAGATGAGTGTTGAAGATCATGCTTGTTCTGGGCGCCCTTCATCATCTCGAAACAATGAAAACATTGAAAAAATCTATGAGGATCGTCGATTCACGATCGACGAAATTTCAGAGCAGACAGGAGTGAGTTGGAGCTCGTTCTTGACTGAGGATTTGCAAATGAAACGTGTTGCCGCTAAGTTTGTTCCTCGCCTGCTTCCACAGGATCAAAAAACCATTTGTCTGAATTTGAGCCAGGATTTGAAAAATCAGATTGAAGGTGACCCAAACGTTTAGACCAAGGTCATTACAGGTGATGAGAGTTGATGTTACGGATATGACCCCAAAACTAAACAAGGGCCTAGCCAGTGGAAGACCACCAACTCCCTCCGACAAAAAAAAAAGCAAGACAAGTGAAGTTGAATGTTAAGACGATGATCATTGTTTTTTTCGATTTTTGTGGAATTATGCACCGGGAATTTGTCCCCCCTGGTAAGACTGTTAATCTGCACTTTTATTTGGAAGTTTTAAGGCGTTTAAGGGAGCATGTGCAAAGAAAACACCTGGAACTCTGGTGATCAGGTGAATGGTTCCTTCACCATGACAACGCCCTCGCACACACGACCTTGTCTGTGAACCGCTATTTGGGCTCTCAGGGGTGGGCTATCGTTCCCCACCCTCTGTATTCACCAGACCTAGCCCCGTGCGGCTTTTTTCTGTTCCCGAGAATGAAAAAAAAAATCTAAAAGGAAAGAGTTTTAATGATGTGGAGGCTGTGAAAACAGCTTCGCAGAGGGCACTGGACGATATCAGAGTTGAAGAGTTCCAGAGGTGGTACAAACGGTGGGAAAAAAGACTGGACAAGTGCATCGTATCTAATAGAGAGTACTTTGAAGGAGACTGAAAGAATTTTGTAAAAAACTTATTGAATTAATTTTTTAGAGCAAAAGTCCGGTTTCTTTTGGGTTCCCCCTTGTATTTCAGTGTAACGCACTACAGCATGGCTAACGTAAGCTGCAACAGTTAACTGTAGAGCCACACGTTCGCCAAAAGATAAGCGCATAAAAAAAAGTGGTCATGTTACGAGCTCCAAGCCAATCACAAGATTTCCGCCTTATCAGCGTGAGCTGTTCCGCTTAAGTTCAACTCATCTCTTACTTCGTTCGCCCTGAGATATGCGGCACAGGAGAACCAACCAAATCTCAGAGAAAACCATCTCAAATCAGTGTGCATGTGCATTTGATAATGTATGCACTCTATAACCAGAAGCAAGCAGTCAGCTTTGTTGGCCTTTGTGAGGAGATTCGAAAAGATAATCTGTTAATATAAAGCGTGTGTATCGATGTATTGGATTGTGCCACAACACAGCATTATACTTTGAAAACATCCATCGTGAGGATTATCTAATATATATCCACTGGAAAATATATTATATATATATTTATTTTATTCTGAAAATTGAAAAATGACACCTGGACATGGGAATCGAACCCGGGACCTTCGGCTTAGTACGCCAATGCTCTTACCACTGAGCTATCCAGGGTTCGTCCCGTGCCCATGGTCATTCTTCACTCATAGTTTAAGGCAGAGTCTGAGATAGACGTGCGGAATTCGTCAGCTTATAAACATGTGATTATCTAAGATCACAGCCATCAGACAATGCAGCCATTAGCGTTGCGTTGACTCTGCCTTAAACTATGAGTGAAGAATGACCATGGGCACGGGACGAATCCTGGATAGCTCAGTGGTAAGAGCATTGGCGCACTAAGCCGAAGGTCCCGGGTTCGATTCCCGTGTCCAGGTGTCATTTTTCAATTTTCAGAATATGATATCTATGAGGGAATATCCCCACTAAAATGCATTAACAATAGTTTCGGCTATTTGTTTCATCAATATATTTATTTATTTATCCACTAGAAAATAAAATATGTAGAAAATCAGCTGTTTCTAGTTAGTGTTGCAATGCATCATGGGTCAACTTAAAGTGTGTGAATTACTGTGCAAATTTTGCTTTATATTTTCAGTGAACATGTGAATCAAGCTTAAAAGTGTTGAGGAGCAGTTAGTGACAATTTTGTCAGTTCACAAACAATGGCGCAAATAATGGATGTGTTCCAGAATCGCTTTAATAGGGTGCCGCTTAGGCTGTTTCACACAATGTCTGTTAATGAATTATCAGATTGATACATGGAACTACACACTTCAGCCTGTCACGCTTTATTAGATCAATTTCCAAATGCAGTGTCCCGCATAGAGGTTATGTTTTCTGATGAATGTGCAATCTATGGCAGTTCACGCACCAGAAACTATTGATTCTGAGCTAGATTAGTGAGAGTTCTCATTTCACTCATGAGTTACAAAGGAATGTAATGCATGTAACTTCATATAGGCTGGGATGGTCTCACGTCATCTGCTTGAACCATAAAAAAAAATTAATTAGGGGTATGTGGACTTATTACTTGTCCTGTACAAGATAAGTAAACATTACACCTATATTCATGTTGGTAAAAAAAATAGAGGCTACTATAAAATATATGTTTTACAAAGCACAAAAAGAGTTAAATTGTGACTCTAGAATAGGGTTAGGTGGAATTTGGGTTAGGTAAAGATGTAGGTCTAGTTATAATTACACCTGGACACAGGAATCAAACCCGGGATCCATGTTAAGGTGTCATTTTTCAATTTAAAGAATATGATATTTAGATGTGGCTATAACTGTGATAAACAAATATAATAGCTTAACTATTTATCTGTCTAATAATAAATGTTAAAATAATAAGATCATATTGAGCTTCCTGTAATGGTTTATTATTGCCATGTGTTTAATAGGCTTATTTAATTAGTATAGCCTATGCTAAATATGCTGAATTAAAAAAAAACATTGCCCCAAAGGTCATAAATAAAATAAAATACAGTTACTTAATCTATAGCATTAGAAACTTGGAACACTATTATAAAAAAAGAAAAATATCTACCTATCCTTATTTTGAGCTAGTTCTATAAAAATATTAATTAATTGCATACCACTTAAATACTTCTGGTTACATGTTGGGACTATTCCATTCCCTTAAATATATAAGTACATTCTTCTGTGACTTGAGAGTTCATTTTTAACTTTTTAAAAGATAACTAAGTTACTAGAAAATCAAAAGAGTCTAAATATCTGTATAGGCTAATTCAAACTGTTGTATTCTTGTTGTGTGTAAATATTTTCTATAGAAAAATGTTTATATTGCTATGTGACAAACAAAGTGTATTTTAACTGTTGTATGAACCATGCCATTCCCCATTTAGCTATTATATCTAATTAATATATTGTGCTATTCAATAAGTTTTGTGTTTATAGCATGGGTCTTGTTAATTTGTTTTAAGGTTATTGTAAAAATGCATCTACATGCGAACTTAAACGGGTAAAAACTTAAAGGGTAACCGCGTAAGCCAGGCTAGTGTGTAGGACATGGGATTAGGAAAACCCACCACATGTGGGGTTGGATAGTGGCTGTTGTTAGATTAACTTAGTTGAGCAACGTAAACCATTTCCTGACTGTTAAATGTTTATAAATGTATTTGTTCATTAATAGCCTGGATAAAATCAGATAGCATGAGAAACCCTTTTTGATCCTACTTATCAAATTATTAAATCAGAGTCACTTGTAATAAAGTAAGGGAACTTGTTTTATAAAAAGTACAAATTATATTTTACCCTTGCAATGGCGATATAACTAATACCAAGACAGTATAAACTTACTTGGTACTCTCTAACCAATTCACTCAAACACGGATATCTTTCACTTATCCACCTGAAAAACTTAGGGACTCCCATTTTAAATGTTAACTTACTAACAGTATATTTCTGAAAATTGGCAAAATCAAAATTATTGAAAATAAACAATAATTTAGATAAAGGATATCATGTTTATTTCAATAGTGCCATCTTACCAACAAATACTTTTTTATAAAAAACAGTCATATTCTTAAATAAACCTAAAATTCCCTAAACATATCATTTGACAGGGTTACTTCAATATTTAGAAACAATTTTAACTAGTAAGAACGAAATTAGATGGGAAATTATTACAAAAGAATAAAGTAATGAAATGCTGTCAAGGGATATAAAACTTGATAATGCATACTCTATACCTCTTATGCATTTAATTACGCCTAAAATCTTAGTATGGATAAGTACAACACATAGTTTTGAGTTGATTGATATTTTCCACAGCTGTCACTATCTTGACCGCATAAGGTATAATTTATAAACATTTTAACTAGGCCCCATATTGGTTAACCGTTTGTTCTTTCACCCCCCACCCCCCTATCTTACTATATGTATGTATTATATAATTGTCTTGTTATATTGTTAACTGAACCTGTTCTCTTTGTAACTTTAATGTAACGAGCTAACTGCTCATTTTAAAGAAAATAAAACAAACAAACAAAAACTCATAATATAGATAACAATAATTTTAATGGTTGTTCTCTATGGGTGTTAAACATGGTCTCTTGCCCTACAATCATGATGAAAACAAAGATTCTGGTGTTAGAAAACAAGGTGCTTAGGAATAAATATAGTCAAAAAAAGGAATTAGGCTATAGGGGAATGGAGAGGGTTGCATAATGATGAGTTACATACCTTGTACTCCTCACAAGACATTGTTAGGTTAATTAAGTCTTGTATATTACGGTGGACAGGACATACAGCGTGAATGGAAGAATCTAGAGCTGTTTAGGATTTTGACTGGCAAAACTATTGGTAAGAGACCATTGAGAAAATCTAGACGCATATGGGGGGATAGCTTTAGAATGAACCTGAAAGAAATAGGGTATATTGGAGTTAACTGGATAGAACTAGTTAAATATAGGGATATATGGCATACTAATGTAAGAAGGTAAGTAAGAAGGTAAGTAGATATATTTCTAATTTATTTATTTTGTTATTAATGGAGAAGGTTGTAGAGCTGGTTAAATGGGTTTATTATATTCATGCCTAATGCATAGCTAGTAGCGAATAATGCAGGGATAACTAATGCCAAGGCAATATAATCTTAATTATTATTTTCAAATGTCTAAGTTATTAATCTATACATACCTACTGAATAATGCACAACACAAAATATCGGAATTTTAGAATACCTGAATGATGATAATTTCAAGTTTTGGTTAAAGCTTTTTCATCAGATTATGCCTCATGTTGAAATAATTTATCACCAAATGCAATCTCGAGAAATTAGTGTGTTTAAAGTTAATGAAGATATAACAAATTTCAAAACTGCTATTTTAGAATTGAGAAACTCAAAGTACTGTGAGAATCCTTCAATGACACTCATGGCAGAAGCTAAGGAAGTGTGTGACTATATATGTGTTGAATATAATGGACAGATATTCTTCCACTAAACACTCAGTAGCTGCTAAATTGTTCAACGAGAATTGCTTAACTAGATTTAAGAATGAACATCCCACAAAAGAGATAGTACTGACCACTGAAGCTTATCCCATGACTGACAAAGAAAAGCTTGAAACTGAGCTAAAAGTATTTTATTAGCTACTGAAATTTATCTTGGAAAATAATCTAGATGATGTTTTTAGTGAAATTACGATACTGATGAAAATCATCTTGACAATTCCCATGACTACATCAGAGGTAGGGCGCTGCTTTTCAACGTTGAAAAGAATACAGACTTTTTTAAGAAGAACTATGAATTCGAAAAGACTAAATGCGCTTGCAGTACTTTCATTGGAGAAAAATTTCCTCAATTGTCATCCAAAGATCAAGGAGAAAATTATTGAACTTTATGTGCAAATTAAAACAAGAAGAATGGATTTCATTTTTAAATGAATAGATCAAGCTTGAACTGTAACAATTTAATTCAAAGCAAGTAAAAAAGTTAGGTTTTTTTGTTAATATTTTATCAAGTTCCTGAATAAATTTTCTTTTTTATACATGTTTTTTCCCCCTTTTAAACAATTCTAAAACAAAGGCTAAAAACTTTCTGGAGCAGCACCCCCATTAATTTTAGCTACGAGCCGCCACTGCTCGAATAGTTCCATGAGTATCAGTTGGAAAGAAATTAATTACTCCGGTGTTTGGCGGCTTTCAATGGAATTTGATACATACAGGCCTAACATAAGGTCTTCCTGTCGGCACTGACATTGGCAATTGACATACAGCTACCAAATATTCCGGTTTCATCTGGGTTTCGTGTTGCCTGACTGATGTACAGTCAATACAAAAGTATGCCTTTTAAGATGTTTCATACAGTTGATTAACAGAAGCGGATCTACACTATAGGCCCACTAGGCACGGGCCTAGGGGCGGTGGCCTTTTGAATGATATTTTATTTTAATAATCATGTTTAAAAATTATTGACTAACATTATCAAAATAGTTCAAGTTAAAGTCAAAACGACAATATTTATTTTTAAATAAGTGTACTTTGCAATCGCTTCTTAAGTGACGTCAATATCCCTTTCTTCATAATGTTAACTTAAGCTACTGTAGGAAATGTTCATACCTGATTATCCGCAGCTCTCCCACCACCACCACCAATTCTTTACTCTGAAAATTCCTAACGCCCTTGACAAAAAAAATTGTTTGGGGAGGAGGGTAGCAGGGGGGCACATATTATAATTGTGCCTAGGGGCGCACAAATTTTAACTCCACCAATGTTGATCAAAAAAGAAAGCAAATAATTATATTTAATGTTTTATAGTGAAATGTTATGTAATTTGGCCAAAATTAATGGTCCAACAAACATTATGTTAAACTAAAATACCATTATTAAAACTTATTTGACGTATTATGAGAAACTCTTGTAAATGTGTAATTTATTTAGTGCACTGTTTTACCACAATTAAAATTTATGTGACATTAAAAATGAACATAACATAATTGTGATTGGTTTAAGAAATGTTCTTTGTAATGCAGGTCATATATTATGTTATTGTAGTGCTATTTTATTTTAAATGCTGTACATCTAATAGTAGATGAACTATACATTTATTATAAGCAAATAAACTAATTATGAAATATAAAGGAATAAAACTCATAGCCACAGCACTGAATCTTAACATTAAATTAAGAGATGTTAGAAAATATTTAATCAATTATTATATACAAACACTTTAGATTAGACTATAATATGATTAGGATCATCAACGCATAGGAAATATTAAGGTTTATTTATATATTTACTATTTTGTTACTTATTTAAATTTATTATTTGCAATTTTGGGGATAGAATAACGAAATATATATTATCTTTTGTAGCCTACTTTTAAAAAGAATCCGAAATGCGATTTGCTTAGTAAGCAAGCTTTTCGATTTTGTTCTTAACAACAAATATGTTGTATTTAAAACGCATGTGAATGACGCGTTTAAACCATTATTAATCTGATACAGATTTTGAAAAATGAGCTTTACGAAATCAATTTTTTTAAGTAGAAATAACACGTAAAATATGAGAGTCAATAAGTTCGATTCTCAATTAGCTGGTAGAAAATAAAAAATAAAAGAATAACAATGGCACGAAGAAAGTATTTACGCGAGTGTCTAGAAGAAGCAATACTAGCTCCGTGTCTCGAGTAACTGTTGCCATCTAATGCGAGTATAGAGTATCTCCGATCACTGATATCTAAATCACCGATACTTTTGAGATCGAGTCACTGGGAGTAGTGGTGATCATATGGTATCGGTGAAAAATTACAATCAGTGATGTATCGCCCATCTCTAATATCAGCCAGTAATACAACATTTCATTATAAGTTCCATGATATAAATATTAATTAGTTTTATAAATGTGTAACCAACTAGATTGAATTAAGTTAGGCCTACTGTTTTAGTAGATTCAAAATTTTATACCTCAAAATATAAAGAGGTAACATAGGTATCAGGAAAAGCACTGAAAATTTTTACCAAATAATTGTAAAAAAAAAAAGAATGAACGCTTATGTTGCTACCTAACTTATTACGGAAGGCCTATTAGGTTATGTTAAGTATACAATGCTATTTCTTCATGTTATTTGCGTAAGCTTATATGAAATAATTTATTAACACGCCTTTTAAAATAATAATATTATGTCCGCTGGAAAACTTGAGATAAATAGTGTCCACTAATAGATTGCTTCTTTTTGATCAAACATTTTATCCAGTGTTTTAAACGTGATTAATGTATTTACAAGCTAACCTAAATTTAACATAGCAAACTACAGAAACACTCTTTAATCTACTCAAAAAAGGTGATAGAAATCAGGCACGAAAAAATATATGGGTTCACAGAAATTTAGATTAAAAACACCTTTGATCATTTCAACACTGGGCCTTATATTTATTATTATTATTATTATTATTATTATTATTATTATTATTATTATTATTATTATTATTATTATTATTATTAAACACCCTCTTTGAAATATGTAGGTTAATATTCAAAAAACACCGTGCACAGTTCAGCGGCCACAAAATATACTTAAAATACTATTGGTAAGAATCCAACCAAAAGTGAATCTTCTAAGCTTCTTCCCTCCATGAAATATACAAACTTTCTTTTATTTTAAATTGTTACAAGCAAACAAAGTAACATAAAAAAAAGTTGGTAGCAGCGCTTTGCGGTGGGCTGCAGAAGCTAAACGCTGGTTAATCCATGTCCTATAGAGGGTGCACCCCATGGCAACATCAATGTATTTATTTCGATGTTCATCCTTATCAAGATTGCGATAAATCTTTGATAAATTTATAATATGTGGGTAGCGCCAGTAAATTGTCAAGATCAAGAAATAGAATTGCGATAAAAGTGAAAAGTCTGTGGTAAATTTATAATATATGGTAGGGATGGGTTGTGAAATCACAACCTGTTCCTTTGTCACTTCTCCTCTAACGTTCACAAAAATCTCTGTTCCCAACCTGTTCCTAATAGACGAAAGGAGCTGTTCATTTTTGTCTCTGGTCCACGGATCAAATATGTGCTGTAACCATTGATCTCTCTAATATAACTGGATGGACATACACAACCACATTGCCAAGGACAAAAGCATAACGTTCAAGTTTATTGTCTGCTACATTGTGGGGGGACAGATTTAATGGTTTATTTCAATGTTCATATGTTAAAACATGTATCAGATGAATAAAAGTGTTATTGTTTGAAAATAGTGAAGTATTATACCACACTTTCCTGAAGAAACATTTGCATTAAAGGATATTCAATTCCGTTTTACAGTTAATACTGTACAAATACGAATAAAATCCTATAAAATTTAAATGTGTAGTTATATTCAATGTTGTTTACAGTCTTCCAATCTACACTTATATCTAAAGTTGTTATTAGCTTGTATATTGGTTTCATAAACCATATTATATTGAAATTTCGATCAATATAATGAATAAGGTATCTTAAAACTTGATAACATTTGTTTGAATGACAAATTTGTGTGGTTGACATACATTCAAACTATCACTTATGTTTTAGGCTTGTAGAAAGCATTAATATATTACCATTAAAAAAAGAAGTTGGCTCATATCGCTTTCAGAAATCATATTTTGTTGAAAGTTTGGTAACTATGATGATTGAAACAAGTTAGTTGAAAACTGTATTATATTTGTTTGAATGGCATACTTTGTGGGGAAGTCTTACGTTCAAATGATAGTTTATATTATAAGCTTGTAGGAAGTACGGTATCTTTTAAACCCTGTTTTTAGTAATAATCCCAATATGTAAGGCTTTATTTCTGACCAGACTACTATCACATGTATAATATTTTTGTAGTATAAACGACCATTTAGAACGTAAGTAGAAATTTCCTTCTGGAAGGTCTTTTATCCTACCTAAACACAATTATAGGGTAGGATTCTGGTACGAGATAAAGCCTTACAAGTGAGCTTCCTTCAATAATTATCGTTTATATGGGCTACATCAACTTATTTAAAGAAAAACTAACCATTTTCGAACTTTGTTAAGTTCTTCAAAGCTTTTACTAACATATTTATTTCATTTATCTAACTACACAATGATTTATCTCATCTAGTCTATTAAATTAATGAACTATGTCAAAATGCCACATTGCCTTGTATGAGTGTAAGAAAGAGAGAGAAAACCGAAAGTTTCTCTTTCTTAGACAAAGGTGTGCAGTCGACATATCGAAAATTTCAGCCACAGATATCCGTCCAGTTATATTATAGAGATAAATGGCTGTAACTGGTCCGGAGTAAACTTGTTCCTCGTCTGTCTGTCACAGGCAGCACTGGAACAAGTCCGGAGCAATATTCTTCCTTTATGCTCCGGAGATATTTTGAAGCAGTCGTACAGTAGAATAGAAGTGTATACTTTGTGTTCTTCTCACAGCGCTGAGATCAGGTCCGGCGCAACCTTACTTCTCTATTGTATAGGCCTAGTTTAGGGTTGGTTTGTGGAGTCACAAATGAGATTTGAAGGGGACAGCTTTCGTAGTATAAACATTATTTCCATAATACAACCACAGTATGATGTGATATATTCTCACAATAAATTGTTACTTTGATGATTAACATTGATTGGTGATCAAATGATTCAAGGCGAGAGTCACAACTTACGGTCGACTGACTTTTTTTTTAATTTAGCCCACAAAATATTTAGCAAACCAACAATTTGTTCAAAAAATGGACTTAGTAACTAATTACTACACAGGAAATGTAAAATTGAACATTTTTGCTACTTTTTTTCAAATTACTCAAATATTTTTTAAAAACCCATATGGCCCATGATATCAGAAGGGTTGCCAACCATCGGTCTCTGGCTTCACTCTCACATTAGACTGGACTGCTGATGGCAGGGTGATTAAGATTCGATTCCAGTTGGGTGCGCTGAGAGTGATTTTTACTAAACATTTTAACTCTCATTCCAAATAAATGTGGATGCATTTCTTCTAAAATAAACCGTTTTCATCCCTAACATATTGGCGTAATTAGCATAAATGCGTATGAATCGCACGGGTATAGTAGAAGAAGTGCTTAAAAAAAAGGACTCAGTTGGGAATAGGTACAAATATGTGACAAAAAGGAGCAGGTAGAAGGAACAGGTCCAGTGGTGGAGCAGTAGCAGATTGCTCCTGCTCCACTAAAGGAGCAGTTTTTTCCATGCCTGGTTTGAGTGCTGTATCAAAAGTGGAACAGCGCAGATAATTTGGAACTGTTCCAATAGTGTGTCTCAGCTATGAACAGATACAGCAAGCATCAGTATCAAATCGACACACATTTTTATCAATCGCATCTCTTCTTGATTCCTGATAGTGATGGGTCGTTCGTGAGCGAGTCATTCAAATTGAACGACTCTTGAACGAGAGCTGTGAACGAACGAATCTCACTTCGCGAGCGAGTCATTCACGCCACCATTATTTACGACTTTTTCTCTCTGGAAAGAGTCGTGAATATTTGTCATTCATGACTCGTATGTCGTTCCTCGGTCATTTCTAAGAAAAAAATCAACCATAAATGCTTACTATCGTTACTAGATAGCAGTACTGCCTACAACTGACGATTTTTCTTAACATCACTTAGACATAATTTTGTGAGACACTAAAAGTTATATGGTAAAGTTAATTATTATAAGTAATATGCGTAAGTAATACACTTAAAGTAACTTTTCCCACCCCTAGCCTACTGACGGTACATTTCAGCCCACCAGGGTGCCATATTATGTCTTTTTGAAATTATGTTATTTGTTAAATGTCGTGTCTTTTCTCGAGAGCCCTTCGGGGCTGGTGTCAACTGTTTATTCCCTTTATGTTTCTCGTGTATTATTCATGTTTATTGTTAGATGTTTTGAAAAATAAAATAATCAATTACAAACAATAAACACAATATCTTCGGATAAACTACACATAAATTTTAATTCGTTTATAAGTTGAAAGGGGAGGATAGATTTGCACGCTCGGAACGGGAATTGTGAGAACTAGTTAGCGCTCGCTCGTCAAGTTTGGTTGGTAAGAGGTGAAGGGATTGAAGTGAGCGATCCAACCAGCCGTGCGTTTGAAGATGTGAACGACTCTTTAAAACGACTGATCGATGTAAGCTAGTTAGTGATGGGTCGTTCGTGAGCGAGTCATTCAGATTGAACGACTCTTGAAGGAGAGCTGTGAACGAATGACTCTCGATTCGCGAGCGAGTCATTCACGCCACCATTACTCACGAC
>CABFOV010000364.1:8982-28861 GCA_902141375.1 Timema poppense
GGGGGGGGGGGGGGGGGGGGGGGGGCATTAAGGAAAGCTTTGCGTAGTGGCCTTTATTCTTTAACATAATCTCCGAGCTACAGAATTTGTCTGTCAAAATTGGGTTATTTCTATCTTTTCCATACACTGAGATTATTTTTATAATATAAAGACTTAAATGTAAGGTTGTTAGTGATTTAGAACTCTGTTAGCAATTTTCACCTCCGTTTTTATGTAAAATACCTACAGTCAATCAGGGTAACTTTGATCCACTTTTTACATATTTTCACTTACGCCATTTGAGTTTTAATTATATCTTGATAACTGATGGCTTATAATGAAAGAATATGACTCAAACTATATATTTTATATAACATATACCAGTATCTAAACATTGCTTATTTAACACTCAAAATAATCATTTTTCCCTAGCTCAAAGTTACACTGCTATTTGGGGTAACTTTGAACCACTATTAAAATTTGATGATAAATGCTTAATTTTATTCATTCTAGAAGTTAGGATAATTATTCTCTGACATGTAAAGTTTTGTAATGTTTTTACTTCATTATTAGAGGTTCCAAACACTTTAAGTGCTAAATATTTTGAATAATACTCAATTGAATAACATAGGTAGGAACGGAGGTTGAAGAAAAAACTGAAAATAATGTAAGAACATACTATGTAATGGTAGGAATAACTCAAATCATAAATTTAAATAATAATTTTCACTTCTTTCTGGTTAAAATTACACCCTAGTCTAATGTAAACAAATTCACCATCAAAAAGAAAATAGTAACATAAAAAACATGTAAGTAGGCTCCTACGTTGAAAACATCTATTGGATGAACAAAAATTCTGAAAGTCAAAAGTTAATTTTTACTTTTCTTTAGAAAACAAAAATATGAATCACATTTTATATGAATTGCAAATAAATACTTGAAAAATTGAATCAAACATTGTCATCTTCAATGAGGTGTACACACAATAAAAAATTATTAAAAAAAAAATCATGGAGCTTATTTAAAAATTTTAGAGATCAAAAAAGGATTGTTCATATCAAAGAGTCCTCTGCTGCTAATAGGCACAATATTATTTGGATCAAATTTGGAAACAATGTCAGATGCTATGTAAAATATTTCATCCGGCATCTCAGGCCAAGGCTAGCAGGGCCCCGATTTTACCATATACTGCACTTGAAAAAACGTAATGTCATCTTCTATCTTTATCTTTATCACTGTGCCTGGAAAAAATTCTCCATCATAAATCACAACAACATAATCATTGATAGAATAGTTTTCTGATTGTAATAAATCAACCATTTCAGTTGACATTAAGGCATCATTGCAGATATGTTCAATGACAACAGAACTGCATGGCTGGGATGAAGTCTCAGCTGGTGAGTTCTCAGGAGAATTGACAGCAGTTTGTCTAATAGTTTCAAAATCCTGTTCATTTAGATTCATTTCTTTTTCATGTTCAATTGAATTATGAGAAACGTGTTCTTCTCCTTTGTCAGAAATTATAAATTGGTGTCAATTTTAAATGTTACTTCTTGTTACTGGCCTAATGGTTTTCAGTCCACCTCTTGATCTAACAGATCCCCCTCTTGTTCTAGCTCCACCACTAGGAATAGTAGCAGATTTATTTTTGTAGAACTCCTCTACTTCTGTCAAAGATACACTCTTGCCTGCTTGAACTGGCAACTTGAACTTCTTTGGCTTCTGTAGTTTGCTTAAATCAGATGTTCTTACATTTTCAATGAACCCTTTAAATTGTTCACTAATGTCTTCCCTGATGGCTGAGACGTCTTGTTTATAAAATGGTAGCTTTGTGATAACACTATTCCTATCTAGTGGGAATATTCCAGTAGCCTCAAACCCTTTGGTTAGATTTGTTGTTGCGGTTGATTCTCCCATTTCTAAAGCTATTTTCAATAACTGACCAAAAATTGATTTTGGCAACACCACACAAGGTTTTCCTTCCCTGGTTTGTCTCGAATCTAAGAGGGGTTTCCTCCAGTTTGTTTTTAAAGAATAAATGTAAGCTACATCTAAAAGTTGAAGCAAGTGGGTGGAATTTGGGATAAGCATGATGAAGGATATATTATTGTCTGAACAAATTTTCAAGGTCTTAATGGACAAGTGAGCATCCCTATTTTCACCAATAACTTTTTTGCCGGGATTCTTGTTAGCATAAGGCAAGAAATGATGCTCAAACCAATTGTCAAATATATCTTGATCGATCCATTCATGAGGTGTTACATTTAATCTCGTACCCGATGGTGATCCAGAGAGCCAGTCTGACCATTTATGCTTCCTTTTAAATATAATATATGGTGAAAGGAACTGTTCTAATATATTGCCACAAAAAATTGTGGTATAGCATGACTTTGTACTATTGAGTATTTGTTCAGGATGGCGAGGCCCTCTTCTAAACAAAAGCTTCTTCTTTGAAGGTATATCATGGAAGCTGTTTTCATCATAGTTATATATATTATAAAGGAAGGTCTTTTATTTTATTCCCCAGGTAATCAAAGAACTCATTCACCTTATCTTTGTTAGCTTGGGCTCGGTTTCTAGCATTACTAGCAGCGAATTTTTGTACCAAAGATGACTTGTATCTCTTTAAGAAAAATCTTCCCCAATCCTATCCAGACATATTATTTTTGAATTGAAGTATTTTGCGTTGGGATGTTTCCAAATAAGACTTTACAATGCATTGAAGATCAAAGACCCAAAGGGTACACCAATGTCACAAAGGGCAACAATATGATTTACAAAAATATTTTATTCTTGTTCTGAAAATACTTGAGATCTGCCTACCAATTTACCATGAAAACTCTTCATTTTATTTCTAAGGTTATTACTTGGTATACCATAATCTCTCTTAGCTCTCCTTTGTCCAATTTTGCTAGCCTTAATGTCATTTACAATTATAATAAGTCAATCTGGAGAATAGTTTTTGTATGTTCTAGTTCCAAGTTGACGTTTCTTATGCTTGGTAGGCCTATTCATTTGCTCACGTTATATTGAATTTAAATGAAAATTAAAATATATAGTAGGCCTACAGTATTTACATATCACATTTTAAATTAAAATAAATATAAAAATAAACATTCTATTGGATTATTAAAATGTACAAGGGCTATCTTTTAAGTCCATGAAATTGTCTTTTATAAGCAAGCCATTTTACTAAGCAAATTTGATCTTAGAAATTACTTTAGAAAAAGTGTAAAAAGTGGTAATAATAATATTATAATGGCAATAGAATACATTATATAAGTAGTTGCATCTAGTAATATTAAAGTCTTTGGATGAATTTTATTTTCAAGTAATGTGTTAAATTCAGTTTAACATTGAACCACCCACAGGCTAACTTTGAGCCAGTTCAAAGTTAGGCTGTATTTGTGAATAATGAGGTTACTCTTACATGTGATTTTTTACTGTAGATCCTAATATTTTTTTAATGAAAATAATATGTTACCTTAAAAAATGAAGGCTTGCAGAATATTTGTCCAAAAATTGATGTTTACCCTTCTTAACAACAATAAAATCAATAAACTTGAAAATGGACTTCAAATATTTGCTCAAAACAAGAGTTCACAATTGCCACACAAATGAGCTTGTGACTAAAGTGACGGTAAACTTATATTTCTTACAAGAAATAGAAAATTTCAATGTTGCCAACACATAGGGAATTTAAAATAAAATGTTGGTCTGTCTTTTAATATAGTTCATTCAAACAAAAACAGCTAGTGGCACAAAGTTAACCTGATTGACTGTATATTTTTTAAATAATGAGCCGGTAGGTAGGATCTAATTAACTGTTATTAAGCATCTGAACATCTGCTAAATATTTCAGAGATAATTTTAAGTAGGGTGCCTCCTTAAAAGAAATGATAAAATATAAACTTTTCCATAATTTTTACAAGAGAATCAATATGCTACCTACCATAAAGAGCACTTTTCACAGACTTGAAGATATCGATGAGCTGCTGGTGGTATTTGACATCGACTGCAAATTGTGTTTTTGATATTAGATGGCATTTTGCTACTACACAATTATCACTGTTCCAATTTTTGCCCTTCTGAACAAATGGAGTTTGTTTGACTAAGGTAGGTTGGCTGAACTGCTTGGACTTGTTAAATAAAGCAGTCGGTGTGGGCTTAAGAAACTTGCTTGTGATTCCAATATTAGGTTTAGATGGTGTATTGACATTATTTGATCCATAGAAAGACAAAATAGAATGATTCCCATTCTTAACAGAATCCCTTTTATTTTCACTTTGATTACAAATGTTCTCTTGATGTGGGGTAGTTTTGGGGAAGTTCTGTTGTGCAGCCTGTTTTGCTTCCTTAATCTCCAAAGCAAGTTTTCTTTTTGCTTCAATAATTCTTAATTGGTCAGTGGTGAGTCCCGACATGACTTTTCCAAGAAATTGTGCACTTTTCAAAAAAACATTTAAATGTTTATTAAAAATACATGTCAAATTTTTCAAGGTTGCAGTGCCTTTTTTGTTTCATACAGAAGAATAGGTTATTAGTCCAAATAGCAGAACCGAGTTAACCAGTACCTAAAAATAAACACATTTAATTACAGTTTTTTTATAACTAGCATATATAGTAAAGCCTATATAATACATCTTACTACCTGTTTGGGTTAGACGCCTATGTATTAGTTACAATAATGTGTTGGGGAATAGGAAGGTTGAATTTAGAGGATCTGTACCCACATTTGTATGGGGGAGAGGGGAAAACAACTTAGGAAATACCACCTACAATAAACCTAATCGAGATCAAACCCTGATCTCCCAGTCTTTGGCAGGCTAGTCTACTGTGATAGTGGAACCTTAGGGCTTAACCCATGTGGCCACCGAAGCGGGTTAAGGGAGAGTAGACTAGTTGTTTTGTGTGAATGTCAGAAACATGTTTTATTTATTACATAACACTATCAAAATGCATTATTATTCACAATCAACATGCCACAAATTAGAGCATACGTATATTAAGATTAATTAGTTCTAGATTTTTAAGTATTAGAGTATTAAAAATGTATCTAGACATCACCTAGTGTACACCCATCCCACTGGTGTAAACAAATGCTATCAGACCAAACTTATATTTGTAATAAATTACCAACTTATATTAGTTTAATGTGTGGATAGACCAAAGAAAAAAAAAAATATAGCTTTAAATGTATGTAGGCTAGCATTTAAAAATCAAATTGTTTGGGAATGTCTATATCAAATGAGTCCAAAAAGATTTTTGTGTTATTAGAGCTTGATGTATGACGGAGGCTTCTTTAAAAACTAGCGAATCTTTCAGAATAAAATACATGGGAGATATTGGATTTTATTATTATTATTATTATTATTATTATTATTATTATTATTATTATTATTAGCACCGTGTCTTACTACCCGTTCGGGTTATACACACTTACGCTAATATGTAATGGTAGGGTGATTGTGAGATGAAATGAAGGACCTACAGTTTAACGTGGAATCCGAACCACGGTGGAGACCTGGCATTCCTCACATTTACAAGATGTCTTGTCAGAGGTGAAGGAAGGGTTTGGTAATCAGATAAATCTTTGCCGGTACCGAGGATTGAACCCCGGCCGCCAGCATAGAAGTCTGACACCTTACCCCTAGACCGCCAGGTCAGATATTGGATTTTGACTAGGACTGATAAGGGGATACATCGTACAGTTTGATTTTTTCCAAGCACCGTCTTTTTTTTTTGTTCAGGTTAACTTATACACTTACAAATGATTAACTCAATGAAATCCATACAGTTTTTCTCACTTATCTATGTTATACAGGAGTATACCACTGTTCATGTATATGGATGGTATTAACCATATTTAATTAATAATTTAGTGTAGGTGAAAAAATACATAAAATGTGTGTGGACACGAACTGTATTAATGTTTAACTTTAACATTATGAACTATAAAGTAAAACATGCGACGTCTTATTTTAAACTTCCTATTTAATTTAATGTTATTGGTTACGGAATTATTTGTTATTCTTTCTTAAATAGCAGAAATTCCCATAAACGAAGTAGATGTTTTATTAGCGCTAGTATAGTGTTTTCGTGTTGAGAGGTGGCCATTTGAGGGGACAGTGTTGTACTCACAAATTCATTTCTGTACTTTTTTATTTAACACGGTGTATTCTTCTCAGATATGTTAATTAAAACTATATATTATATATAGTCCTCGAATTGGTTTTGATAATATTATGTTGCCTTTGAAAAACAGGGATACTTTCTAAAATTGTTTAGTAGTTAAGGCTGCGGTCACTTTGGATGCAAGCTTGCGCAAGTAAACTGTATGCGCGAGCGTGCGCAAGCTTGCACGAAGAAACAAAATTCGAGTAAATCCATCTAAACCCATGGTGGCGCGCCCGAGCTGGTCACACTGAGTGCGAACTGAATGCGCAAGCTTGTGCAAGCTTGCCGCGGATCAAATACATTTGTTTCTTCATGCACGCTTGCGGTATTGACATGAGAGTTATTTTATTTCCCTTGTTTTCAAGAGGTGATAGTTTTTTTTCTTGTGGGTTTGTGTTTACGACGGAAATGGATATGCTAATAGCATGCGTTGAAGCAAGAAGGACCATCTGGGATGCCTGTTCTAAGAACCATAGCAACAGAGACATTATAAAGAAACTGTGGGCGGAGATAGGAACCATATTGGATATTCCAAGTAAGTAATGATATATTTGAAAAACGGCGAAAAAACTTTATTTCAACTTAATTATTATTGTTTTAACTATAACAAAAATCACAAAATAATATAATTAACTACTGAATAGTTATGCTTCATTATTAGTAGCTATCCTATGAAAGTTTGAACAATGTTTGGGTTATTTGGTATTGAAGTAGTGTTTAAAAGCATCTCCGATTTTAATTGCCTTTTCAGTAGCTCTATTGTATCTACGCAAGTCATCATTTGGCCGATAGTCTTGAAGGAACTGTGTTTGGTTTTGTGCAACATAACTATCCACTTCTGCACTGCCTTCTCTATCGATAACAATGTTATGCAACAAACACACACATTTCAGAATCACGTTTACATTGGCCAGTATACACTGAATTTAAGTTTTTAGAACTGGCTATATTCTCCATCATCATCTCTATTCTTAAAATAATCGTTAACCCATTCTTCCTTAAATGGCTCTTCATCCATCATTAAAAATTTCAACCCACCATTTTCCAACACAAATTCTTCTTCGTCCGATGACTCCATCTTGACAGCTCGCTGGAAGTGATTACTTGCACCTAGTTGCAACCAATGTGACCAGTTCGTACAAGCGCAAGCTTCTTGCGCACGCTTGCGCAACCTAATACTTGCGCAAGCGTGCATCCAAAGTGACCGCAGCATAATAAGGCTGTGCGGATATTCGAAAATTCAAATATTAAATTATGACATTTAGAATTATTCTAGCATTTTCGGGCACCTAAAATCAAGTATATTGGTTCATTCAATCTTACCATACTTTTTTATATACTATGCAATAACTATTTAAAGTGATGTATATTTATTTCAGTTATTTCAAATATTCACATAACTTTGTTTGGTCACTAAAACCAAATAAAAATATCCTTTGTCAATAAATCATCATGAGATTTGAGCTAGTAACCCTACATATTGATTGTTTATTTTGAGTTCCCACAATATACTTAGTACTCTTAGACATTGCATCAAACAGTTTAGCTATCTGCGTTCACTATTGGCGATCTCTAGGCATCTGCAGACTGCATTATATTAGTAATAAGTCTAGTTCAACCTTTTTTGGTTCTATTAAGGGGCCCATTCACGATGCAATCTTGAAGCAATCTGGTTGTCAATCTCATCGCTTTCGACCAAATTACCTAAATATTGCCTCGTCAGTGGGAAAAGGCAATCACATTGCAGGTGGTCTCCATATTGCCTGAGCAATACTTTGGTTGATGGTCTGGACCGTCAATTCGACTGTCCTCTCCGGCAATCTGAAGCAGATTGCGTAGTGGTTGCACCGTGAATGGAGTCAATGGACGAATCCAACCGGATTGCCAATCTTCTAGATATGCGCATACGTATAGCACCTGTTTTGTTTTGCGTCTTGGTCCCTACAATAGGTTGTGTGAATGCAAGTTGGTTATAATAGCTTAATGAATTTACTAAGATTTCGGTTTGGTTTTCGACAGTGAGTTTTGTTCATTATCTATCCACATATTTAAAATAAAACAGTCACTTTACAAATTCACAGTTACTTTATAAATACTTCGACAACAACACGTATTGCATTAAAACATAACATAACAGGGTACGAAACTGCACTAATTGATAGTATATGTCTACACGTCACAAAAGCCTACCTTGAACTGATGGAAACAAACAGAGGAAAATCTCGGTTGACAACCAAATTGATTGTATAGTCGCCTCGTTAATGAGGGAAATCAATCCACCGCCAATTTCAAAGCAATCACATTAACAACCAGATTGCTACATATATCGCCTCATGAATGGGCACCTTTAGTGTTTGATATGTTGTTCATGTGTTAATAAAATAGACGTACACTTTTTTTACATGCTTAAAGGAATTGTAAAACATATTCATATGAGTTCCGAACACTACAACACTTTGCCATTATATCAGGGAAACTAACAAGACCAACAATGGGCTTTATACTATATTTATTTTAAGGAAATTACCCCCACTGCCCAAAGATTATCTATCTACCTGACTATTTTTTTTCGTTCAACTATGAACTAAATCATATTTATGTTTGGTAATACTCACAATAATGAAGCCAGTCTGCAAGGGATGAGATCGTGAGAAATTTTTTTTAACTGTGATAGTAGGACCACTACACTGAAGGGTATTTCATGATATAATAAAACTCAAGAGCGTAGAAGAGAGGGTTGTGCGGAGTTTGGGTGTTCCGAGTTTTATAAACGGTTTTCCCTATGACAATTGTACTGTAAGTTGGTGCATGAAAGGATTTGGGTTCATGCATAGAGAGTTTTAGGTTAGTGTGCAAACCATGCCTGGTACCAGGGGCTAAGCTCAGGCCCCCCTCTCTTTGTAATATTTAACTTCAGTGGTGGCTAGACCGTCTTTTTCTAGGGAGCCATTAGCAAAAAAAAAAAAAAGTTTTTGAGGGTCGTGGAAACCCTCCGCCGTCAAAATGTCTAAAGAAATATTTAGCAGCCTTAGTCTGAAATATTTTTGAAAATTAGATACCTTTATAAAAGCTTTTTGGAATGGTCTTTCCACATAAACTTTTTCAAATTAGAATACCCCTATAAATTATTTAGAATGATTCTCCTCCTTGAAACTTGGATGCTCCTACACGCTATTTGGAATGTCCCCCTTCGGTCAGTTTTTTTTTTTAATTGAGTACCTCAAGAAGATATTTGAATGGCCCTCTCCTGAAAAATGTTTGAAAACTAGATTCTCCTATAAGTTATTTGGAGAGGGCATCCTCAAATTTTTTTTAAAATATTAAATTGTCCCTAGGATTAGATGCATTTCTAGAGGCTATTTTAAATTGTGTTCCCTTAACAAATATTTGAAATTTAGCTGATTCTATAAGCTATTTGGAGTGTCCCTGCCCGGAACATATTCGAAAATAACTATATGTCTCTTGAAGCTATTTAGCGTGAGACTCTTCCTCCAAATTTTACAGAATCTGATGCTCTGAGAATTTATTTTCAATAACATTTCTCTGGCAGTAGATTGGTCTACTCCAATTTATTTTTTTAAATTGAATGCATCTAGGATTTATTTAAAGTTTGACACAAATCCATATTTCAGCTTAATATTCAATTATATTAGAGGGGAGGGAGATCGATCTAAAAGGGGGAACATTTATTCTATGGGAAGGGGAGTTTATTCACGCCAGGAGGAGACAAGCTATTTTCAGAGGGGGATTGCCCCCCTCCTGTTTCTAAACTGATATTTAACTTTGGTTTCTAAATCTAAATAAACACTCTGGTGTAACTTTTACAAACGAAAATGAATGTACAAAAAATTAATAAGTAACTCAATTGAACACTGAAATGCTACTCACTTGATGAAGTACTTACTTAATAGACCTTGATTTACTCTTCGACTCTCTTTTTCTGCCAAATTTAGTTTCAGTACCAAAATAGTAGACCTTGAAACTTACAAACACTTTGAAACATAAGGCAATACTAGAACGAACCAATGGTATAGTTTTGACAAATACCAGTAAGTTACCCCAGTTTATGGGCTGGGCATGCATTATTTAATGGTTTAGATTTGATAGATATTTTATCGCTTATCATCTATATTCTATTTTGTATTTTTTCCATCTTCTATATTATTTTAATCTTGTGAACCTAAATTTCAGGCCCGGGCCCCCGGACCCGGTACCATGGTACCAATAGTCCCCCCTCCTCCGTACCCCCCTCCGCAACTAGTGGTGGGCCTGCTGTAAAGGGTTTTAGACTTGTGTATAGATAATTTTGGGCTCATGGTTGTAGAAGTTTAGTTTAGAGAGATTAAGATTCGCCAATAAAGGATTTCAGAACCATGTCTAAAGGGATTTAGAGATGAGTAATATGTTACAGTCATCTAGAAAAGGTTTTAGGACTAGTGTATAGAGCGGTTTGTGTTCGTATACAGAAGGACTACCATTCGTGTTTAGAGTATTTGTATGTTCGTTTAGAGAGGGCTCATGTTCATGTAATGACGGTAATATGTTCGTATGTAAGGGTTTTACATTATAGTAAAGATATCATTATGTCCATGTAAGAGGAAGTTATAGGTCTGTGTATGGAAAGCTGGTATTAAAATGGTTTATATATGCAATGGTGGTCGCATGGTCTAACGCGTCTAAATATTATTTATTTGGATTGACATGTGACGGCAAGAGCGAGACCCAGCTAGGATCGTATACAAGGTATTAGGTACCGTTGAGAGCGCACCATATGATCGTATACAAGGTAGTGGGTCCGTATAGAGAGAACCATATGATCGTATACAAGGTATTGGGTCAGTATAGAGTTAACCTTATGATCGTATACAAGGTATTAAGTCCGTATAGAGAGAACCATATGATCGTATACAACATATTGGGTCCGTATAGAGAGAACCATATTATCGTATACAAGGTATTGGGTCAGTATAAAGTTAACCATATGATCGAATACAAGGTATTAGGTACGTATAGAGAGAGCCATATGATCGAATACAAGGTATTAGGTACGTATAGAGAGAGCCATATGATCGCATACAAATTATTAGGTTCGTATAGAGAGAACCATATGATTGTACACAAGGTATTAGGTACGTATAGAGAGAACGATATGATCGTATACAAGGTCCATATAGAGAGAACCATATGATCGTATATAAGGTCCATATAGAGAGAACCATATGATCATATACAACGTATTGGGTCCGTATAGAGAGAACCATATTATCGTATACAAAGTATTGGGTCAGTATAGAGTTAACCATATGATTATATACAAAGTATTAGGTTCATATAGAGAGAACCATATGCTCATATACAACGTATTAGGTCCGTATAGAGAGAACCATATTATCGTATACAACGTATTAGGTCCGTATAGAAAGAACCATATGATCGTATACAACGTATTAGGTCCGTATAGAGAGAACCATATGAACATATACAAATAATCATATGATCATATACAACGTATTAGGTCCGTATAAAGAGAACCATATGATCGTATACAAAGTATTAGGTTCATATAGAAAGAACCATATGCTCATATACTAGGTCCTTATAGAGAAAACGATATGATCGTATACAAGGTCCATATAGAGAGAACCATATTATCGTATACAAGCTATTAGGTTCGTATAGAGAGAACCATATGATCGTTTATAAGGTATTATGTCCGTAGAGAGAGAACTATATGATCGTAAGTAAGGTATTAGGTCCACATAGGCCATTATATTGTATACAGGGTATTAGGTCCATATAGAGAGAACTATATGATCGTAAGTAAGGTATTAGGTCTATATAGAGAGAACCATATGATCGTACACAAGGTATTGGGTCAGTATAGAGAGAACCATATGATCGTATACCAGGTCCATATAAAGAGAACCATATGATCGTAAACAAGGTATTGGGTCAGTATAGAGAGAACCATATGATCGTACACAAGGTATTGGGTCCGTATAGAGTGAGCCATATGATCGTATACAAGGTATTAGGTCAGTATAGAGTTAACCATATGATCGTATAAAAGGTATTAGGTCCATATAGAGAGAACCATATGATCGTATACAAGGTCCATACAGAGAGAATCATATGATCGTATACAAGGTATTGGGTCCATATAGAGAGAACCATATGATCCTATACAAGGTATTGGGTCAGTATAGAGTTAACCATATGATCGTATACAAGGTATTGGGTCCGTATAGAATGAACCATATGATCGTAATACAAGGACCATATAGAGAAAACCATATGATCGTACACAAGGTATTGGGTCCGTATAGAGTGAGCCATATGATCGGATACAAGGTATTAGGTCAATAAAGATAGATTAATATGATCGTATACAAGGTATTAGGTATGTATAGAGCGCACCATATAATCGTATACATGGTATTAGGTCCGTATAAAGAGAACCATATGTTCGTATTCAAGGTAGTGGGCCCGTATAGTGTGCGCCATATTATCGTATACAAGGTATTAGGTCCGCACAAAGAGAACTATATGATCGTATACAAGGTATTGGGTCATTACAGAGAGAATCATATGATCGTATACAAGGTCCATACAGATAAAATCATACGATTGTATACAAGTTATTGGGTCCGTATAGAGAGAACCATATGATCGTATACAAGGTATTAGGTCACATAAAGAGAACCTTATGATTGTATACAAGGTATTGGGTCATTACAGAGAGAATCATATGATCGTGTCCAAGGTCCGTATAGAGAGAACCATATGATCGTATACAAGGTATTAGGTCACATAAAGAGAACCTTATGATCGTATGCAAGGTATTGGGTCATTACAGAGAGAATCATATGATCGTGTCCAAGGTCCGTATAGAGAGAACCATATGATCCTATACAAGGTATTGGGTCCGTATAGAATGAACCATATGATCGTATACAATGTATTAGGTCCTTATAAAGAGAACCATATGATCGTGTACATAAGGTTTTAATTTCGCAACTAGAGGGTTTTAATTCATGTATGTATAATTAGTGAACAAAAATACATAAGTTCACTTATACTCTAAGTTATTGTATGGATGATTTATACTCGTATGCACAAGGATATAGAGAGCCAGTGGCACGAGAACATCTCATCGACGTCCTCAGAAGAACCCGGTGCTATTGACCAACCACACCGGAAGGTTCGTCAACAGCGAGCAGCGTAGACGATACCGGAACACCTGAGGCAACTTCTTGTTAACAGGAAATGAACCACCTGAGTCGACCAATGGGACGCCCTCTAATTACGCAAGTAAAGTTCTTTGCCGACAAACGACACTTTCCCTTATTGCCGTTTGCCCCCCCACCCCACCCGTTCCACCTCTCAATGTATGTTGAGAGCACCTTTGACCACTCGGCTAAGCCCTCGTAATTTAATTGACTGTCTAGTATGGACTCAAGTTCGGCACGGTTATGATAGCCACGTGGTCTGTTTCTCTTGTGTAAAGAGTTTACAAAATATTATTATGAGGGTTAATCATCTTCTTATTACGTCATAAAACGAACGGAATTTAACAACCTGTTAAATGAGTGAATCACTTAATGTATTCTATTGACAGTTTGTTTTTAAACGCGTCAATATAGTGAGGTGTAATATATGGACAACGATGAACTACAAATATTCTTGTGGTATCTTATTTTAGTGGTGTTTATCAAAAATAGTAGTCCATGACACATTTTGAAATTTGATAATATAAAGAAATATTTGAACGTGCCTACTGTGTTTCTCACCGAAGATAAGTGAAATGTATCAGTAATTTATTATACAATAGCAAAATAAATTAGCAATAATTGTATCTGTTAATATTTTTTTGAATATTGGTTTCGAGATGATGTTTTTTTAAAAAAATGGACATTTCTGAAAATAGTTAAGTCAGAGTTACGTAACAATAACTCAAAACTATCTATAATATAAATCAATAATATTTTTAAAAGTGACATAATATTTATATATATATATAACATATATATATGTCAAATTAATAGAATAAATTTAGGCCTACTAATTAAACGTGTGTTTATTTACGAGCCATCTCTGTAAGAGATATTCTTAACAAATGCACACATTTACAAGTAGGAGACATAAGAGTTATTTAAAGTGTATATTAAGTGCAATGAAGCTACTTTTAATTGTTCAATTTGATTTGGTTAGCTTACACTGTGATTGGTTGGAGCTAATTTATTGGATTGCATACCAGGAACAATATTAAGACTAATATATTACGAAATCAGTTAATATTTGATTGTTTATATTGAGGACCATGGACCAATCTATGTAATTTATAAAAAACTGTACACGTGTATTTGTGAGGGAAGGGTTATCCTTTTACTGGCAATATTTGTCTGGCAAAAAAAACTATAGTTGAAATAAAAATTAAATTAAATTAAAATTCTTACTGAAATAATAGAAAAAACAAAGTAAAATAGGGTAATGCGAAAGATAAAATGGAAACTGACAACCAGACACGAAGACAGTAGATACAACAACGTGTTAGATACTGAAACCTATCTCGTCCTCAGGCCTATATGTGCCAGTTTGGTTGATCCAGGTAGGCCAATCACTGGTCTCATTTCGGCTTCAAATCAAGTTCATAAAGTTTTTTTTATTTTTTAAGATTAACGGGCGTCTTTATAAAAACAAGTTTTTAATTTTAAATATTACTTGGTAATATTTCTTCCTCTAGCAGAACAGGTCCAACATCACACTGCATCAATATACTCGTGGATGAAACTATTTACTTGAATATAGCAGGCGAAAGGGAGGTTTATTTTGTTGGGGGAGTGATGCGCATGCGCGATGAGGCATCACCTGAGCGAGGAAGAAAGCGCCGAGGTGCTACGTGCCTGCCGGGTGGGAGACCTGCGCCTCTTGAGGGTTCTGCGACGCCATCTTGGCTCGTCAAACCTATGCGCCGCGAGAGACCGGCGTGGAGCGTCCCCCTTGCACTACGCGGCCAGAGGGGGACACCTGCACGTGATGCAGTACCTGGAGCGGGTCTCGGGTCTGGGACCAGGGTTCGTGACTCGGACGAGGGTGGGCGCTACACCCCTGCATGATACCGCAGTACTGGGACAGCTTGCAGCGCTCCAGTGGTTGTTGGCGAACACGGCCTGCTTGTTGACAGACACAGACATGGAGGGAAGCAACGTTCTGCATCTGGCGGCCAGGTGAGTAACTAAAACCACCCCTCGATTATTAGATCTTAATCAATTTATTTTACTTTATTTTTAGTGCATTCAACACAAGGTCAATTAATGACTTAATTTAAACTATGGAAATGGGGAGGTTACCTCAGAATAAATGCATTCTTATCGGTGTAAGGTGAAGGTGTAAAAAACCACATAAAATCTATATGCAGATATTCACACTCAGTGTATTCATTCGCGATTTGAACGCCAACTTTCTTTTTCCCAGAAGTCAAGTTTGTTACGAGTTTTACACTTTAGACCACCCAATCAAGGCCTCGGGGACGTATCATTGGATACAACCTGAGAAAGGACATATGAAAACTATCACGTCTTTTCTCTATATTAAATTTTACAATTTCAAAAAATAGCTGGATAAAGAACGCATTAAGACCATTGCGCTTTTTTCTCTATTCAATTTTACACTTTCTAAGTAAAAGTGAATAGAACACTTGGCAAATATCACATCATTCTCTCTATTAAATTTAATACTTTCCATAATCAACTGAATCAAAAAACTCCCAAAAACCAGCGCGTCTTTCTCAGTAATCTATTTTACCCTTTCAAAATAAAATGGATATATAATGCTAGGAAACTAGTGCGTACCTCCCTTGATTAAATTAAACCCTTTCAAAATAAAAAGTAGGAGTAAAATATCAGACCAACTAGGTAATTGCTTACACAAGATGGCAGCTTTATTTTATTTATATTTTAATAACAAATAGTTTTGTATTTTGATTTTTTTTCATTTAGTCTTCATTAAAAGTCGTCTGTAATAATTATACTGTTATAACATAATTAATAAAGACAATCTGAAGAGTTTACTTACATTAGGTGGTGTACTGTACTTCAGCCAGAAGCAGATTTACCATATTATTGGAAGCAAAAAAAAAGGACACATTTTCAATTTTGTATGGAAATATTAAGATTTCTTATGAATAAGGAATTAAGACAGAAAATTAGCTAAATGGGCATATAAAATCATAAATAGCGCTTAAAACAAACATGGCATGTTGAAAAACATAGTTTATGCTCAAAGTGATTTTTAACTTAGTCCAAATTTCTTTAAAAGTTCAGTAATAATTTTGATATTTCTTATAATCATAAAATCGTTAACATAACATGTTATTAAAATATACGCACTGTTAAAATGCCCTTTATAAGTTCAGCAGATAGCCCCCGTTTTTATTCTGTCCATTGACCATTCCAAAAACTCAACTTTTGTTTTTTAAAGCTTGTCCGTAAATGTGAATATATTCGTTTGCATTTTCAGAAAACAATCAGGTTTACCTACAAACTAGGTATGTTGCAACTTTTAATTTATCAAAATAACAGAGTAATTCAATCATAAATATTTTTCAATCTTTTCGTCTTTACAAAATTTGTGGTCCAATACCCGCAACCAATCTCACATTTAAAAGAATCCAAAAAAATAATCTTCAGGTAAACTGAAAAAGGACGTAGGTAAATTTCTTTAAGTAAAAAGAAAACACCTCTTTTTAAAATACTATACATTGAGTATAAAATATAAGATGAATCATAATCATAACCTTTAGCATAAACTAAGATATTTATTATATATTATAGTCAATATTTTGTTGGGATTGCCTATCATTTTGTAGCAAGGTTATTCCAGCATATAAATTAAAATCTCAACCTAATACAGCATACTTCCGTCTCAAAAAATAGGATATGTCCAGGAAAATAAGGCTGTATGCTAGCCCCGGCTACAGGACACAATTTTGTTTTATACTTTAGTGTAATCTGACAACAGCATAATCAGTACACAATCGATCAATATTACATAACTTGTTTAAACCATTCTAGCCTAAAGAACACTTGAAACATGTTTTTCAACAAATTATTCGCTGGAATCTGAGTATTATAAGAGAATTGAAGACAAAATGACTGCTTATGTAATTAAGTTTCAATTACTTTCTACCCATTTTATATTTATTACTCAGCAATTATTACTGAAAGGGATTTGATCACAACAAATGACCGCATGACATGAGGTCATGAATGGTCTGATACTTGATTGATACTTGACTGATATTGACTTAAGAATAAGCTCTATAATGATATATTTTAACGATAGCATGTGTTTCACTTATTTATATTTGATAATTCGTCATCACCCTTTTAGATACCGCGCGTGCAGTGTACACACAAGCAAGAACTTGTCCCCCTCTTCCCCTGTCCTGCCAATGTGTTGTGAACTCTTTCCGTGCGTGAAGTGTTGCCTATTTAAAGGCGGTGTAGAGAGAGTAAAAATTCAAGGACGACGCCAATCGGTGAAGAGGGGCAAAGCGTAAACTTCCGTTATTTGGTAAAACTGCACGGTAGCTCTTTCGAGATGCCGGCGCGGGAAATTAGCTAATAGGGAGAAGGAGATATATTATTATGTGGTGCAACACGGGGATGTTTATCCACAACAAACATGGAGGACCTCATTTAAAACCAGATACATTTTAAAGTACAGTTAATTAGAATGGTGATTTGCATTCTTAGCATGAATACAGAGTTCAATCATGACTGACTGGGAGTCTTAATTGCTAAACATTCGTACCACCTAATAGAAAGGCAGAATTAGCTCTGATGTAGGGTAGTAAACGATTTAGTATAAAAAACACTCTAAGTATACTCGGACTGATACTCCTTTTCCGTTAAATCTGGCCAAATGAGGTAATAGAAAAAAATTGTATAATTCATCTTTACAATATGAGTTATTTATTTTAAATGATTTTTATTTAATCATAGCGTCTTACTACTCATTCGGGGTGTACGCATATTACTTCGGTCATAGGATGGAGATGAAGACGGTAAATTTATTTTAGGATATATACTCGCATTTGAATAGAGGAAGAGTTTGAAACCATTTAGAAAGAAAAAAAAAATCCTCGGTATCCCATATAGAGTTCGATTCCCGACCTCTCCATCCCTTGCAAACCAGACTAAATGAGCTCGACATGGCATACCGACTGGCGTGAGTTTAATTAATTTAAATACGTGTATAGGCGCTGTTTGATGGAAATAAGCGTGCGTTAGCGTGGATTAAGATTGAGCTAATGGTTTCACAATGAATAGAGTGTTAAACAAGGTAGTGCTATGTCTCCAAGGTTGTTTAATGTATTCATGGATAAATACATGATTCTGACACCTTACCTAAGTCAATAGCTTGTCTGTCTACTGAGCTAAGGGTCCCGGAATCGATTCCTGGTATGGCCGAAAAAGGTATCATTGGGGAAATGTGGGTTTAACCTTTCATAATGATGAATTTACAGCCGGGACTGAGGGTTGTGTCTGTTCTAGATTTAAGTTAGTTTATAAGTCGTGTGCTGGTATAACCAGTCGGTTCAGAAAATACACGTTAAACACCTAAAATAAATTAAAAATGAAAAATAAATTATATGTGTACAAGGGATGCTTGTGAGGACGTGGTTGATGTGAAAATTGACGTGTTAAATGTTAGAGTCCTGCCAAATGCAAATGATGCCGTATTAATGACTGAGAATGAAAGTCACTTCAGAATGCATTAAATCGTTTGAATGTGGCGACGTTCAAAATCGTTCTTCGTATAAATGTCTCCAAAATTAAGCTGAAAGTTTTTGATAGATATAGATCAGGAAATGATTTCCAGCTTAGTTTATCTAAATGTAAAACTGGTAGAACAAGTGAATGATTTTGTGTATCTGGGCAAAATGATGTGTAAAAATATAAGGGTGGTTGATGAAATCGACAAACAGGCGAATATATCTCGGAGGGTATTTGTATGAATGTGGACTGTTGCTAAGAATGAAATAGTTTTGAAACTGTCAGTGAGGGCAGTATTATACAAATGTGTTCAAACTATGTTGTATGTGTGTAAAGTGTAGTTGTGGGAGGAGAAACACAAGAACAAGGTGAATGCATTTGGAATGAGCTATCTAAGAAAAACTCGTATGAACAGAGTCAGTAATGAATGGGTGCTGCAGGAATGTGATTTGAAAGGGAATTCAATAGGCCAATGTGAAAGAAGCGTCTAGCGTTGGTTTGGGCATGTTGAGAGAATGAGTGGATCGACTGACGAAGCAAAAATATGAAGGTAGAGTGTGTGGAACAAAAATAAAGAGTAGGTCATGAAAGAAATGGTTAAATGTTGTAGACGAATGTGTGAAAAATAGACACATTAAGAGTTATAAGAATAAAAGAGCATGTATGACTCGATGAATTGATATTGTTGAAGCGAAAGTAGTATGCAAGGATAGGGAAGTGTGGATAAAATTAGTGAGGATGGACTAAATACCGAATTGTTTTTCGAGTTACATGCTCATTTTTTTGTCCACCCCTTAAGGGTAAGATGTGATTATGTATTTATGTATGTATGTATGTATGTATGTGTGTATGCATGCATGCATGTATGTATGTATGTGTGTATGCATGCATGCATGTATGTATGTATGTATGTATGTATGTATGTATGTATGTATGTATGTATG
>CABFOV010000364.1:39938-68111 GCA_902141375.1 Timema poppense
GTCTTTAAGTATCAAGTTGATTCATAATAGTCGAGTTATTAAAACTTCACACATATTAATGTTCAAATAAATTGTAGACATCTGAGAGGTAAATGTGTCGCAACATAATATAATGTCCGAAAAAACATAAATGTGTGGGATTCATGAGTTACCTTATTTGCATACGCACAATTGGTGAAGGCTACAGAATCTTTAAATGTGATGAGACTACGGCTAACACAGTCTATTGACAAGAAACATATTTCACTGATCAGGAGGGTGCAGGTGTGTCAGGCTTTCACATTGCGTCACCATGTTTTAGGAACATTATCAATTAGGCCAAACTGTCCTAAAATCAATTGTGTCAAACTGTTCAGTGACGTATGTGTAGTGTGACAGACTGTACTAGGCTGCAGATGCGATGCGGCAAGTCGTACCCGACTCCTCGCTAGAGAGGCAGACATTATAGTGACCCACTTCCGTTCCGTGGAGAGACCCAGATTCAATGTCAAGACCAAGAAGAAGCCACCACGAGAGAAGAAAAGAAACGAGATGATCTTCTCTGTGAGGGAAGGTGTAGAAAGCTACGGGAATGTCCAGTGTAGGAACAGTGCCCGTGAGATGAGCACGTGTCAGTTACTCTGTATGTGCTCGCGGTGACATATTATCTTGGGAGCGTGTGTATGTGTGTGCTCGTGACGTGTGTATGGACGCTTGGGTCTGCTCGTTGAGTGGCTGTCTGTCTTCTGAAAATATTCTGGTATGTACGCACCTGAGGTCCTGTTCTTTAGCACGTTCTGCCAAGAGTAAGAGTCTTATCTGAGAGTTTATATATATTTAAAAAAATTTAGAGTATTTAACGCGCACTTTCTGAACTGACAGGTTATATTAGCACACGACTTAGAAATATGGCTGAATTGTATAGTTTTCAAAGCCTAATCTTAAATTTTATTTCTAATCTCTAATACAAATTTTAATCCTCGAATATATTTAAAAATGTACTATTTTAGTTATAGGGAACGTGCTTAAAATTTTAAAAAGTGGCTTAGGGTTTGATGCCAATTACAAATTATAATATTTTTGTCATGTCTATTACGTCATGAACAATTAATATACTTTTCTTTTAATAGATTCACTTTAAACTTTTTTTTGTGTGTGTGATTTTGTTACTCTCCCAACTACAAAATTCTATAAAACTCCTACCAATTGCTTAAAATTGTTAAAATTGTTATTTGAAGTCAATATATTCATAATAATTATTGTATTTGGAAAACTTTTTTGAGATTTTTACGAGTTTCAAATAATATAGGATTCGAGCGTCCCATAGTTACTTATAAATCGACTTAATGATATAAAATACATATCACTTAGTCCTACGGCCATTTGTTAGTCAATGAAAATGAGAAAACTCAATTTAACTAACAATAAATTTCAAGACATGCCAGGAATCGAACCTGGGACCCTTAGTTCAGTAGGCAGATGGGCTACCGACTTAGCTGAGGTATTGAGCATTCCAAGTGTTAAAATACGCCAAATTTACTTTTAAGCATTCAGACATCAAGTAATGTATTCTGACAATTAACGGATCATGCCAATGTTGACATTATGTAACAGTGGACTTTTTTAAATTTTGGCTACTTAATATTGATATGGTTTAAAAGATTCTTACAATTGCTATCAAATTATAGAATATATAGCTTAAAGTGAATTTTAATGTATTCATAGTGCACTTTCTCACAAAAGATGTATTGGCTAACAAGTTTAGTCTAGGTTAATTTAGGTCAACGTTTTAACACTAAATACCAAACTAGAGAGAATCAGGATGGCAGAGCAGACTAACAAACAAAACAAAATGTCAAAAGTGATCCCTACATACGTCTTGACATGTGATGGTGTTAATCTTGATAGCAATATCCAAGAATTACGTACAGTACATATTAAGAATATTCTCTATATTTTATCAATATTTCACATTTACTAGCGAGAACAAGTTCAGGAGGTTTTTTAGAGGTTTTGTTTGAAGATACTCATTAGCTCGGAAAGATAGGAGTACACGTTAAATGCAGAATATAAACAATATAATTTTCAAAGTAGGCTATCATATTTTTATTTCATTGAGTGCTTTGTTAAAATGATTGATAAATAAATGTGTTTACTTTATCTTGTAGCGAAAGTATTGTAATTATGAATATATTTGACCATTATATTACTATTGGTATGTACCCCTGTTCACACTTTATATTTAGGTGTTATATGGAGAGATCATGATTTAATTATGTTTCTAAAATTAAGGGTAATTAACTAACAAATGATGTTAGAATATTTGAGATTCTTAGAAGATGATTTGAACAATTTTAATTCAAAGTGGGTACCTGGGGAAGGTTTAACATGGTAAGTAACACTGCACACTTTTTTTTTTTCGAATAAAAACTATAGTAAATTATAATATTGGAAAGTATGTACGAGTGTTTCTTATTATTTATTTTTGAATTTAAACGTTTTGGCGCGTTAATATGTTTTAATATATACAGTAAGTTATACTAATAATACTTAGCACCGCGTCTTACTAGCCGTTCGGGTTATACACTCATCTGGAGTAAGTATGAGAATGGTGGTTTTAGGGAACGACCCAGCATTAGTGTGGGGATGGAATTAAAAAATTACAGTGATATATCGTATGTGGGACATAAACAGCCCTCATTCCCTGCCTCCCAATCACACCAGGCACTAATTCGAACCTTGACCTGAGGAAGGGGGTGGTGGACAAAAAACATAGGAAAATTATAGAAGAACAACTTTTGTGGTATAAATTACAATTTCACAGGTGGCTCTAAAAGTATTGACATTTTTTAAATTTAAAAATGAGTATCTGGAATAGAAGAGAGTTAAGAATTTCAAGAACTGATGTAAAAACATATTCTTATAATGATAATAAAGAAGACTCTTCGCGGATTGCCAAATTACGTCTACAGATGTGTGACTTATAAATGGAATCCCAGGAAATGGGAGAGATATAGATTAACAAATTTAATATAAAACGTTACTTTTTGGTCTTGTTGAAAATTTAAAAAAGTATGCATGTAAAGGAACCCCAAAAAGTCTTGAAATTTTTAAATTGGAATGTAGCGGGAAAAAAGGGGGAGAAGGGTAGCTTTAAACTTTTCAAAAATGATTAGAAACCTACTTTTAGGATTGGAATAGAGATTAAATTTGGAACATTGGTAAAAAGGAGTTAAAAAATAGAATAACAAAGACACGTAGAAGAATTACAAAAGCAACCCTATGAAACGCCAGAAATGAGTTCAAAAATAGACAATATCATTGTTTAGCTCAAAATGGAGAGAATTTGGAAAACCTCCTTTGAAGTAAAAATTAAAAAAAAAATTCTCAATAATTATTTTACAAATCACTATAAAACGTGAAAAAACATACGTGTGCGAACACACAGCACACAAACACTTGTAACTTCCCGAATTATGTTTGAATAGGCCAAATTCTAATGCCGCACCCGGTGCCGGTGACTCAAAAACTTGTGACGATAATTTATTGTGATAGCTTTTACTTTAAAAAGCTTAAAACCAACATTTTGAAAATGGCGCACCGTGATCTTCAAGAATATTTAATAAAAAATACGGGGTCTCATTAAAAAAAATCAAAGTGACTTTAACGTCACCTTAGCAACGCAACCCAAGGTCATATCAGCCTTGCCACCTTACTTTGCCCTCAGAACCAAGCAACTTTTGTTTATAATAATTTTTTTTCTGCAATGC
Source organism: Timema poppense (assembly GCA_902141375.1). Classification (NCBI taxonomy): domain Eukaryota; kingdom Metazoa; phylum Arthropoda; class Insecta; order Phasmatodea; family Timematidae; genus Timema; species Timema poppense. The sequence goes on from CABFOV010000364.1 coordinate 43,688, forward strand.
GTTGTTTTCGAGGTATTTTGGTTGAAAATTTTCAAATAAACACCCGGTATAATGTTTCGAGGAATTAATCAAATCACATTTCATCGTAATTCCGGGAAGAAACAAAATCCCCTTTTTATATTTTGACTTGAGTATAGTGCTAAGAAAGCATCGAAACTAGTCGTATACAACAAATGTCACCTTATGCAGCCTGACCCCAAGGTGAAAGGAATTAAAGATTTGAAGAAACATCATTTCCTAAATTAATATAATTCAATAATTAAACATGTTTTCCAAATTTAACTTAATCTCCTTGCGTCATTAAAATATCTACTCAATTTTCACATGTTTTAACTAGTGCCACTACAATTGATATCAGAAATATTAGAAAATAGCTGCCTAGCATCATCCACATATCAAAATATAAAATGATTATAAAAGTTTTTCAATCAATCTAAACCTAACATTTATAAGGAATCATTATACATTATATTTAATGAAAGCCTAATTATTCTTGTTTTATCATGTTTGAATATGTTCATAACTTAACAAGGACCTTCAAATTATATGTAGGCTTAAGTTTTCTTTATGTCTTTTCAATACTGTAATTTATTTTATATACAACCGCGTTTTAATAGCTTTTTTCAGGAATTACGACATGTGTGCGAATTGCGCTCATGAGTTATGGATGAGTAAGGTTAGATTTAGAGGAAGCGTACCCAAATTGGCGTTGCTGAATAGTAGAAAACCATTTAGGAAAAAAAAAAACCAGTACACCTGACCAGGATTCAAACCCCAATCTCCCTGTCATCGACAGTCTAGTATATTGTGATAGTGACGCCTTGGACCATGCGGCCACTGAAAAAGACTGTAAGTTACTGTATTGCCCTTTTGATTGCTTGCTAACTTTTATATAACTCCTTATTAACAAGCAATATTCTAATTTATTTATTTTACTATTTTTATCTGATTGATATCCCACAAGGTTATGATAATCTTTGCTTACTAAACCTTCAAAAATGTGTTTCAAAAGTACATAATATATTATATATATCAGGGTGTTCAGAAACTCATAACCCAAACTGCACATATAGTTTGTTTGAACCAAAAGTAATACAAAATCCCTAGACACCCACATCCGGAAAACTATGCTAGTACCATTAAACTGTGTTCGAAGTTTCGGCGTACAGCGCCGGGAGAGCAATGCTGTTCAAGCATGCGTGTACAACAGGTTGCGTAGGAGCTAGGTGCGAGGCACTACACACCTCGATATCTTGGAGCACGGCAGCAGAACATTCCACAATTAATAGTAAACAACAAACCAGTTCATCTAAAATTGCGAATACGTTCTGAGGGTCATTTTTAACGGTCCTACCTCGCTGAAATCGCTTGCCATGTTGCCATGTGCAGTGCCGCGCACCCAACTCCTATGCAACCTGTTGTTGACGCAAGATTTAAAATCTTTGTTCTCCCGGCGCTGTACCCCGAAATTTTGAACACATTTTAATGGTATTAGCATAGTTTTCCGGATGTAAGTGTACAGGGGTTTTGTATTACTTTTGGTTCAAACAACTGTATGTGCAGTTTGGGTTATGAGTTTCCCGACATCCTGTGTGTATATATATATATATGTTTCTGAACATCCTGTATATATATATATATACACAGGGTGAGTTTTAACGAATCTTACAAAAGCAAGGATCATATTACTTATTAAAATCTAGGATTAAAATGTGTACAAAGTTTTGCTCTAAGTCATTACTAAGGGAGCAACGAGTCCTTGGAAATCAAATGCTTTCACCATGCCTCGCGACCCCCAAGGGCTTGTTCCTTGGCCAGGACGCTCGCCAGGCCTGAATCCTTTGGATTTCTTTCTGTGGGGCCACATCCACCCGTGGAACGCGAACCCGACCTTCAGCCTCACATTTTTGCAGCGTGGAACAGTGTCTGAAACACACCAGGCATGTTTCAAAGAGTGCGATAGTCTAGGCTCCGACAATGTGGGTGCTCCATGGATGTTGGTGGTCGGCAATTTAAACAACTGCTATGATAAGACGCGAATGTTTGCACAAGGGCTGTTGTAGGGTTACCTTCTGTCCATTGAGTAGTAAAAGTAGGCCTACATACTTCTCTTCAGTTACTGTTATTCTACTCGTTACATTGTTACATTGTTATAAAATTGTTGTTTAGTTTCAAGGACATGATTTTAAAGGTCTTATGGCTCCATTAATAATTACTTAAGAGAAAATCTTTATACACATTTTCTTCGTAGTTTTCCACAAGGAATATGCTCCTAGCTTTTGTAACATAAGAATCATATAACCAAAGCTATAATTTATACTTTTAGTGAGGATTACTCCATCTAGAGATCATATTCTGAAAATTTAAAAATATCACCTGGACACGGAAATCGAACCTGGGACCTTTGTCTTAGTACGCCAATGCTCTAACCACTGAGCTATCCAGGAATCTTCCCGTGCCCAGGGTTATTCTTCATTCATATTTTGAGGCAGAGTCTGTGATGGACGTGCGGAAATCATCGGCTATAAATGTGTTATTTAAAAAAATTAAGATCACAAGCTATCAGATAACGCAGCCACCTTCGACTCGGTAGTTGGCTTATTGTTGCCACTTGTACAATTATTATAATGGTAAAGAATTGCATTTTCAGAATATGATATCTAGAAGGATTAATCCTCACTAAAAGCATACATAATAGCTTCAGCTATTTGATTCTTAAATATGCAATCCCGTACAACTATAATAATTGTACAAGTGGCAGCAATAAGCCAACTACCGAGTCGAAGGTGGCTGCATTATCTGATAGCTCATGATCTTAATAAAATCACACATTTGTAGCCAACGATTTCCGCACGTCTATCACAGACTCTGCCTTAAAATATGAGTGAAGAATGACCCTGGGCACGGGACGATTCCTGGATAGCTCAGTCGTCAGAGTATTGGCGTACTAAGACAAAGGTCCCAGGTTAGATTCCCGTGTCCAGGTGTTATTTTTCCATTTTCAAAATTTTGGAACATAAGTTAAAGCTCGCCTTGTATATGTGTGTGTACTAGTGGCTACAGTTTAATTGAGGTGTGGCCTTGTGAACCGTATTAATAAATATTAATCAGTGCATATGACATAATATTTTAATTTGTGGTAAGCTTCGATGATCCAAAAGCAAACTTTATATTAAACGGGTGAGGTTTGTAAAGTAAGGCGATAATATAAGAAAAGAAGTGGTGTTCTGGGGTGATATCATCACTAAATGAGTGATATTAACACTAAAACACCTACTCTGTTCTTAAAAGCTAATTTTTAGTATTTAAAGCTCAATTACCTTGACTGAGTGGTGAGGGAACTTATTAACTTTAAGTGTAAATAAGCTTGGTTCAATCCTAGCTCACGACCAAAACGTTTTTATACTCGGTTCATCCTGTTATCCAGATATTAGGGTCCATACAATAGGTATGGGAAGTAAGGAGGCGAGGAGGGCGGGATCAACGCCCTTTAAATTATTATTATTATTATCATCATCAGTAATCATATGTTTGTTTCCATCCTCAATGCCTCACTTAGTTTATTGTGTATTGCGATAAGGAATTAAATTGTAAATTGAAACAAAGTATAAAAATCATTAAAGTCTGGTTTTACAATTTCATTTATTATAAAAATTATATTAACTATATTCTCCCTACCTAATATTAAAATAAAATATTTTCTTATAAATTTTATTGTATCCTTAAAACATCTTTAGCACGTACACCTACAACCACAATTATGTACTAAAACTTTTTAAAATTCCCCAAGAAAGTTTTGACTTTATAAAGTGTCATTGCATCTCCCAAGTTGCTTAAGTTGGATGTTTGGCTCGGTGAATAACAGTTGGGCACGGGACCTCTTGTCCCAAACGTCCATAGCTTAGTTGGGCCACGATCGCTGTCCAGGAGGAATATAACAGATAATAGACCTTGCGAGTAGATATAAATTCAGCCCCACCAATATTCATTCCTTATATTAGGTTGAGCTTGTTTAGGTTAGGTTAGCTTAGCTTAGCATTTTGTTGTGTATTGCTAGATATCACTTGCTGTTTTTCGCTCAACTTGAGAAAACATTTACATCCATCCTAAATGGAGCACCACAACAGCCGTGGTCGAGTGGTACATCAGTGAGTCTTGCTTACATTTTTCAAAAAGAAACTCGTGTGGCCCAACTGTAATGTGGGATTAACGCTACCCTTTTAAACGCAGGTCATAACAGGTATACATGGCCCAACTGTAATAAGCCCGTTTGTTTTGGCTAGTTCATAAGTGTTCTGTTGACATAAACGCGCGTTTAGAAAGTGCCCGTTGTCTACCTATAATAAAATAAATATGACTTGCAGCAAATGTAGAAACAGCAAATTCTACTAACCACTTTTTCTTAACGAATTCATTCCACTCTGAGAAGGATGTAGGTAAGTTAGACAAATATAAATTACCCAGCATGCACCTCCGTGTTAGTATTGCGAATAAACAGCACTTTTGAATGCATTTATACCGTAACGAACATGATTCGTGGAGGGACTGGGTTTGGCCTCTGACCGGTTCTAATAATGATATTGTGTCTAACTTTCTTTAAATGTTTCTAGTTTTGTTTCAAAATCTGTTCAGGAATATTTAGGCCCAGTGTTACGATTAACTCACACACACCCTTACAGTTGCATCACTGGTATTTTTTCCCCCTAATGCTCCACGTATTATCACCCATCCAGGCTATCCGCATATTTACACTATCGGATAGCGACCATAAAGGTATAATTTATAGGAAGTGTAACTACATTTAATAGGAAAACAAATAAACACGTCCATATACTCGACCGATGTCCATTAATGGTTAACCAGATAATATGAGCTTGACATTTAAACCCTCGTGCCCACCAATGTGTGTTGTTTGTAATTATTACAAGATTTACTCAACTCTCGTTTGTAGGTGGTACTGAAATATAAATATTTGTTTAAATTATTACGAAAATACCAACGTTATTAATGCTTAATTTAATAAGACGGGGTGAGTGGGTCGTTACCAAGGAATACAATTTTTGACGGGACTGTACCCATTAAATTATTATCTTACGTTCAGTATAAAACTCGTATTTTAAAACCAATAAACATATATTGGCTCATTACATTATTTTGTATGTTGTTGGTTAGATAGTTAGTGAGTGAAAGGAAACAGTTTTCTAGTACAGCCCAAATAAGCCTGGCTTGCCCTGGAAACAACCCACACGCTTCCTCTCGGGTAGAAAGAGGTTTATTCTAGAGGAAGAACACCCACATTAGTGGTCAGAAAGAATGTGAAAATCACGCTGATAAACTACACGTGGCAAACCACTTTCCAACCCCCCCGGGGAGTATTTGAACCTTGAGCCTCTTCCCCCTACACATCATGGTACATCCAGTCTCTTGTGAGCCTGACCATACAACGACTGACGTGGTGGGTAAACTAATGGTGTTTGTACTTTTAACTTTTACCGGGTAGTAAGTTCCTTTAACTAAGATTGGGGTGTGTAGTTTTAAGTGTTTCTATGTTACTAGCTACAGTTGGTCTTTTAATCCTGTGTCCAAAACGTTCCGGGAGCAAGTTTAGGGGATCCCAGTTCAACTACTGGTGAGAATGGCCAATATATTTACTATTTGTAAACGGTTTCATCCCACTAAATATTTAATAAACATCCAGTCTTTAGGGCTGAATGTGCAGTACTAGGTGCGCTTCCAATGTTAAGCTAGTTTGTAAGCCGTGCATGCATAGAAATTGTAAGTTAAACTCAAATGAAAAACATCTTAATCTAAAAATAAGTTTGCATTGTCATTAATTCATTAATTTTTTAAATAAATGTAATAAAACCCATTATGTTTCATTTTACCATCTCGTAGTAACGTTTAGGTTTCATAAATAATTGCTTTACGCGTGCATGATCTATGTTCCAACACCGCTTTTCCGTGTCTACTCATGTGCAGAAGCGTCCGTTAAGAATGTCGGGCTGTTCATCATATCTCCGAGGTACTTAAGTGATGCACGCACGTGACTTGAAAGTAAATTCTGGTTCATTTATCTTTAGTTTTCACTGCAGGTGTTCAATATATGACTATCCTCAGGCTTCCTCAAGATCGTAGAGCTATCAACAGTAATCAACCACCAGCGGTCAAAGACGCCAGGCTCACAAAATAACTGGATTGCCAGTGATGGTAAATGTTGAGGTTCAAATCTTGTCGGGTGCATCGGGGGTTGCTTTCCACCTGTGATAATATCACTGTGGTTTGTTTTCCCATCCGTGCTCCACGCTTACGTGGGTCCACTTCTTCTAAACTGTCATAATCATATCCACCCCTCAGGGCTTAGACCAAACATTTGGTCACATTTATGGACTAGGAATGAGAAAACTAAAATCTTTAGTATATATACCCACATTTGCGTGAAGCTAGAGGGGAGAAACAGTTTAGAAAAAAACATCACCAGAGACCCCGGTTTGAATTCTAATCCCGACTTATTCATCACAGAAAACTCAGGGTAGTAAAAGTAGCTGGTTTATTTTTATTACTGACCATTTGTTCACGTTTACATCGGTACAGAATAACTAGGCCTAGATAGCTTTAAAATTAAAATACTTACTATTTGTTATTTTTACCGACAGCGAACCTTCACCAGTGAACACATAGAGAAAGGCGTCAGTCTCGTCTTGTTCGTTTTGATGATAACGAGAAGGTCTGGGTTTGAATCCTGACCTGGTGTCTTATATAGATATATAGATATTTTTTAACTGTTTCCACTTTCCCTTTACACATATGCAGTTCATTATCTCTCAATGCTAACTTATTTGTCCCTATAATATTAATGTAAATACAGGATAGCCCAGACTGGCGATAAGACATAGGAAACGCGAAAAGTAAATACTGATAAGCAGGGCTCAGATTTTGGTCACCTAAAAACGATCAAAAAACTATCTAAACATTCTAAAAAATTACTTCTTAATTTCAAAAAAGACCTAAAAATAATATGGTCAAAAACTCGTAATAAATGTACACGACTAAATCAAACATGCACGTTACAAAATGTAAAATGCAATACAAATATACTCTTGCATTCTTCTAAAGGCTGGGAAATCATTTAGGAAAAAAAAAAAAAAAACGGTACACCTGGTTGAGATTTTAGTCCAGTCACCGGCAAACCAGACCAGATGAGTCTGACGTATTGGTCCACGTGCCCTTCGTTGCAAGTCTTGGAAGAGCTACGTGTATAATAGGGGTCCGGTAGGAACTCACATTGATAACATTTTACTATATTATTAACGCTATTTTATCATATTTGTCAAAAGTGACTGCTGCAGATCCCATGACTTGACGTATGAATATATTAAAGTTGTTCAATTAGCTTTGATTCTATCATACACGGTATTTTCTACAAACATCTTTCTTTATAATACTAACACTCTTTTCTAAAGTTTACAAACTTTGCTTTTTATCTAACCTTGTTTTAAAAACTTCTCGTTGCAAATTATCAGAGGCGTATGGAATTCAACGTATCATGTAGACAATAAATGTTAAGTTATTTAAATCAAATTTGGGCCCAACTCTGTGGTCTATTGATCTGAGTTCCTGGCTACAAATACAAAGTCCCTGGGTTCGATCCCCGGTGTATACAAACTTTTCTGTGAAGCAGCGGGTTTGGAAAGGGGTCAACTCAGGATCATGAGGACAAATAATGAGGAGCTACTTGAACAAATATGCTCGTTGTGCTTTCCGTATAACACTCTCTATCAGCTAAATTGGGCGCTATCATCATCAACAGATGGCGGCCGTTCGGTTGCTATAGTTCAATTGTTGGCTGACGATATGAAGCTAATTTTTAAACCAAATTTGGCTTTCTTATATATTCCTGCTAATCCAGTGCCGCCAAGGTCAGGGAAAGTGAGAAAGGTCATGATGTGTCACCGGCAACGTCAAGGCTGAGAACAGCGTCATCGTCTTGTTGATGGAGGGACATAAGCGTGCCCCAACAAGAAACTCACACTGTGAAAGAGGATTTTTGGCTTTCATCTTTAGAAACGACTCCTCATTCTATTGTCTTCGTAGCTAAACTTTTTGCAGGGAAAAGACTTGACACCCTATTACATATTTTTTTTAAATCCTTAAACTTGATCATTTAACATATTCTGGATGTCAGCAAAACATTTATAAGACTCCCCAAATGTGCACTCCGTTGACACTAACCAATTATATTATGAGAGTATCCTATAAGACTTATCAGATACTTATCAACACCCCCATAAAACTTCCCCAGCATACCAAAATAAAACCGAATTCTGTCTACTCCCGCCCATACTTACATAGTAGCAAATGACCTGTTCGGGCCAGTGTCGTGAAGATTAGCACCCTTATTCATTTCCTTTTGTTGTCATTCTCTTTTTCAATTCCTTTCACTAAATTTAACTAACTAAATCCAAAATTTATCTATCTACTAACTCATCTCGTAGTATTCAAATCATTGCCATTCTCATACTAGGTATATACTATCTTTGACTTTTTAGTCATTTCTTCCAGAATGTTTTCTCATCACTTTATATATACACGTTAATTTCTAATTCAACTAAATTTTTTTCCTTACACATCTTGGAACTCAACCACAAAATTTTATAATCTGGTAAATATGCTAATTTATTTCATTCACTCTCGTTATTACAACTTATAAACTTTCATCACAATTAAAATATTATATTCACATTGGCTAGCACTATGTAATTTGTGCCATAATTCATTTGGTGTGTTTTTCCTTTCTTCTTTAGACCTGATGATGACGCCAATGATGTGTCGAAACATGTAGTAGAAACTGATTTAATGTTGCAGTAATTGTAGCAACATCCAAAGGAACAGGGAATTAACACAGAAAAGAAAAGAATTCAATTTTACTTATTTTTTATTTTATTTTTGTTTATTCTTTTAATTCCAAAATTCCCAAGCAACCGTTTATTTGCATGACAATTTATTTATATATGTACTGTACATCATCGTTTTCTAATATTGTTCTTTAATGTAATATGGTTCAAAAGTTTCATTTTTAACATGTTCCAAACTTTTTAGATGTTATGTGAAAATTTTAATGAAGTATCACAATTGTCATCACAAGATATATAATTTGTTAATTTACTGTAGAAAATTACTTCCAAATACTGTAACTATGAAAATTGTCATTATGTCACATCGAACATATAGATTTTTCATGTTAGATTTAAATTATTAAAATTGAATTATATTATTTATTATAAATATAATTAGTTGTAAGACTGTTAGTGTGACACCTATTGAAGATCTTTATACTAAACGAACAGTTTACGTTTGAAATTACTTAACCAAGAATAAAACAGATTATCATTATGTAGTATCAAACCATTTCGATGATAAAAAGAATATTATAAAATCGGATAGCACCCCCTTAATTTGGGCCTAAACTAGACAAATAAACTATGACAGACGACTTATCTTGAAGAACATGTTGACTACCAACCCATAAGGCTCCACTGCCTTTTTCATATTTATTGGCTGCCCAACAAGCATAAACTCATATTTTCGGGCATTACTTACATTTCAACTAAGCATTAGCCTCACGTCTACTCTATATTAGTGGAAGAATGAGTTGATTAAAAGTTCAATTTCTCCCATATCCACCCTTAATACAAATCTCTCAGGGAAAAATATGGTGTTAAGGGTGGATATTAGAGAAATCGAACTTTTCATCAAATAGTTCTTTATATATATATATATAGCCTCACGTCTTACTATACTTCCAAGCTATTTGAATTATTTAGACTGACTAGATAAAGATTATGGAGGTAGAAATTAGAGTAGATATACTCCATTTAGACCTATATAAAGAAAAAGTGAGATACTATTTGGGAAATAATTATCCTCACTCAATACACCCTGCTGGGCGTCAAACCTTGATCTTTAGTAATCGACAGACCAGACTAGATGAGCCTGACGCTTAGCCCGCTTGCTTACTGGTTTGGGTTTGTTTAAAAAAACACGCTTTATTTGTTTAGGGTTACGGGAGTGTTTCGGTCATATTAAGCCAGCTTGCCACTTGCAGTTACTTCTGACACTAAAATAAAAACAAACATATCTTGATTAAGGTCAAAACAATTTGGTTGCCAATTTTAACCTTTGACTTGATTAGGAGACTCCACATTGTTTAAAGATAGTGAAAACATTGATCATACAAACTAGAAAAAATCCTCCAGTTATTATGAAAACCCTTTCTAAGTATCATCTGAAGGCATCCAATGAACAAAATAGATCCGAGAAGGTGATTTTGCACCTGAAGCCCCATTATTTGTTCATTTTCCAAGCCACTAGTATTTAATTCAATATTAGAGCCCTACCGCCAAACCTTTAAATACTGGCTACGCTTCTATTACTTTGTTCCCATGCTTCGAACTAACAGTCATAAGTCTCCCGACTTACAAAACCCCGTATGTCTCATTTACATGAAGTTTATTTCCGGATAATAGTAGTTTGGTCAATGAGAATACTGTGCCAAAAACATGGGACCATATTTGTTAGTCTGGCTCACAAGACTAAAACTCAATTCAACTGTAGTCATTAGTGGATATTAACAATTTTTGGGTAAAAATTTCAGCTTTTTGAACCCCAGGGGAAGGAATCTCTGTACCAGGCCCGCCAGGTGCTCAGACTGGGTTTGGTACTAGGGACAAAGAGTGGGATCCCCTTTCTTTGTAGTATATGACTTTAGGGGCGAAACCTTATTTGTATAGGGCGCAATTTGAAAAATAAAAAAGCTTTTGAGGGGCTTGGGGATCCTCTATAAAAGTCATAAAAGTATTTACAGCGGTCTTCGCTTGGAAATTTTTTGAAAATTAGGCTCGTATATAAAATATTTAGAGTGGTCTTCACCTAGAATTAGATTCTTATTATAGAGGTTATTTTAAGTGGTATTCTCCCGGAAATTTTCGAAAATAAACGAATCTAGAAGCTGTTTGAAGTGTCCTCACCTGGAAAATCTTTGAGAATTAAATATTTATTGAAGATATTTAAAGTGGGCCCCTACCGGTAAATATGTAAAAATTAAATGCTCTGAAGTATGTTTTGAATAATATTCCTTTGGCAATTTTGATGATTCGATGCCTCTATAACCTATTTAGAGTTGGCTTTTATAGAAAATATTTTGAAAATTGGATGCTTCTACAAGTTATTTATGGCTTGATAAAAAGCGATCTTTCAGTTTTATGTTCGAGAATATCAGAGGGGATTGAGCTAAACCTAAAGGAAGGAAAGTTTATTCCAGGCGAGAGAGGAGATTATTCCAGTCAGGGGTAGACAAGCTTATTCGAGAGGGAGAATGCCCTCCATCCTTATTCCTGTTCCTACAACAATTCTTGATTTTGGTTTGCACTGTACATATGTTTTAAGAATTATTTTCACTTTTACTAAAGAAAAGCAATGTATACAAATTAATACGTAACTTAACTGAACATTTAAATGCTACCCGCAATATGAAATATTTAAATTAAACCTGATTTACTCACCGAATTTATTTGTCGGCTATGCTAAATTTATTTTCAGTCCAAAAATAATATGCTCCGTGAAATCTCCAAACACTTTTAAATGAAGGTCAAGACTATAACGAACCAATGACATAATTGTGACAAACGCCAATAAGCTCCTGCGTAAATAGCCTCATCTGGTGGGAATTGTTCATTAGTATGTATAGGCATTTTATTGCTCGGCATTAATATAGTTTATTTGTTTCATATTTTAAATTTATTTTAAAACTTGTGAGACTGCATCTCGAACCCGGGCTCCTAGAAGTTCCAGGCCTGGTACCATGGTACCAATAGTTCCCCCGCCCTCAGGGCGGGCCTGATCTGGACTATAGCAGCTCTGATACGTTAGTGACACATTCAAACACAACGTGAGTGTAAGAATATAATTGAAATAACTTTTATCGTTTTTTTATTACCTATATGGTAATGTTTCTTATGTCAACGTCCAGATGATCGATTAAACCGAAGTGTAAACTTAAAAATTCAAGATATATTGATTGCAATCGTTCAATTTAAATAGGACAATTTTCCGGCAAACTACAGTATCAAATTTTCCCTAGTTTAGCTAAAAAAATGTTTCATCACCAGAACATAAAATTCGATATAAATTAGAAAGTATACGGTAACGATAGTGTTGAGTGTCATAAGTTTAAAATTACTTAATTTGTTGTATGGTCCTTCAGGACCTGGGACCTCAAAGATATGGAGTACGTAGCCAAGTTTGTTGGGTGGTACTCATTATGAGCCCTGCTGTGACTCCACACAAAGCTCGAAACTGTTCTAAAATCAGAGTCATCAGGTAGACGGGACCGCCTGGACGAGATGTTCGCTACTCTGCAGCTTTCTCCGCTGCTGACTTCACTTCTTCTTCACATGATAGGGGGGAGGGGAGGTATGATTTAGTAGGACACGTGGTGGTCTCTCTTTCCCCCCAAGCCCCTATCCCACCTGACAAGGAGGATAGATGGATATATAGCCGTGACCGTGGTACTAAATGAGCCTCCTGGAACTTGACAGCGGACAAATGAGATATTTTAGTGTCACCATTCCGGGGACGTTTTAGAGGACGTAGCATGATAAACGGAAGATAACCAACATTGACCAGAGGTAGTTTAACGCCGATTTTCACGCGGTCTACGGTGTCAGGCTAGCAGGTGGCCAGGTGGCGGGGAGGTCGTGGCCTGAATATTGAACGGACGCATTACAAAGCGGCTCTTCACCTGTGAGTTTTACCATCTTTCTACACGAATGTGATTATATTTTCCTCTAACTACCCTCCTCATCTCTGCTGCATAGAGCAATCCGTTAATTAACCATTTGTTAAAACACAGGATAAAAAAGCGTCATTAAATTAGTCTTGAAACTGTCAAAATGTCAATGAAACTTTTTTTAAGGTTTACAACTACAGATAATCTGACCTGGCGGATAAATACCTGAAAGAAGGTATATAAACTTTTGAGCTGTTAGGTAGCTCTGTTAATATGTCAACACGACTAAAAACCATCTATTTGTGAATGTTAAAAATAATAAACACACAGTTTAGTTTCGTGGAAGAGTAAGTCAGATTATAGACCAGAGGGACCTAAATTTCCCCTCATCCCCCAGGTGGGGCCTAAAATAGTCTAAGACAAGTATTGGGGAACCGGGTTTCACCTTATACTTTTTATTTCGCATCTTCCTCAAATACGTATTCTCTTCATAGGCTGATTAGTTTAAATTGTCACTTAAAAGCATATTGGAACTTGAAAATGTTGACAAATTCCCACTAAAACAAACTAAATAGACTAATTTTCAAGAAACGATACTTTTGACTAGCATATTATTTTTGTTGTTTAAATACGTGTTGATACAAAAGTGGTCATTTGCATTATAAAGAAAAATACAAAATTTGAAACCATTTAAATAAAGGGAAATACAAGAAAGCTAAGGTGATTCAGAGGGCTGGGTAAGGGCGAGGAACCAATGAATGAACACTGGAATATTATATGAAATGATCACAGATGAAGGCCCAAGAAAAGCTCCCACTTTTAGTGAACATTTCTGTCCCGAAGGACCAGTTAACAATGCTCCCTCCCTTTGTCCCCCCACCCTTCTCTCTCTCTCTCTCTCTCACACACAAGTGACAAGGCCAAAAGGTTTCTAGGACTGGGTGAGAATAATATGTTATTAGCTCTTTGGCGTGTATATACTTTCATAAATATTTTCTAAAATCCCAATAGAATTAAATTCTGGACTTTTTTTCAAATTCGGATTAGCTTAGTTTTTGAAAATGTTCATGCACGTCATGACCACCTGACCAGAAGAGTGCAACCCGGATACGAAGATCTTTGACAGGTACTAGTTTTTGGTTTGACTTTCTTCTGGGAAATTGTCCAACTATTTAAACAGAAAAAAAGCACGCGATACATTCCAAACCGTAAAGTTTCCACTTCAGTAACATTTATCCTAGAAACACTAAATAATTTCCAATAGATCAATGACAGCGGTTCTAGTTATTTTCTCACATTCACGTACGTATTGACTGACTACAGCACTTAGTGGTTGAATGTGTCTCTAACGTCGGGTCAGCTGTTACCCAGGTATGGTGATACTTCAATATTATAGCACATCTCCTTCTACTGAGGTTCAATGATCTGAAAATATCCATCTCCACTGATAGGACGCAGCCCTAACACAAATAAGGATCTATCGTCTAAAGTCTAGATGACAGGACCTGACCCAACACCGAACAGTACATTCGTATAGCCAGCCACCTTCTCCCTGGGCTGTGCAGTTCCTTCACCCTGGCCACTGAGCCATCATATGCTCATAATAGTGGCTTTGTATTTCGCCACACCGATGGAACACTAATGTGAAGAAGGCTGCACAGTCCCCGCCGTTCTAAAAGCCTCGAAGCAGCTTCTAAATGGTAGAAAGTTGTTCCTCCAGTGGAACTGGTCGAGTCAGATGACTGAGTAAACACACTCAACTTTCCACTGCACTTTGCCGAATGTTCCATCGCGCGTAATGGAGAACAGTAAAAGTAAGAGTTCACAATAAAACTGTATTAGGTTCGTAATAATTGTCTTTATTACATTATGTTGATGCGTTTTAGAGACAATAGAAACTCTACCTATGTCGATTGTTGTCGCTGTTAACTAAAATGATACGTGTATGGTGAAGGGATTTATTCTCGCGATTAACTGTTATGGTTCTTGTCGTTAGAGTTGAGTGTCACGTGCTTGTTGTTGCCAGTGTGTGTGTGTGTGTGTGTGTGTGTGTGTGTACAACGCGTCTTACCACCCGCCCAGAATGGCCGGATAGTTACACTAATGGGGTAGAGATAAGCCAGAAGTTTGAGTAAATGCACACACGTATTCATGAAAGGAGACTAAGAAACCACTAAAGAAAAAAATTATCAGTAAACCCAATTGGGATTCAATCCCCGACCTGCTCGTCAGCATATAATCATACCGGACAAGTCTGACGTTTAATACATGTCCCTATCAATTGGGGTTTTATTGCTAGTTTTTTTTTTGCGCCGTGTATTACTACCTGTTCAGGCTACAGACCTACCCATTTATGTACTAATTACTATAATGTTTTAGGTTTGAGTAAGATTGAATTTAGAAGAAGTGTATATAAATTTGCGGGTAGGTAAAGAGGAAGACCACTCCCAACACACCCGACACGGATTCACCCCGATATACCTGTCGTCGGCAGTCTATTACGAGAGTGGCCGGTCGGCCACCAAAGCAGGCTGTAATTATAATTGTTACCGTCCTTTAGTAATATAGATTGTGATCCGTTTGATAAAAACAGCTCTGAGTTTATATAGTGTAGGTTAAACTATCACCCACTGCATGAAATTAAACGTAATATATATTCATTATTAAATTATCGAAATTATTAGGGCTTACGTTCCCCTGGTATAATATTTAGATACTAGTATTTGCTTTAAGCCCAAGTTAACAATCGACAGACATGGAGCAATAATGTTGTTATATGTTCCTGTTTATTAAAACAAGCTGTGATGTAAGGGTTTGCTTCAAATCATTCCTCCCCGGTCTGTATTGTGTATTGAACACTACTTAGCTACTTAAAAGTTTGACGCTAGAGATAGCCTCAACACAGGACTTCTTAGAGACTTTTTGAAGCTAAAGTGTGAATAAAGAGAGATGGATTCTTTCCTGAGTGCCGCGGGGTTGCACAAATCACTCCCACGACTCCAGCGGGGAACAGCGCAGCGTCTTTAGCGGTCAGAAGGTGCGGAGGTGGGAAAAATACTCCTACTAGGAGCGGGTATAAGCTTTACTGATATAACAGCATGAATTATAAAATAATTTAATAACAATCCAGAGCTAGTTAAGCTGATATATACTTAATATAAATGATCTGATCGGTAGGAAGCCCAGTTACGTGGCGACCGAACGTAATATAAAACAATCTAGCAGCGCCAATCAAGTGACAATCAAATGAAGATTATATTTTCATCTGCATATAAAGCCTGTTGGCTCTCAATTGGTGATCACATAGTCTACCGCGTAGGTCTCTCAATAGGCTGCATTTCGGGTGACAGAGAATTTGTGTTTTGAATATCGGTCCCGTGCATTAAAGGATGGTTCTCCCATCCCATCTCTTCTTCCACTAAAACAACCTTTCTCAACAGTAACTCTTAGATTAAACCGTTAAATAGCCATGGTTTTATAACTCAATGTGTTGTTTAGTTGATATAAATGCTAATCTATTCTGCACCTAGGTATAAGAATTTATTTTTAAAATAACCAATTATATTTAATGTTATTTACCGGGGGCTTTGGATAGGTCTATTTAGTAATAATTACGTAATAATAAAAGCAATAAAAAACAAAAATAGATTTGGCCCTTACTAAGTAGGCCTATCCAAAGCGTCCAGGAATAACAATAAATAATCAACTATTAAAAAAACTTCATATGGCAGCAACTCACGAGCCGTTCCTGGTTAATATGAAGACTTTTATTTATGAATACAAACTGTTAAACGCTGCTATTCACCGTATTGTTCTGGATGGTAAAATGTATTTCACAAACGTGTTGACAAGCTGATGATCAAATTACTGAAATTATTAGCGCTTCTTATTCAAATGACATTGATTTTATCATGGTTCTGTATTATTAGTTAATTTGTTCAAAATTCATGGATGCGTATGTTATTTATAATCTATCTAGCACTAGTAGCTATTTCTTACTCAGAGCTAACGCCATGTAAACACACCACCTGACGTATTGTATGTAGCCCCTCTGGCTGGACGCGCGCAGTATACACATGGTCCAGGCCAGGAAGAAAGTCTTATTGCGTGAAGAGAAAGGTGCCCGCGCGTCAGACCCGCAGCGGTGCAAGTTTCTCTCTCACGAAGAATCTCGACGCACCTGTCGCACTCGATGGGCATTTCGAGGTCGATAAACCTATCTCCCGTCAGCTTGGCTGAGTGGTAGGGAGACCTATTAGCAGATCCTGGTCCCATCTTAGCTGACGCTCAAAGAAAGTACCCGTGTACGGCGTCGTCATCATTCTACTCAGAGGTTACCATTACAGGCACTAGACATGAGTTTTTAGTGTTAAATGCTGCTGCCCTTTAAATGTTACTATAAATTATAGGTGTACCGATGCGGATAACAATGAATCGTTATCGGCCGATTATTAGTGCATCGGCAATTAATCGTAATAGGTGATTATCATGCCGATTAATCTTTTTTTAAAAGTAAAATTTAGATCAAGATTTTATAGGTAAGAGTCCAGTGATAAAAATGGAAAAAACTAACTTATATACACACTTTATCTGGGTTGTGGGCTATGCAAAGATTACATAATCAGATAAAGAAATAAAAGTTCATACCGTTGATAAAACTAACAATCTAGTTCCAGCTTTCACCGGTTATGCATAAAATATTTTTTGCATGTATACAATCGTTTTGTATTAATTACATTAAGCATATTTCCCAATAGTTATTAATAAATAATCGATAATTGGGATTAATCGGTTTAGATAATCGTAGAATGGACAATCATTTTAAACAATCGGTAATCGGTAATACTGAATCGGTACACCTCTATAATATAAATCAAGTGTTTGGAAATCATATTACAAAAGTCAAGACAGTAATGAATTATATGTTATTTAAAATTAAAATTATAGCTGGACACGGGAATTGAACCTGGAACTTTTTACTTAGTATGCAAATTCCCCAACCACTGAGTCTTCCCATGCTCGTGCCATTTTTCAATCTAAAGAATACGATATTTAGATGCGGCTATAGCCGTAATTGACCAATAATAATATCTGTGTTATTTAATTAATCAAAATAAATAATTATTGTTATTCAAACCTTTGGTGCAAAATGTTATCGAATAAAATTTAAAGACAAAATAGATAAACGCGCATTGGTGGCAACACAGACTAAATTTAAGGCTCGTCTATTCTGGTTTGCCGGTGACAGGTAGGTCGGGATTCAAATCTCGGCTGAATGTACTGAAGGTAGTTTTTGACAAATGTTTTCCCATCCATGTTCCCTCCACGTAAATTCGAATACATTTCCTTGAACTTCTACCGTATTCACCTCCACGCCGTTGGTGTGAATAATCGAATATACCAGATGGAGAATAATACGCGATCTCTGTCAGAATGAAAGTGATCTTTGAGTCTCTTCACGTACATATCTTCATGAGTGGAGGGTGTGGCCCTTGGATACATGCCATTCACTTTTACTGCTGAGCCAGGCTTGTGCTCTGACGCCAGCGCTATCATCTGGTTATTCAACCTAATGAGCCACCGTACCCACGACCGATGTTTTCGTACTGACATCAGTACAAGTCAACTTTTACCGCGTGTACGATAAACTACCATGGCCACTATTAGCAAAATAGGTAGATATCATGGATACTTGTACGTAGTTTGGTAGTAGTGTGGGTCAAAGTTTTATGGATGTTCACGTACAGACGCATGCGCAGAAGTGATAAAAGTTACCATACATTAGAAAATTGAAAAGTTATTTCCGTATCTTTCAAACAAAAGTACTGTAAAACGAAATATCTTTGTTTTGAAATGGAGGGTGTTGGAAATGGTAGCTGTATGTTATAAATATGTTCATAGTCTCCTACCAAATATACCAGATTATGATATAGTTAATATATTTTTAGATTATAGGCCTACTAAACAAAATCTTCTTAAAGTAATTTTATTTTTACTGGTAGCATTAACTATTTCCAAAACCTGGATGAAAACACTGACCGCGTGGATACGCGTCGTATAATTCGTAGTGGTTATTTCGTTGGTTATTTCGTGATATTTGACATAGTTATTTCAATACAAGTTTATCTAATGAATGAAGTACAAAAACATAGCGCGTGTGTATTTGACTCAAGATAACAGAAGGTGGGTGAATATTACTTGTACTGCCTAACAGTGAATTAAACTTAATTACCTAAGACATCAGGATGAAAAGCGTGAATTTTTAAATGCCTACGCACTAGTCTTGAGATAAGATATAGGCTGTCCTAATGAGGATAGCCTCCCATCTCAATGGTTGGCTATAGATATTAGTCGAATAATGATGCCGGGAAAAAATATTGCTTCTTAATTTATGTTCTGTTTGTACGCATTATATTATTTACACTAAGGGGGTAGTGTTGAGGAAGGTAGAATTTATTTTTAAAATGTATCTTCACTGGCGTGGCGGGAGAACACATCAAATAAACGCCTGGAATATTGTTTACTACCTCCTGGGATTGCTTTTCTCCTGGCTATCTTGAAGGTACGCTCATGCAGTGTTGACAACACAAACAAGACGCATTGGAATAAATAAAATACGAGCAAAATTTATTGGTTGGTATTAAAGGCAAAGGCTCACCTTCTTTATTTCCTGAAGTCCTGGTTAGAGGGGAGTGAAGCTCAGGTTGTGTAGACAATAAAGTAGAAGAAGAAAGAACACACTAAAAATCGTGAGCATGAGCATTCACGGATTTTCCGGGACAGTTCTGGTGTTTGTTTGGTACATACATTGTCCCGCAGTGGCAAATCCAGAAAAAAATGACATGTTCACCGTGATACAAATAATTATATTGTTAATTTACATTCTTCTAAAAAAATCATACCTCGATACAAACGGTGAACTGGTGGTCTAGGGGTAACGTGTGGGCCTTTTGTGCTGAGGGTCTGGTGTTCAATCCTCGGTCCCGGCACATATGTACCTGATTACCAAACCCTTCCTTCCCCTAGACAAGACGTGTATTAAGCACAACTTGTGAATGTGTGGAACGCCAGGTCTCCGCTGTGGTTCGGATCCCACGTTAAACTGTAGGTCCTCCATTTCAACTCACAATCACCCTACCATTAAACATTAGTGTAAGTGCGTATAACCCGAATGGGTAGTAAGACGCGGTGCTAGTAACAATAATAATCTATACAAACATTAATTTCTTTAAATATGGAAAAAGCCAGCCTATCTAAAAGCGTTTGGGAGTCGGCAAATATATTTAAGAGACTCTCCAGGGATTATCTCGATATTTTAAATTGGCTTCCCAATGAACAAATCATTTAATCTTTCCTGACCCATTATTGATTTAAAAAAAATCTTTAGTGTCAACTCGTATTCAAAATATACCGACCATGCGGCCATCATATTTTGTCGAAAATAGTGTCAACATCTGTGGATCTTGTGGTCAGCACTACGAACCCTTTGACCCTTAATTTCAGTTTTATAGACTGGTGTCGTTACTTTTCCATTTAAGTCGTTTGTCCTCACGAGTCTGAGTTGACCCAGTTACAGACCCAATACATTTTAGAAAATATGGAAGTGCCAGGGATCAATCCCCGGACCTCTGAATATGTAGCCAGGAACTATGCCCACTAAATTATATTTAACTCTATTCAACGAATTAGAGGATGGCTATGATGTTTCACAAAAAGAGTTTTCAATACACTCAATGCCTGAAAACGCATATGCTACATTAAGCGTCCGTCAGCGTATCAACTTTCTCAGATTGATGAATCAAGAATTTCCTCCTTAATTTCAATTATACATGAAGTACCTCAATAGAGGATACAAAACCTGGATTAGTGTGTTTTTGCTACAGCCAGTAATGTCTTCATCTGTTAACATTTTTTTTAGCTAAAGGGAACTTAAACGATTGCTGTATATTTTATGATAGGGGGGGGGGGNGGGGGGGGGGGGCACATGCCCAAGTGCTCATAGCCTAAATCCGCCACTGTTGTCCCATATCAGTAAATGTCCCGGAAAACTGTCCTGATTTAAAAATAATCCCGTTTTCAAGATGCAAGTGTTTATAATATTTTGAAACTTTTAGTCTTTATTTAATATCAAAAATTAAAATATAATACGTACTGTGATTATTTATTTATGATTATAAATTAAACTAAAGAATATCGAACATGTTACAACTTACTTATATTTTTTTTAAATGTCCCGTTTTGTCGAGAATAGAAAATGGTTGTTAGCTACAGTCTGATTTTCATAGTTTCTTGAAAACTGGAAACTCGTGCTGAAACAATGGGTCGGGGAAAGGGGAGAATTACAATATTTTATTTACATTCTTAGTCTGTATAATTATTGATTCGAATATAATAATAATAATATTTAGCACCACGTCTTACTACCCATTCGGGTTATACGCTTTAAGTACTAACTGCTCTAATGGATTAGGACTTGGGAAGGTTGAATTAGAGGAAGTGAACCCGCATTTGCGTGGAGGTAGAGTGGAAAACCATTTAGGAAAAACCACTCCCAGTTCACCCGATCGGGATTCGAACCTCGATCTCCCCGTCCTCGGCAGTCGAGCTTCAACACGACAAGCGCGTTAGCCAACTACGCTACCGAGGCAGGTGATTCGAATATAAATTAGACAATAAGCCATAAGGAAGTATTATTGAAAGCCTTTGAAAACCTTTTATATTCAATAAGTAATTAAATCAAATAATACAATATTTCAAGAATACCCAATTTTAAGTCACTTTTAATCAATGTTGTTGGTTGAAAGTGGGCTTCCTATAAAAATCAGGGTTGATGCACCGTACTCACATACAGTTTGTGTAAAATCAAAAAGTAGGAGTAGAAAACGGATGTGACGCTCAAGTGTCTGCCTGATAGGGTTCAAATAATCGATGGGCCTTTCTCGGACCTTACCAGGGAAATTTCCAAATTCACAATGTGGGGCTAGGCAGGAACTACCCTCACCCTCAGACCCGCAACGAGTAGGGGGAGGGGGATATTGGTTACCGTGGTACCGGGCCAGTGACTTCCAGAAGCCTAGATCAAGGTCCAGATTCAAAGTTTTAAACAAATTATAGTAGGCGAAATAAAATAAAATATGAATGATTACTAATATAATGAGCATCAATAATAAGGAATAGTCCAGACCCAGCCCAATATATGGGATTTCTTCCGGAGGATCTGACTGTCATTTGTCACAATCACATAATTAGTATGCTCAAGTCTTGTCTTTCGTTTCGAAGTGTTCGGAAGTTTATGGGGTATATTATTGTTCTGAAATTAAAATTGGCACGTGAAGATAGTCGGGTAGTAAATCAAGTTTAATTTAATTTAAATATATTATCATGAGCGTGGTATTTCAGTGCTGAGTTACGTATTAATGTGCGTACATTGCTTTTGTTTTGTAAAAGTGACCAAAAAGTTTTTAAAAATGTAAAAACCCGAGTCAAGCAGAGGTGGCGTAACGGAGGGTGGCATTCCTTCCCCTGAGAAACTGATAATAATTTGCCCCTCCCCCCCTCTTCCAGACTATAATTAGCTTACCCTCTTTCCTGAATAGACTTGAACCTCTATAGATTTATTTCACCACCTTCTGATATTCTCAAATATTAAATTGAAAAATGGCCTTGTATTAAATTCTTAAAAACTTCTATAGGCATCCTATTTTCAAAAATTTGGCAAGGAAGGAAGAACGTCTCCAAATATTTTCTAAAGGAATATAGTTTTTAAAAATTTTCAGTAGGTGAATTACTCAAAATGGTTTCTAGAGATATCCAAATTTCAAAAGGTTTATGGGGGAGGTCCACTCCAAATAACATATAGACAAGTCTAATTAATTAACAATAACAATTCAGGCGAGGGGTACTCCAAATATCTTCCAGAATTTAAAGGGAACCAATTTTCAAACATTTGCCAAGGCAAGCCCTCCTTTGTCTTTGGGAGGGGGGAGGGTGGTCATTGTCCCTCAAAAAACTTTTTTTTTTACTAATTCACCCCCCTAGACCAATAAAGTTTCCACCACCACTGAAGTTAAATAGAGCATAGAAAGGGGGGTCCGAACTTTGCCCTTAATACTTCTAGTACTCTCTCTACTAGTTAAAACTAACTTGTACATGTTGTCTTGTATTTAAATACATTACTTCATGTTCCATTTGCTTTCTGTAACTGAACCACTTTGACATCTCACTTAGAATTTTATAATAATTTAATTTTTATACCATAAACATAACATTTGCTAATTTTTGTTTGTTTGTGTTTATACTGAAAGTAGGCCTAATAGAAACAGTACATTTTAATAGCTTTACTTTTTTTTATCTATCGGGAAGTTAAAGAAAATACTTGGGCTTATACTTACAACTATATAATATATAAACATACTATGTCTGTATTTTATATATAATAATTTATTGAGAAACTCGGTGTCGCTGTCGGTAGCACGCGCTTCTTGTATGTTCAACTTGATCAGAAACCTCTTGTTATTTCTACAACCCTGGTTGTGTAGAAGTTAGCAAGTGATATTGCTTAGCGATTACCTACTGCTAAACATCACTCACTCACTATCCACCCTATCACCTTTATCTTCGCAAATCTCTAACAAACTCTAACAAGATGAACATAATAAATTAAATTAAGTAATATTTCAAATGGGAGAAAAAATATGAGCACTGAAAGGTAGTGGCGATCTGGGTGCACCTCGAAATTGTTGGACTCCTTTTAGAATAGATATACTTTTTTTTTACAAGATCTTTGTTTCTTTTATTCCATTCACTTTTATATGGTACTTGCACAAGTACCCGGAGTTTCTCGCGGTAAGGAGTAATCATCGTAATCAGTAATCACAATCCTTACGACAGAGAGACAAACAAATAAACTCTTCATCTTATTAATATATGTTAGTGTAATACTAATTTAATATTTTTAAGTTAATAAAAGAATCACCAACATATATGTTTATTTCCCAGACACCATATAAGATCATGTTTTTTTAAAAAATATTAATTACTGCAAATATTCACAACAATAAACTCGCTTATAGTTATTATGTGTTAGTTTGAAATCTATATTATTATAGTAGATCAGAAGCGCTATTTTAGAACATATATTTTGCTGGAATAATTTTTCTTAAAATCTCCCTCAAAATCAGATCCATGAACTTAATAAATCATACATTTGCTAGACACTTAAATTCCGTATTGTTGTCATTGCTGTCATTGTTGTCAGTGTCATAGACATATAAAATGTACTCGACCAATTCGTTTATAACTGTACGAGCTACACATTTACGTTATATGTCTTGCCAAATAAGATGAACTACTACTAGCCCTTGTATGAAAATTACATGCTCTACTTGTTGGTATATCCTCTAATAGCGAACATTATTCTAAAATTGGGTAACGGGATATTCAATGAGATGAAAACGATCAGGGGCAGTGGAACCTGTAGGGTATCAGGAGGGCATTGTTTCCACTCTCTTCCCTCCGGGAATAAATTTGCTCCACTCTAGATTATTTTCCCTCCCCTCTTATATTCTCTAATATGATACGATTAAAAACAAACTCTAAATAGTTTTTATAGGTATTCAATTATTAAGAATTCTCTTGGGG
>CABFOV010000364.1:68154-98967 GCA_902141375.1 Timema poppense
GGGGGGGGGGGGATTATTCCAAATATCTTCTAGAATCATCTAATTTCTCCCAAATTTCTAGATGAGGACCTCTATGAATAGCGAGTATGGGCATCAAAATTATAAAATTTGGTGGTGGAAAATAATTTCAAATAACTTCTGAAGGTATCTAACTTTTAAAAATAAGTGGTTGAGCTGGGGATGTCCAGATATAAAACTAATTAGTGGATGGCTACTCCAAATTTCTTTTAGAAGAATATAATTTTCAAAAAGACTCTAGGCAAGGACTACTACTAATAACTTCAATAGCCATCCAATTGTCAAGCATTTTCCAGGAGAAGGCTCACAGACCACCATTTGGTTGAGAGACGGAAAGAGAAATTCCCTCAGATTTTTTTTTTAAAATAATTGCACCCCCACCATACACACACTCTACAAAAAGGTTCAACCACTACTGTATCCTACATATCCTTATGGATTGTAAATAGGTGTGTATCTCTGAGGAAATGAGCCCACATTAGTACAAGGACTAGTCCACATAAACAAACATTTGTCTACAAACACTCGGGCTGATTTATAAAAACTGTGGGCATATGCACGCAAACAGATAAAATTGTTTGCCGCCTAACGACAACATGCAAATGTGTTTGATTGAGGATGGAAGACCGACAAACCCACCAGTATGGAGCATGTTTAGTCTATGACGAAACCGTAGATGTGTGGTTTTTTTTTAAAAGGCCTTGGTCTTAATCGTGAAGTTTGCACAGCAAGGTCATGTTTATAAGATTTTCGACATCCTTAATACCTTCTGTAAACAATTTTCAGCTCCACCACGGTCTTCGTTTAATTTCATTAACTGGTCTTTCTTACTTTATGGACTTAGGAACTCGAAAATTCATTGCCGCACATACAAAAGTATACCACCTATTCCTATCTTGAGCTAGTTGTATCCAGTCCCCCTCATTATTACACATTATTTCTTTCCAATCCTTTCTAATGTTATCCTCTCATCTGTGTCCAGATCTTCCCAATGATCCCTTTGCATTAGGTTTGCCAGTTAATACTCTGAACACGGTTCTAGATTCTCCCATTCGCACTGCATGCCCTCTTGATTATCCTAACAATATCTTGTGATGAACACAGAGTATGTAACTCATCATTATGTAACCTTCTCCACTCTCTTGTATCCTAGTCCTTTTTTGAAACAGCCGCTCTACTTAAAATTAAACATGTCAGTTACCTCGTTCAACAACATGTTAATTCACCATGTTTTTTAAAGTTTGGAAACCATGCAACCTGCATACAACTGCTGAGAGCTGAGTTTTATTTCGATTCTTGTAATCGCAAGTGCATTTTCTCGCTGCTTTTGTTTGCGGGTATTTGTTTTCGAGCAATTATTGCTAGAAACATTATTTGCGGGTAGTGTTTGTCAATGCGGACTTGGCCAAGGGGATGAGAAAACCAGATATAAATCACACACAAAAAAATATTCCCAATGTAGGCCTACTCAGCCAGAATTCGTAGCCGATCACCTTAACCATGATCCAGTTCAAGATAGCTCGACACCTTAGACCACGTAACCACCGAGGTATAGTTTTTGTTATAACAAGCTGTTAAATAGGTTACAGTTAACTTCAAATATAATATTCATTCTTTTAAAGGTCTTGGAATAAGTAAAAGTGTAGAAATGCTGACATATGTATAGATAGATATTCCCATTAAGTTTATTTTACCAGTACATTAGTTTTATTTTAATATCTATTAGTTCAACCGACACCTTAGCTCAGTCGGTAGCGGGTCTGTCAAGTGAGTTAACTGTTCCGGGCTCGATTCCTTGCATCGACAAAAAATATATCTATTAATGATGAAATGGGGGTCGATTCAAAGAGTGCATGTTAAATACTTCAAATAAATTAAAAATGAAATTATGTCCCTGGATTTTTGTTCTAATGAAGGCGCTCACTTGTTTGTTATTTTGTAATTTTTAGTCATTCTTTCTTGCATTATTTCGGATCATGTGTACTAAGGTAGCAGGTAACTAAAGGAGGTATCCGTAGATTGTTACTCTTTCTAAATAAATTTGGTTTGTTTCGTTTTTCAGTCTATTAGTGTGTCTTGGAATGGTACCTAGTAATTTTCAGACTTTTATCTATAAAAGAGGACGAGTACTGATGTGTTCGTCCACTTAGTTTTTACTTGTGAATGTCCATCATAAGCTTTGAACGAATCATTGGAATTTGATTATCAGACAAGAAACACTTAAGGCTACCCATTTCGTGTACTCCTGAGTCCAGTTTATATATTTATATATATTTATATATATTGCTTGGATGTGGCATTTTGGGGGTGGGTTCACCCAAATTAAAACCAATTTATTATTAAAGGCGGGTTTCGCACCCCAAAATTAGCAAAAACGTCTAGATAAATAATGTCATAAGTAAATCATAAGTGAGCCAGTATTTACCGTAAAACAGATACATTTTAATCGATTTTTACCAAACTTGGAATATTCATTGTCTTAATTGCGTCATTATTGGTGTATCCCTTTTAATGTCTTTTAAATGGGAAGGGGCCCACTATCATAGATTTAAAGGTATGTATACATTTAACGATCTTAGTAGTACAACTTCCTCTTAGCAACATCCTGCCTGATGATAAGATCAAGAAAAACTACGGAGGAGCAAAGGAGGTAGAAAGACGTTTTTCTGATACACCTTAGCTAAAATTTGCCGCCTCTTCAACTAGAGTGGCTAAAATAAGTCAAAAATATAGTAATAGAATAAAAAGTTTGCTTAAAGAAGTTTAAAATTAGTAAAATCAAAACACTTTCAACTGATTTGAACCAAACTCGCAGGTCTGCTGGAATGAGCAAAAACAAATTTTAAAAATCCTGCATTTATTAAAATTATCTGGTACTGCGTGCCCTTGGGAATACATTTTGCTATCGTGCCATGACGGTTTGGTTACCGAACCGTTTTCTTCCGGAGCGGAAATAGTAGACTGCAGCTTTACCGACAGAGCGTGTCGGGTGCGTGCTGACAAGGTACCTTTAGTCAGAGGATGCTCGGTATTAAATGCGCAGACGCGATGTTTAAATCGAGGAACAATCATGGCACTGTGACAAAGGAACGCATGCGTAAGTAAAGCACAAGAACCAAGAAACCGAAGATGTAGCGTTTAAAACTGTCAACATGATTTATTAGGCCTAGTCGAATGTGGTTCTTTCGCATCTTTTTATCAAGATAAGTCCAGGAAATTTATTTTAAGCTATCTAAAGCTTTCCGCTCATCAGAGTAAAAAAACCAACTTTATTTTAAAATCTCATTTAATATGGTTGAGGTTTCTCATTTTTAAATGTATACGCATGCGCACAATACCCCTGGCATAGATGTTCTCTTTCCTGTAGCAGTTTATACAACTTCAACTCACAACTCGTTACCGCTTTATTTAGTTAGATTTACTTCCAGTTTTTGTCCGGAATTGTTATTATTGAATACCGTAATTTAAAATAATAAAAATAAAATAGTGATTTTCCATAAGGAGCCACGTCTTTATAAAAAAATATTACTTCACGATTAATTAATAAAATACATTTTCAATACATTTATTAATTAATACATTAATTTTATTTTTAAATTTGAAAGTGAACAGCGAATCAAGGCATTTGAATTTTTGTAAACTGAACTGGATCAGGCAGATGGAGGGTGGTTCTTTTTATCTTCATCTGATTGGCTGAATTAATTTTGAACTCTGGATACGTTTTGGAAAACATTCTCCGTATTGTGTTAACGTGTGTTTTTTCAATGTTCTTAAACAAATAAATATAATTTGGTGTTTACATTATAAATATAAGTGGTCCTTCGAAACGTTTTTTAGTGATTTTTAATTGTGGTATCTTGCGTGTTTTTATTAAGAAGCAATTGATTATTTCAAATTTGTTTAATACATCTAGATAATTTGCTATTTATAATTAGTTTCCATTACCCAATTTTTTTAATACTGTTAAATAAGAATGTAATCTTAGCAATATAATTATTGATTAAATCGATTCTCATAAACCTGATGAATTGCAGAAACACAGAACTATTCGATTCAGAGTAAACTGTTTACCAATTAAAAAAGCAATTTCGAACAAACATTCGGTACACAATTATTACTACTTGAGACGGAACAAGGATGGTTTCATCTACAAGCCACTTTCGGGCCATTATGTTTATGACATCTCACATTTTTGTTCTATAAACATAATTTTAATGATAGACCTGATGTAAATAAACATGCTTTGGGGAAACCTGATTACAAAAAAATATTTTCTAATTTGAATATATAGTAAATGCATATTTAGGACGTCTTCCGCTTTGGGCATATTATTCCATATTTAGGGTATATATTGAATATTTTGATTTATTTTATAAGATATATTTGTTTTTAACTACCGGGAAAAGTAGCATTTCATATTTTTCAAAATAGTAGTAATTGTGACTAATATTTTTGGATTTTTTAAATAAATAATATATTTTTATTAAATAATATTTATAGACACATTATATTATATTGAAACTGTTTATACAAGATTGTTATTCAGTTTCAGTTAATATGTTTGAATAAGACATACAGTAGCTTATTTAAATTTTTAAGACATTTTTGAACAATTCTAAGGAATATACCCCATATTTTTATATCATTGACTTCTGAGCCCTAATGATACGCGATCCATACAGATCTCCTACGAAGGATATTCGTGTATAATGAGATACAAAGGGCTGTGTGCGCGATATCTAGTCAGGACATGATCCGTCGACTGTTCGGTAGACTGTGCCGACTATTTAGACTACACCGGAAGAGGAAGAAGGGATCTTGGACTCCGGGTCATTCCGGGCACGGAGAAAACGCCCTAGTGCCATACGGAGGGCAGTCCCTGAAGGTGCAGAACTTTCGGTAAGAGCCCCCTTTCTGTCTGAGAGAGGCAAACATAGCTTCCATCTGTTAGTTTCATGCCCTATACACACGGGCGATGTTTTCGTATGTACAGTGTTATACATAATTCACTCCAAGTCAACTAATACTGGTGGAACGACCAATTTTTATAGCGACTATTAAAAAAACAAGTGGCTATCGTGGAGACTTGTGTGTAATTTGGGGGTGGTGCTGGGTTTCAGCTATGTTTAAGTACAACCACAGAAGATATACAAGTTTACGTAGACAAATTGAACATACATTTTACTGTCTTTCAAACAAATATAATTACAAAATAGATTAAATAAATATATTCATAACATAACTAACAAATCCATTTTGTTTCAAAAGATACATTAAACTTTAAATTTTTACAAACACAATTATGCACGTCATATATATCATAAATGTTACTTACTGATTTTTTTGTTGTTAACTTCTGAATTTATTATGAAAACATCGCTCGTGTTTATGGGGAATCAGAGTATCGTGGGGTGTGTTCTGTAAGGGCGAATCATATGATCAGCACAAACATGTGTTTAGCAGCTGTCACTTCTGACGGTCAAAATGTAGGTACAGTAGCCCCATGGATTCTTTGGTGCTGACTGACAGTTCACAACTGACAGCTGACGGCTTTGAAAAGTTACCAGACCAAATTATGTATCCCTACGCCGAACCATATGATCTGCAAAAACATGTGTTTAGCAGCTGTCACTTCTGAAGGTCAAAATTTAGGTATATACCTAAATGTTGACTGTCAAAAGTCAGATGTGAGCTGTCAGTCAGCACCAAAGAAGCCATGGGGCTACTGTATGTACCTAAATGTTGACTGTCAGAAGTCAGATGTGAGCTGTCAGTCAGCACCAAAGAAGCCGTGGGGCTACTTTATATACCTAAATGTTAACTGTCATAAGTCAGCTGTGAGCTGTCAGTCAGCACCAAAGAAGCCGTGGGGCTACTTTATATACCTAAATGTTGACTGTCATAAGTCAGCTGTGAGCTGTCAGTCAGCACCAAAGAAGCCACGGTGCTATTGTAGTTTGTCGCAAGCAATTTCAGTTTCACTTTTTTATAGCAGAAATATAATTTGTCATAAATAAATTCAAACAAACTTAGCATCAGCGTGAGTAATGCTGTAAATATTTTACAAAATTTACAAAAATATTGACTGTACGTGTAGTAGTACATTCAAATATGTTACTGTCCAAATTTCCTTTGCTTCATGATAGAGGATTATTTTATGTCACGTGTATTTAATGTCAATGGACGGGCTCTCCAGTTTTTACCTGAGGTTCCCATTATAATTTCGATTACCCGAGAATAATATTAATCATTTTCTTTTAGTAGTTAGCTTAGAGTAGACCATGCCATGGCCTTCTTGATCGTACCTGCATCCATGTCAAAATTTGCTGTTTGCGATAAGGATGCTGTACGATCGGTGTTGGCACACATTTAGTTTTTAGGTTGGATGGTGCTTTGAGTGAATGATTTCATTTAAACTATATACTATAGGCCTCTATAATATGTTTTCTGAAATTAGAAAATCAACCTATTTTGTAATGTGTCCAGATGAGTTCCAACAGTTTCAATTATTGTTAGTCATTTTAAAAACAAACCTTACGTGAAGAGTTGAATCAGACTCAAACACTTCTTAGATCTTAATTTTTTTGGATCGTGAAATCAACTTATATCTCAAAGGGTCATTATTTTTGTGCTAATGTGTCATTTTTAATTTTACTCGAAATAATGAATTATTATTATTATGGCTGTAAAGTGTAAGCAATATTCGTACATTTAAAGAAAATACTAGGCCTACAACTTTAGTTTTGTAAGAACTTTTTTTTATGTTGATGGTATCTTTTATTTTATTTTAAAGAGTGGGATGCTATTTTTTCACTCATTTAATGAACATAATTATTTAAAATCGATGTGTGTCACCAGTTTTTTAAAAATCTTTTACCAATTAATCACTTAAAAATTTGATTGTAAAAATGAATATCGCGCGGTCTGAATAAGAATCATTTATGTTTAAAATTGTTTACAAACCTCTCTACGAACCATTCGAGGAAGTGAAGATTGTGCCCGATCCACTTCCTCGCTGTTCTCTGCGGGCTGTGGACCGTGACATTCTTCACTTCCTCGCCGCCACCGACAAGGTGAACATCACTGTACGAGTGACAGGGCCATGCTCCATTGTCACGTGTGACAATGTGACACCGGTGACACACAAGGGAAGGCGTAGGGCCCAACTACTCGAGCGGTGAGACGCGTTGTGGACGTTCAAAAGTTTCACTGTATTTGATGTAGAGTTTTTTTTCCATTTTTTAAATTCAACTCAATCAAACCTTCATTTTCTGAACAGAATTACTACATCAGCCCATGACTTACAAACTAACTTCATTATAGCACAGAAACCAAATACAGTATCTCACCGTCAACTAATTATTGGGAAAGGGAAAGACATAATTTTAGCAATAATAAAAATGTTTGGACCGGTCCTGAAATCAAATTCGGGATTATATCTCAGTAATACTACCAATTGGAATAAAATGTAGGACCGAATATATTGACATTTTTTTTAGGGCTAACGTAAAAATGGAAGTGAAAGATACTAAGTGACAATCTATTAATTCATTCCGATATCAACCTTACACTTTTAGGAGAATATTGTATACCCAATTAGCTGATTTTCAGAGCTTTTTTATAGCAATTAAGGCTGAAGGATTTAGGAAATTAGCTTAATATTTTTGCAACAAGATGGATTTTTGTACCAAAAACTGAAATAATAAGACTTAAACATGTAAGCTTAGAGTTTTGTAACTGTTCGAATAATAATTAAATAATTTGATCTACATATGCAATGAAAACAGTGTGGAATATATCCAAATATGTTTAATAAAACCTATGAATTTAAATAAAAGTCACAAATTATAATATTATAACCATAAATATATTTAAATCATTTCAAAAGTGTAGGCTATGTGCAGTCCAAAGTAAATTTTTTTTTTCGCAATTGCTCCACGTTTTATTAGCCTTCCAGGCCAACATCCCCAACAAGTTGGGATCGTGTTGTCCAATATGGTTAGCCGTGTGTAGAGAGGTGGAGAAATGCGACGTGTTGGACCTGCAATGTATTTGTTCAAAAACGCGATGTAATGGTATATTATGCCCTTTCAATCCTATTGGTTGTACGTCAGAGTAGGGTTAGCTGGGTATAGAGAGGTGGGGGAAATGCGACGTGATGGACCTGCAATAGTATTTGTTCCCAAAACGCGATGTAATGGACATGCGATGTAATGGTATATACACCCGCTTTGTGCCCGACCTCAAATAAATATTAATAATATTGGCCTAAATTACTGTGGTTAACTATCCCATTCATACATTACCATATGTTTTCATTACAGCTATCCAAAGTGATAGATATCAGCTGTTGGCGTATGGATGTATTAGGGACTATTTCTAGTAGTTTTTTGAGCTGTCATCCAAGTAAACTCGAGTGGGGAATGTACTCTAGCTGTTGTCTGAAGTGAAGAGTGAGGTCTGTTTTTATTATACCCTATAACTGTCTTTCAACCTGCAAATTAAAAAAAATATGCAGCGCACTAACAAAGGTAGGATTGCAGCGCTCAGCAAAACAGTAAAGTAGTCACTAAACACTTGCTTTGAAACAACAACAAATAAACTCAAAACTATTAATGTTGGAGTGTGTATAATACGAAGGGCCAGATAGTAAGATACCTACAAGTTTTGCAGACAAGCGGCGCAGGTCAGGTATAAGTTTCGCGAACCGGATACGGTCCGCAGGCCATGATCTTCTAAGGGCACGTGGTCGTATCCATCCCAGCGTACTTGGTTCGTATCCTGACCGGGTTAGTATACGATGAGATGTAATCACGTAGTTCAGTTTATATCTCACCTATAGATTTACATATTTAAGTATATTGTGTTCAGACGCCTGGTAGTTTGTTTGCTACCAACGATTAGACTGGTTTTGATTTAAATTGAAGATAACTCTAACTAAAGAGTATACATAGTGGAAGTTCAGTTGGAGTGACTGGTAACTCTCCAACTCTTTGACTGCGTGAAAGTGTAGCACACGTCCACCCTGCTGGTGTTATCGCGAGTGTTTCTCAATGGCTGCCGCGAGGGCTTCTTGCAACCCTCACACCGTCTCCTGGGGCAATTTTACTTCTTAAAAAGAAATCGGCCAAGGTCACTTCCACTGTAACTTAAAAAATTCCAACTTGGTTCGGGGAGATCTTTACAATTGGTCCTACCCTTTAATGTTAGTTTTTTAAAAGACCGCAAATACTTAAAAAAAACACAATATGTATAGTATTCTTATTTTAGAAAGTGGGACCAAGTGTCGCTCTAGTACGTCCTTCACTAGGACTCACAAATCTTGCTAAAGTTAACATGAATATTATGTTATGCTTCAAGCTTGTAGCCGTGATTTAGGATAACTCATCCCAAAATCCCCGGAAAACGAAAGAAGGACCTGACAGTTCACTTATTCATACGTTAAGCCATGTGATCCACACCTATAATTTTTTACATGTGGCACCGCGTCTTACTACCCGTTCGGGTTATACGCACTTACGCTAATGTGTAATGGTAGGGTGATTGTGAGATGAAATGGAGGACCTACAGTTTAACGTGGAATCCGAACCACGGTGGAGGCCTGGCATTCCCCACATTCACAAGATGTCTTGTCAGAGGTGAAGGAAGGGTTTGGTAATCAGATAAATCTATGCCAGGACTGAGGATTGAACCCCGGCCGCCAGCATAGAAGTCTGACACCTTACCCCTAGACCGCCAGGTCACCGACTACCTATAAAAACGTATTAATAATATAGTAAAATGTTATCAATGTTGACAGTAAGTTTTGTTTATGTATTTTATAAAGGTTTTTTTTTTTAGCGAAAACTTTACTGTGCGCTGAGATAACCTCATGATTAAAAAGTGCGCGTTAAATTCACACACACTCAAATAGGTGGTTTTAAATCAGTCATAGCTGTCAATCTAGTCACGCTAACTTAAAACCTTCACTGACCGGAGATCAATTATCCGAGGCTGTCACAGGAGCTATTGTCCATAAGGACTAGGGTGATCAACCGTGCAGGTCACATCACGAACCAGAGCTATACACCGTGCAGGTCACACCACGCTCTAGTCGGCCTTGATGGTTTGAATCAGCGCATCTCCGAGCTTCATCGGCTCCGGTCAATAGCGATAGTTTTGCCTACCTAACAGGAGCAGGTTGTACTGGTGTTTCCGTGGTATTCCTTGTGAAACCTTCCCTCTTCTGTACTCTAGTGGGTGAAATAGTTCCGGTCACTGGATATTATTCAATTTGATCTATTTAAGAAAAATTAGCCATGGTTCGAACTATTTGAGTTATTCATGAAAAGAGTTTGAATAAATCCTTTTAGAAAGTGGTTGATTTTTTATCTCTCAATATAATCGTGTGTATATCTAAAAAAGAACTAAAAAAGGTTATTTTAATGTATTTATTGCATAAATAGTGTGTGGGGTAAGATCAGCTTCCGGTGTTGCCAGACGCTTTCTAGCCGCCCTACTTCCGACTGTCGGGACACAGTTCCTGCTGTCTAGTGACAGTTGAAAGACAAACAGCCTTGTTGAAGAGTTTAATGAGAGTAACAGAAGGTAATAAAACACCATCGGTGTTTCCGGGTCACACATACACAAACACACACGCAGCGTGTCTAGTTAAAGTGGAATCACGATAAGAAAGGGGGTTTGCAAAATAGTTTTTAAATGAAATTTTGTTCTCAATCTTGACTAAATATTAACATTTAATTGTTATTATTTAATCGCCTTCATTGATGGGGGGGGGCACATGAGCTAAATTCCAAGCTTGTCTGAGATAGTTTTCCAGTGATGGGGAGATCGGAGTTTGAATACCAGATGGGTGTGCTAATGGTTTTTCTTCCTAATTAATTCCAACTGTATTTCCAAATTAGTGTGTAAAATTTTACCTTCTTCCTCCCTGTCCCATTAGTGTAATTAAAGGCAGATATCCCAGACAGTTAGTAAGACTTGGTGATTTTTTTTATATCGGCATTGATATTATTGTTCAAACGTGACATCTGCAGATCACATGACTTTAAAGTACTTTCAGTAGGCTAACTTTTGTAACCGTCAGATACCGTCCTTCCTGTCGTGTTGTTACTGTAGTTCATCTCTTGTCCACTTGGCAGCTCTCTCGACTCTACTTGCGAATCTAAATGTTTCCTTGGTTTCCAACCTAGGGTACCACACACGTTCAACTAATAGTGGCAGTTGTGGTCGGTTGATATTAATATTCGCTCACTTATTTTACATTTTGAGTGATAGACTATAGTCAAGTAAATTTCGAGAGTATCAAGGTATGAAATTGTCAATATCGTTTATTATGCGTATCAAAAATTGCAATCAATTGTGAAATAAATTTGTTTGTTTAGTGAAAACAAGATAAATGGATTACTATGAACACGAAGGTAAAATCGATTTAATTTCATTTGAAAAATTGAGTTAATCATAAGAAAGGTCGATTGCTGAGACAAAAGACTATAGTTCTATTCCAGGGGAATGTATTCGGGAATGTGTTCATCCAGTTCATAAGCTAGGGCTGGGGTGTTAAGGGTAGTTTTTTCTGAGTTAAACTTATATGTAGCTAATACAATAATTTGATTAACCTTGGGTTTAGGGAATTTGTATCTAACAGTTTCAAACATATATTTATTGCATTACGTCTTACTACCCATCCAGACTATTCACATTTAACCACACTAATGGGATAGGGATGAGGAGGGTGGAATTTTTTGGATATGTATTTTCATTTGTGTGAAGGGAAAGCTAAAAAAAAAAACCAGTTGAGATAAGATACCCTCAGTTAGGATTTGAAGCAAAACCTCCTTGTCACTGACGAACCCGAGTAGACGAACTTGCACAAATGATTTTCAGACTTGACATTTTACTTCTCATTTTGAAGACCATTAGGTTGAATTAAAACTTTAATTTAGTTTAAGAAAGTAAGAAATAACAAGAAGAAAAAGGTGTTTATAACATTAGTTTTACCTTTTCTAACACGTAGGGCGCGGGTCTATGGCAATGTGAATTCACATCATCTGCTCTCCCAGGGGACGTTCTGGCCATGCAAAAAAAAATAAAAAAAACTTGCGATGATGTGGGGCATAAATAACCTCCATCCTTCACTGAACTTTTACCAGAAGGTGTAGTATTTTTTATACCGTCCAATTCTCATAAGAACAACCTTATCTGACAACTAAAAAGCTACTAGATCTACTTGCATCAATAGCTACGTTAGGTCATGTGATCTACATTTGTAACTTATGAAAGATATTGTCAGTGTACATTAAATAATACTAATAATTTATAGTAAAACGCTATTAATGTTGACAGCAAAAAGTTTGTATTTTCTACTATTCCACTATAGTTAGACGTATTCCTGACAAAATCAAACATCCTGTCGGTAAAATCCCCTTATGAACACAATTAAGTAGGTTACATTTCTCAGCTTTTATTAATATCATCCGTACCAATGACCATATCGTCTCAAGGTTTCAAGATTACAATAGACTGGATTTCTGGTGACGTGGGAGGTCAGTTCTCGAGCCATGACTGGGTACAATGCTTGTTCTAAGAGCTAAGTGGTTTCCCGTTTTTCTTCATGAAAAATAATGGACACTTATTCTAAATTCTGCCTTCCTCATCCATATACCATTAGTGTAAATATGAAAATAGTATGGTTAGTAAGAAATGTTGCACCTATCAGGACCAATAAAAGAATTCAGGGGCAGGTGAAATTTGGGGGAAGGAGCCCTCCTTACACCTGTAATAATTAACTTTATTTATGTGCTTTGTTAATTTTATAAAAA
Source organism: Timema poppense (assembly GCA_902141375.1). Lineage (NCBI taxonomy): Eukaryota > Metazoa > Arthropoda > Insecta > Phasmatodea > Timematidae > Timema > Timema poppense. Next base: position 80,994 of record CABFOV010000364.1, read on the forward strand.
TAATATTTTAAAAATGTCATGTACTGTACATGAAAAATTAAAAAAGTTCTTCTATTGTATTAAGCTATATTAGTCATATATTTAAAATTCCAGTTACCCTTAAAAGAACGGCTTCCAAATTTGCTCCCTTTTATTTTTCTGGGTGGCCCTGACACAAACACAAAAATAGAGTAAAATAAATTATTCTGGAAATTCTGTCTGGTTAAAGAAACTCGTACATAAACATCATTCTGTTTGACCAAATCGGAGATAATCGGTTGTTAGAAGCGAGATGAACGGCACATAGTATCGATCCTTACGTTGATTTACGAGGGAACAGGTGGAGGATGGCGCAAACAAGCTCTCTGAAGTCACATTCCTCCAGATTGGTCGCGGGATGGTCTCAAGCACTTCCTGGATACGTGACGTCATATTTCAACCTCTAGCTTAGTTCCACTTCGACCGAGAAGAGCGTTTACCCTGCACTTTGCTCGCCATAAACACACATCTTCTGGCATACCGTGGCAAGAATTACTGTTTATTTATATGGTCAGAATCACTGGATATCTCCTCTGTGCACTCATCTATAGTAGCCACAAGATATCCAGACATACAGTGGCAAGAAATACTGTTTATTCTTCTGGTGAGAATCACTAAATAGCTGCTTTGAGCATTTGTCTAGAGTAGTCACAAGATGTCCTGACGTACTGTGACAAGAAATACAGTTTATTCCTCTGGTCAGAATCACTAAAGGTCTGCTTTGAGCATTCATCTATAGTAGTCACAAGATGTCCTGACATACAGTGGTAAGAAGTACAGTTTATTCTTCTAGCGAGAGTCACTAAAGGTCTACTTTGAGCATTCATCTAGAGTAGTCACAAGATGTCCTGACATACAGTGATCAAGAAATACTGTTTATTCATCTAGTCAGAATCACTGAAGATATTCTCAGAGAAATCCTATATACTCTAGAGGAATCACAAAATGTGGAAAGGGTAACTGTTCATTTTACTGGTCAGAGTTACTGAAGATCTTTTCATACATAGCGCTCCATAGTGGTCACAAGATATAGTGGCATGCCATGACAAGAATTATTATTCATTCCGGTGGTCAAATTCGCTGAAGAAATCCTCAAAGCGTTTCTTTAGAGTGGTCACAAGATGTCTTGACATACTGTGGCGAGAATTATGGTAAATTATGCTTGTCAGAATCACTGAAGATCTCTTCAGGGGGCTCTTCTATAATAGACACAATAAATGCTTTTACTCCTGACGGATAAATAGTGTTGTTTGTTTTTAGCACAAAGTTTTAATACCCGTTAGGTCTATACGTTTATGTACTAATGGTGTTAGTGGGTTAGGGATGAGGAAGGTAAGATTTAAAGGAAGTACACCCGCATTTGCGTGTAGAGAAAGTGGGGTAACCATTTAGGAAAAACTACCCTTAGTAGACCCATCCGGGATCAAACCATGATCTCCACGTCATCGGCAGTCTAGTTTATTGCGAAAATGACGCCTTAGACCATGTGGCCATTGAAGTAGGTTTGTATAGTTTTAAGCTACCTTTTAGTCTACACTGATTTAAATACATAAGTAGTGTGAATCAAGGGTTGTTAATGGATTAATTTAAGGGATAGGGATGAATATGTTCTTTTAGAGGAAGTGCTTACACATTATCGTGGGGAGAGGATCGGAAAATCTAAGTACTGACGAAAATGATGAAAATCCCCCCATTGTAAGCTCAACCGGGATTCTAACCTTATCTGAATCTCTCGGGTCAGAGCTGAGAACGTTGGTTGAGATACCTGGTTTCTAAAATTAAGTAGATCTACTTTGGGTACACAGAGGATGTCAACTTTTTACAGCTGTGAAAGTGAACCTTTTTTTAATGTTACCGGAAAGGATAGGTCAGGCTCAATGTGCTGGACTCACACTCTGGATGTCATGGTTTGAATTTAGGTCAGATGAACTAGGATGTACTTATCCATTACGTGTTTTTTCATACTTTCTCCAGACAAATGTCATTAAGTTTCCTAATATTTACTACCATTCTTGTTTCAGTTCTTTAGTTTAGGTCATTAACAACTCTTTGTTAGCCAGATAGGCCTAATTAATATAACAGTTCACTGTAAAGGGGTGCCATCATGGTGCGGGGTGAGAAGGCATGCTTCTAACGGCATGCAGTCGTATCCGTCCCTGCGTCCTTGGTTCGGATCCTGACCAGATTCGTGTAAGGTCTGTTCGCCCTGAATTCACGCACGTCAGTTTATATCTCGGCGCTAGATCTAAATATTAAGGTATATTGTGTTCGGGTACCAGATAGTTTCACGTTCCCTGTCAACGATTGGACTGGGTTTGATTAAAATGGAAGATAACATAAATTAAAGATCACAAATTAAATAATAGGATTAATTTATTCCGCACTTTGGTTCTGGTTACTAATTAATGAATACATAATTTGAGTTTAAATGACTGCGCGAATGTGTAAGACACGTCCAATCTGTATGATGGTATGATCGTGAGCGTCTAACAACACGCCCGATCTGTATGATGGTATGATCGGGAGCGTCTAACACACGTCCGATCTGTATGATGGTATGATCGTGAGCGTCTAACACACGCCCGATCTGTATAATGGTATGATCGTGAGCGTCTAACACACGTCCAGTCTGTATGATGGTATGACCGCGAATGTTTTTCCAATGGCTGCCACGAGGGCTTCTTTCGACTCTCACCACGTTTCCTTGGACGATTTCCCTTCTTAGAAATAAATCGGCCATGATCACTTTCACTGTCACTTATAAAATTGCAATTTGGTTTGGGGTGATCTTTTACAATCTGTCCCTTTCTTTACTGCTAGGTTTTAAGGATTGCAAATACTAAAAAACACAATATGTACTGTACCCTTATTTTAAAAAGTTGGACCAAGTGTCGCTCTAATACGTCCTTCACTAAAACCTATAAATCCTCCTAAAGTTAACATGAAACATATCGTCCCTTGATTGGCAAACGGGCCAATATCACAGATATTTCAAAATTGAGTTAGGAATATCTAAATTTTCTCTGGCCTTCTATGCGCGTCCTGGCAACAGGACAACCGTATTATCATAAAAACTAAGTTAAACTAGGCGAATAATAAATAAAGCCACAGTGAAGATTTTTAAGGGTGTGGATTTTTTGAAACATTTTTTCTTGTTGCTGTAAGATTATCATTTTGTGATGTTGGCCCTTTTGCCAATCAAGGGACTATATGCTATGCTTCAGTACGCAACATCAGTCTGAGCCGGAAAGAGCTTCTAGCTCCATAAAACGACAGGCTGGCCTGATCTGTGGTCTTATAATGAAACGGTTCAACACCACGATGAGGCGGGGCTCTTAATATGAAGTCCCATTACATGGAGCGTTGCACTGTCGCATTACAAACCTCCCTCTCGGGCGTGAATACGCATGCATGGAGAGGAAGCGTTTTCACACGTCAACCTTCAAGCCACGCTATGTTGGAGTTTCCGGTCTGACTGTACCTCACTGGCCTAAGCATGGTATACTAAAAACATACAGCTAAAGTGTCCTTCCATAAACAATACATTTAATTAAGGCTGTATCATCGTCAAAGACCTTGTCTCAAAACAAAAACATTGTTTAGATCTACTTCCACATTGCATTACCACAAGCCATATTTTCTGCAGCTGTTACTGCCAATGATATAACAATCTTATGTTAATCAGTCCTAGCTACCGGCTCGGAGTAAAAAAACTTTAACCTTTTTTTACAAACCTTCCATAAAAATCCAGATATTTTAACAACTTTTTGGAATAAAATATAAATTAAGAAAAATTATGGCTTTTAATGGTTATGTCATTCTAGAAAGCATAATAAAGTAAAGTATCTCACCTTAGGTTGATTTCAAAGTAGATAATGTGACTGTTAAATATAATTAAAATGAAATCATTTGCAAAACAAAAGGTCTCTCAACTCCAAAAGTTTCACCATACGACGCTTAATTTCCACGCTGTATCCTTAACTAAGCTCCACCATTTCTCCCACATCCATACCCTCTTGAGTCAATTCGAAGTTAATTAACGTATGGTTAATAGTTCGTGTCTATTTTGAGGCACTGCTTCTGATTTTTATTCGATAAGAACTTTTATTAAATTTTTCAGGAAATTAGTGTTGACTTAAAAAACACACACGCTTTTTTTCAAATTAAAAGAAAAATTTAAAATGCCTGGACTGGTAACTCCTCTCAGTGCATGTACATGTATCTGATATAGAACCCCGGCCTATCTCCTGGGTCAGAGTCATGAAACTTAAAGCTTGCCACACACCGAATCGGATTAGAACGGTCGGAATCAGAACCCTACGAACGGAGAAGTGTTTGGTCAGCACACACTGGCTCGGAATTCTATTCATATCAGTCGGAAGACAGCAACCAAAAGGGTACCTACATCTATTTTATTGATTTAGTGATAATGAGGAATAGCAACGTTGATGAGGAGGCAATGTTGGTTGCTTTGAGCATTTCTCCCTATGACGATGAAAAGGAGGAAGAAGCGGCCTCAAAAATAATTTGAGTGCTGCACGACATAAATGCAACATAAAATTTACGACATTTCCTTTAATGCATTTTCCTTCATGACGCATTATTAATATTGTTTTTTTACCAATTTCATAAATTAGAGGGTTCTGTTGAACTAAATTGGCTAGTTCTTCGTATAAAGACATTTTTTAAATAAGCAAACATTGTCAAGGGACAGGAAATGAACATCAACAAAATGATATAAGCTGAGCGCGAGTGTAGATGATGCAGTAGTCCAGTCCTGAGGACGCGTGTTCATAGCTTCGGAATCCCTCAAAATATTCTCTCCTGGCAAATAGATTAGTTCCGTTCTGATCTGCTATTGTCGTTGATGTTTCTTATCCAATCCAAGCCAATGGGTGGGCAGGCTTCCATTAAAACGCAGGTAATCCAAAATATCCTATGCGTTCCCTTCCGATTGTCCCATTCAGATACGATTCAGTGTGTGGCAAACTTAACCGTGTGATGTCACTGTATAACACCTTATGGGGATGTTTCCAGATACGGCCGGACGCAGGTGCTAAAGTGGTTGCTCTGGGAGGCGAGGATGCCGGCCCTGGAGCGCAGTGGTACGGGGGCCCTGGCGCTTCACTATGCTGCTGCCAGGGGCTGTCTTGACTGCGTCAAACTGCTTGTCGAGTCGTCGCAGGACATCAGGTAACGTACAGGCTTGGATTAGTTCCTTGGTATAATCTACTTCATAACAAACGATGGTAGAAAAAATGCCATAAAAATACTAAATAAAAACGAGAGGGTTTACTACATAAATAGTAGTGAATACGTATACTCTGTTAAAATAGGGAAAGAACCTATATATACTTAGCACCACATCTTACTACCCATTTGGATTATACGTTTATGTACTAATTACGCTAATTGGTTAGTGATGAGAAAGGTTGAATTTATATGAAGTGTACCCGCACTTACGTGGGGAGAGAATGGGAAAACATTTAGTGAAAGCCATCCTCAGTATACCCGACCGGGATCGAACCACAATCTCCATGTTATCGATAGTCTAGTGTATCACTGGAATAGTGACCTAAACTATGTGGCCACTGAAGTGGGTGAGAACGTGTAATTCATAAAAAATAACAAAAGGGCTTTCTTAAAAACAATATTGAGTGGGTGTAAGCCTACTTCAAAAAACTAATAAGATGGTATAATATATAAAAATAGCGATAGGGTATGCTTCTCAAAAACAATGAAATAATTTAATTCATTATAAGAGTTAGAGAGTATTCTTTATAAAAAGTGTTAGATTGTATAAGCTATAAAAACAGTGAGAGGGTATGGTTCATAAAAACCATTAGGTAAGCTTCATAAAAACAGTGAGAGAGTATACTTCATAAATATAGCGAGAGGGTAATAAATAGATGGATGTTCTCCATAAAATGGGAGAAAGTATACCATTATAAAAGTGGGACTGTATATTATGTACATATTATATTTTAATAATATCATCAAAGCCTTAACGAATACGTCCCTTTTCCGAGGACGTTTATCACTAATTTCCAGTGTTAGTTTGTATTTTATTTTCAAGATGCCAGCAATTATTAAATTATAGTTAAAATAATCTTAAGGTTGATTTAGTTTGTTTACCAACTTTTGCTCCTCCATACAACCCTCCAATTCACTGGTTACCTAGCACGCTATTTTATGACTTTATGTAGACATATAATAGGTCTAAGGTGCGGCCTCTCCCAACCTAGCACCTTCATCTACTTATTAGGCCATAAACCACCACTGCGTAAAATTTATCGGAAACTTTTCATCTCTACAAACCTGGATTACCTTACATTTCCCGTTAAGGGATTTCAATATGTTTTTAAATTTGATTTTATAATTGGTAATAGGTAGTATCCCTATCCTTTTACGCAATATCTCCCAAAATATCTGCTGCAGAAGGTATGAAGCTAAATCACACATCTTATTTTTATTCCATTGCCTCAATAGATTATGTTTTAGTGGATTTTCAACTTTTGAGATTTATCTACTAGTTTATTGTATGTATATTTGGTTTTTAAGTGTGAGTTGAGTTCGTATACACTAAATAATATCCATGACAATAAGTTTTATCCCTGTTCACAACTTTATAGAGACTCGCACCAGTGACCCCGTGGTCTGAGGCGTAAGGCTAGCAATAAATTTGGATTGCCAGTGAATAGGAGATTAAGGTTAAAATCTTGAACATATGCACTAAAAGGTGGTTTTACCTTTCTCTATTTACATGAATACGGGTACACTTTCTCTAAGGTGTCCCTCTGTCTATAGCCTTTCTATACACATGGATAGTCACATGATCTAAGACATGAGGCTCGCAATAAAAGGGATTACTGCTAAAGTGACAGATATAATGTTAATTCTCGGCTTGTCTTTGCCTCTTGTTTTTCACATACATGATTTTCTTAACCCCCTATAAACTAATGCTGCTGCACTTTCTATTAACACCTTTCTCATCCCTATCCGTTAGATAAAACTATTAATATCCACTGGGTTTTACTTAATACTAATACTTATTTCCACGGTATCTTATTACCTGTCGGGACTATATACATTTGAACAATAATAAAGAAGTAATGAAGCAGGGCTGAGAGAGGTATAATTTAGAAAATGTACCCGAAATTGCGAGGAGAAAAAGTGAGAAACCATATATAAAATACACTTTCAGTACACACAACTGGGATTCTAGCCCCGAGATTCCTGTCCCCAGCAAACCAGAATAGATGAGTACGACATCTAGTCCACGTGAACACCGATGCAGGCACTACAGTAAATTTGTCCTTAATTTCGTAGTGATACCTTTTTGGATTTAGGAATGAAATATATTTCGTAATTAATATTTGAATTTGCAGTTGATTTGGTGATCAATCTATACAGAGAATAAAATTAATGGCAGCATGAGTGCTATTTTGGTTTGGATTGGATTGTAACGTTAGTGTTTATTTTCCTAGAGGACCTCATATCACCTTAATTGTGTAACGCCAACCAAATCACTTTCCATAATACAATTTAGTTTTACGCGGGAGAAAAATGAACCGACTGGTATCGCTTCGTTATGTTTTCCCTCAAGGCTATGTCTATCAAAATGTCATTACATCGCAAGAGTAGAAATATTTCTAGGCCATTTTTTCCCCCCCTGTTCAAAATCCTGTACCAGAATCGTTGTGATGGTATGAAAAGTCTAAATGCTCATCTGGCATGACACATTAGACACTCATCGTAATTAGCAGCACACTTCCCATTTAGAGCAGTACTTCCACACAACAACAACACTATAATCGACATTAAATAATTTATTAATCAGTTGTGCACTGTTTACTATATATTCAAACTTTTTAGGACTGTAAAGATAATATTTTATTAAAATAAATCACACTTTCTAATAAGTCAATGAAGCATTTCTATACACATACTTCTAAATACACACTACTTAGAAACTATCTTCACCTATGGCAAGAACATTTAACACTAACAGGGTTTTCCACGCACTTGGGAAACCGGAAAAATACAGGGAGTTTTGAGTGTCTGGAAAAAAAAACCCAAGGAAAATACAGAAAATTTCACTAAAAAAACTTATAAATTACTGGTATATTTGTGAGTTTGGAACATTTAGCTGTCAGCTTTTAGTAATAGCATTTTCATTGAAGAAATAGTAAAGTGAAAATATAAGGATACTGATTTGACTCTCGCAGTGGACTAGACTACCGTTGACGGGGAAATCAAGGTTCGAATCTCAGTCGGTTGTACTGAGGGTGGTTTTCCAAAATTGTTTTCCACTCTCCTTCTACGCAAATGCGTGTGGAGTTTTTCTAAAGATAGCCTTCCTAATCCCAAAGAGACCACTAGTGTAGTAAGCGTATAGCCCGAACAGGTAGTAAGCTGCGGTGATAAATAATAGTTTACTGTAAATATCTATGGAAGAGTGATGTCATACATAACGGTAATTAACATTAATTTAAATTTTTATGAATAGTTTTACCATGAAAATAGTTTGTCTTAGCTTGTTACTTCAATATGATTCAAGTACTTATCATTATTAATGTGTATCCTTTTATAATAATAATAATAATAATAATAATAATACTTAACACCACTTCTTACTACCCGTTCAGGTTTTACTCTTAAGTACTAATTACGATAATGGGTTAGGACTTGGTAAGTTTGAATATATAGGAAGTGAACCCGCATTTACGTAGAAGGAGGGTGGAAAACTAGTTAGGAAAAACCACCCCCTGTTCGCCCGAGTGAGATTCGAATCTCGATCTACCCACCCTCAGAAATCTATCTCAACACGTTACTAGCGCGTTAGCGAACTACGCCACCGAAGCGGGTGTGTATCCCTTTATTTCGAAATATATAAGCTTATAGATTAAATTATCAGTATAAAGAAGCACCTTATACCAGATTGTCTGTACTGCCTCAAGTAAAATAGTAAATAATAGTTCTAATCCTACTAATACCTATATAAAATTGAGTTGGTGTCTGTCTGTTTGTTATTCTTTCACGCAAACACCATAACTCCTACTGGGGTTAAATTTCGCATGGACATGACTTGGTCATCCGTCTAATATATAGGCTAATTAAATGTACGTACTCCATTTTATTTCAAGATTTCGGATACAAATTACTACTTTTTGGCCTTTTTCTCAGCTTTTACTCGTCTACGCAAAAAAACAACTCTACCAATTGTGATTAAATAGTATAGCATATTTATTGGACGTCCAATTAACATATAGACTATTTAAAATCTACATCCTTTATTTTATTTTAAGATGATGGCAACAAAACACTATGATTTTTGTCACTTTTCTCAGCTTCTACTTCTCGGATTTCCATTGGACACACTTTGAAAGGTTCCTAAATGTTTACGTAATAAACACATTCCGTGCTAAAACCGGGCAATTAGATGGGTAGTAATAATGATTTGAATAAGGTAGGTAATAATATTTGACAAACTGTCTTTCATAACGTTTTCTTTTTATATGCACCAGATATAGGAGAAGCAAACATAATTTTTATATTAATTTTGAACCTTTCAATTCGCTTGATGTAATCTGTAAGTAGTTTTTCAAGAGCTCATGCCCATTAAAATGGTATTTTCTTTTTACAATATTTATCTTCCTTTTGATGTTCGTTACCCTTTGTTATAGGCAACACAACGTGCACATGGTGCACGAGATGTTGCCTAAGCCCTAGGCGCTACAAACACTTCGATACCGTTTTGTAATAGAACAGGGAGCACCGCTTTCCGTTCGGGCTATACGTTTAAATATATACAATCACGCTCAAGGATTTATAGATAAGAAAGGTTGCATTTTGAGGAAGTGTGTCCACATTTGAGTGGAAGAGACTGGAAAACAGTTTAGGGAATACCACCCTTAGATAACCCGACCGAAATTCAAACTCCGTTTTCCTCGTCATTGGCGGTCTAGTCTATTGCGAGAGTGATTTTCTAGACCATTCGACTTCCTAAGTGGGCAAGGAGCTATTACATTGATAGTTTTAAGGTCTACGTTTCAGAAACTGAAATTTGCAGGGAGATGAGAACTTTTACATAACAAAGGACTGTTCCTCATTCTAAGAGATAGCTACGTGAAATATTTAAATAAGGGTGAATTATTTATACGTAATTAATTTTTTGTAGGATTAAATAATATAGCTTTAGGTTCAAATGATTTATTCTTTTAAATTATGTGTTCTGTTTCGAGGGTCTTTATAATTCATGGCACAGGATGTGCTCAGGTTTCGGGTAGAGGACACGGCCTTCAGATATGAAGATTAGTTGCAAATATTTTGAACAAACAGACGCGGACAGCAAATAGGGGTGGTCCTTCCTCTTGGGGGCTGGGCGTGGGCATGATTAGCTATCACCGCGGAAAAAATCCTATCAAACACACACAAGTTTGCCATATATGTCCCTGGGGTAAAATATTCCGGAGATAAAATAGTTCTCCATTCGGATCTCCGGGCGGGAACTACTCTGGGATAGTCATGGGATAGTAAAGGTAGGACATAGATTAGGGTTGGGACATGGAATACTAGGAACCTACATGGGCTAGGGGAACTACAGCCAATGATTGATGGAATAAATATGTTTGTATTAGATATTGTGGCTATACAAGAGGTTATATGGTCAGGAGAGAGTAGGGTAGAATCAAATGAATACGTTTTTTTATGGAGGAACAGACATACATAATTCAGGCACAGGCTTTCTAAACCACAGTTAAGGACATTAAAATTAAATAACGATTAGTATGTCAAATATAGGGGCAGTAGAGAGGTGGTACAATACGGTCATTATCACTATGCTTTATCCAACAGAAGATGAAGAAGAGCTAGTAAAGGATATTTTCATTGAGGGGCTTGAACACCTGTATGACCAGTTTTCAACCAATTACATAAAAATTGTAATAGGCGACTTTAATACAGAGATAGGAAAGGAAAAATTATTTAACCCCATAAATAAAATAGGATAAGAAAGCTTGCATTATGTCAGTAATGATAATGGCATAATATTGATAAACTTTTCCACATCTTATAACCTTATTGTGAACAGTACTTGCTTCAAGAATTAGTATATCCTTAAATAAATTTGGACCTCACCAGATGGGAATACACATTATCAAATAGGTCACTTTCTGATGGATTAAATACGTCTTACAAGCTTACTGGATATCAGGTCATACAGGGTTGCAGACAGCGATTAAACCTATTTGGTACAAGAAAAACTTAGGGCACGTCTTGCAGTAACAAAAATTGTCAGTCTGTTAAGCACGCTAGAAATATAAGATGTAGAGAAACTGATAAATGCAAAGTGTAAGAATACATAGTATATCAAATTGAAATTATAAATAGGTTTGTAGCTCTGGAGTTCTTAAAGTATAGGTAGGATAGCACTTATTCAGACAAACAATGGGAAATTGTTGGAAATAATATTAGAGATGCAGCGAAGAGTAGTGTAGGTTTCTGCAAAAAGAGTAGGAAGAATGACAATGAATGTTCAAATTAATAGAAGAGAGAAGGGATGCAAAATTACTTTGGATAGATTAAACACTTTTTGCAATGCAAAGACGAAGGCTAGTGCAGAGTGTCTAAAATGTAAAGTTAGCGAGATAGAATATAAAAGAATATTTAAGAATATAAGGGAATTATTAATCTTGGTATTAGCTGATATAGGGAAAGCTACCAGGCTAGGGCCAATTTAGTGAAAGGGGAGAATTGTAACACGATGGAAGGTACAGGCGAGGTTTCGAGTAGATGGAGCTAACGCGCTAGTCGTGTTGAGCTTGACTGCTGAGGGCGGGAAGATCGAGGTTCGAATCTCGGTCGGGTAAACTGGGGGTGGTTTTTCCTAAATGGTTTTCCACTCTCCCTCCACGCAAATACGGGTTCACTTCCTCTAATTCAACCGTCCCAATTCCTAATCCATTGGCGTAATTAGCACTTAAAGCGTATAACCCGAACAGGTAGTAAGACGCTGTGCTAAAAAAAAGAGTAGATGGAATAATCATTTTAGTAACATTTTGAATGTTCATAAAGGACCGGAATGGATGAGAGTTTATAAATCCATACTACCGAACCATTTATCCCAGACTCAAATATTAGTAAAGTCAAAGAAGTTAATAAGAAGTTAAAGAATAATAAAATTTCAGATGTAGATTCGTTTTCAGCGGAGTTAAATAAGAGAGGCAGTAAAATGTAGGTAATAGAAGTTCTTAAATTTCTATATTCCATAAAAAACCATACTGTATTGCCACAATAAATAGAGGAAGGTATAATAACACCCATTTTCTAAAAGTAAGATAAAACAGAGTGTAATAACTAATTAGGTATATACTACTGCTACCACATTCTACGAAGTCTTACCCAACTCAATGTTAATGAGATTGATGCCATATACAGAGGAATCAATTGGGAACCTTCTTTCTAGATGTCGGTGATATATATATACTAACAACGGATCAGATAATTACTACTCGTCGAATATTAGACAAATTTTGGGAATACAATATGACGGTACATCGATTATACAAAAATTTAAAAAAGCCTATGATCAAGTAAAAAGAAACAAATCACTGTATATGGCATTTTAGTTAAAGTTGGGACATCCAAAAAACTTGCCAAGCTAATTGAGGTATGTTTGTTTAACAGATAACGTGGCAGGGTGAGGGTTTTATGTAACTTATAAAATACTTTCTAAATATATTATAATAGGTTGAAACCAGGAGGAGAAAGATTTCATTATTTTTAAATCCAGAATTAGAGTATGCTATTAGGGTATTGCGAGAGGTAGGGAAGGGTTCACACTAAACGGTACAATGCAGATAGTAAGATATGCAGATGATTTAAATAGTCTCGGCAATAGTAAGGAAATTGTTGCTACAGTAGCCCCATGGCTTCTTTGGTGTGACTGAAAGCTCACAGCTGACTTCTAACAGTCAACATTTAGGTATATACCTACATTTTGACTGTCAAATGTGACAGCTGCTAAACACATGTTTTTGCAGATCATATGGTTCAGCATAGGGATACATAATTTGGTCTGGGAAATTTGCAAAGCCGTCAGCTGTGAGCTGTCATTCATCACCAAAGAAGTCATGGGGCTACTGTAGAAATACATACATTTTATTAGAGTCTAGTAAGGAAACAGGTTTAGAAGTGAATGCTGAAAAAAATTAAGCATATGATCATACAGGAAACAAAGATTGGAAACAATAATTTGGAGATTACTGCGAACAACATATCATCAGACAGGGTCAATAAGTTTTAATATTTAGAAACACTACTAACTAACACTAACGACGCTAGATTGGAAATTAGAAAAATAGTACAGTCGGGAAATGCTTGCTATTACTCGGTCAGTAAATTGTTGACATTTCGCCTAGTGTCAAGAAATGTAAAACTCAGAATATAGAAAACATAATTTTTACCTGCTGTTCTCTATGTGTGTGAAACGTGGCCTTTTAACTTACATGATGAAAATAATTTATGGGTGTCTGAAAACAAAGGGCTGGGTTCAAAAACAAAAAGGAATTTAACTACTAGGGAGGGGAGTAGGTTTCATATTTATGAGTTAAATACTCTGTACTCATCACAGGACATTGCTAGGATAATAATGTCTCGTAGATTACGGTGGGCAGGATGTGCAGAGTGAATGGGAGGTTCTAGAACCATGTTGACTGCAAATCCTATGGGAAGGTACCATTTGGAAGGCCTAGACGCAGATGGAAGAATAATATTAGAATGGAGCTGAAAGAGATAGGGTGTAATGAGGTGGACTGGATATAACTAGCTCAAGATAGGGATAGGGGGTGAGTTTCGAGTTCCTTATACCATAGCTTAAGTAAGTACGTTTATACGTTTAAACACAAGTCTTTATCTATGGGTTACGTGTGAAGAAGGTAATCGTAGTAAATATACCCGCAATAGCGTGGAAAAAAGGATGAGAAGGTCACAGTGAAAAATAACATGTGTAAAACCGTACCCTATTCCCCCGGCCTTGACTGCCTTATCATCAGCAATCCACATTGATGTGAACCCGGTCGGGTCTAGAGAATAGAGACAATATGGATAGGCTTAGATGAAACGCACCCACATTAGTACCTATGTAAAAAGGGTGAAAAAACTAAAATGATACATCAAATAACATGTGAGAAATCAATCCTCAATGTACCTGAACCATATTCGAAACTAGAACTTCCTGTCATCGGTAAGATATTATATTGCTAGCCTGGTGTCTTAGACGACGTGACCACCGAGGCAGTTAATGGTATTTTAAACGATGTCTCCGGAACAGTATGTTATTCCCTCCCTCCCACCCCTTTCCCAGTGGTGTAGTGGGCAACAAAGAGAGAGACACTGACATAGAGCCCAAGGCAAGAGAGAGAGAATGATTAACAGTATGAAGAGAGAGGCGAGAGTTTCCCGCTACATCGCGCCAGTTTGACACAGCGCAGTCTCGCGGGATGACGTTGTATGGTACCGCTCTTGTTGGGAAGTGGTAAAAACACCGGACTCTTCAGCGCACTAGGTCAACAACACGCCGCGGTCACACCGGTGGTACGTCTACAAACAAGCGTGGACAACCCATCTTGTTGCTCGTGAGAATCAAAACTAATATCTTCAGTTGAGTGTTTGTGTGAATCATCTCAAGTTTGTTAGTGTTATAACGAGGCTACTGTGACGTAAGACACTCAGTTTCTGACATAAATAAATGGCGAATTATTGGTCTAAGGGGGGGTTGAAGTGTGTGACTTGAGTGCTCCCACTAATGGGATATACATGTCGGAACGTGTTCACCCCCTGGTCATCCCGCTACGTCTGCAGTGTTACCACGAGGGTGAGGTGGTGATTTCCCACATGGAGTGCCCCACACGGCACAAGAAGGTCAGGCGACGTTCGAGGTGAGAGACTCTAGGGGTACAGTTTTATTAGTCACTAAGTGGGGCCCATACGCCACGTCTCACTTCCAAACCTGGAGACGCATGGGGCGAAGACGAGGAAAGTAGATTTGGATTAAAGTAAACCTGAATTTACGTGAAGGGATAGAGGGAAACTTCCATCCAATACTGTTTCCCGTCTGTGGCCTGAGTCAGTTTTTTATTTAAGCCACTACCGGATGGTTAGTCCTGTCGTAGCTACATATGGCTTATCACCTAACTTAAGACTAGGACAGACACAACATCCAGTCCCCATCCGTTAATTTATCAATGTGAAGGGTAAACCCATATTTACATCGAATATACATTTTCAGCCATGCCTGGAATTGAACCCGGTACCCTTAGCCCAGTAGGAAAACACACTACCGACTGAGCTAAGGTGTCAGACGGATAGCAGGAAACTATTCAGAGGGGGAAAAAACTTTGGTACACCCGATCAGGATTAGAACCCTGGTTTTCCCCTTTTACTGGACTAGAGGAGCCTGAAGTGTATTCCACGCACCCATCAAAGCGGGCGGTTTTTCAAATAAATATCCTTACAGTTTGGTTCATGGGAAAAAGAGTCAATCACATCAGCCAGCTCTAGTTTGTCACTAACAGGTGAGGTCAGGGGTTGGAACCGAGGTCGGTTATATATAACTACTTTCACTTAAATGTTTCACCACTCTTCCTACACGAAATTCTTCGTACATATCTTCTAAAATGCTATATTCCTCATTGACTATCCCATTTATTTGTATGAGAATAGCCCGAATGGGTGGCAAGATGCAGTTTACAAAAAACACACTTGTATTTGCAGTTCATGAGTGATATCGCAGCTGCCCAACACGCAACATCTTTCATAGAGCAGACGCGTTGTACTGTGGCTTTCCGTTACCTTGGTACCCGGCTGTTTGTCGTCTGAGACACGGAGTTAGCATGCAGTTTAACTATTTAATCACCATGTGGAGCTAATTAGTCGTCTTAAATGCTACTTCTGGGGAAAGTACCGACGACAAATAGTGGTTTCCATAATTTTTAAGTAACTGTAATTGTACAGTTGGAGCGTTACAGGAAACAAAACTTTTAGAATATTCGACAAATAAATATAAAGTGGCTCATATCGACAAATCATCACACTATTTATCTAACGTCTGTAGAAATTGACACATAATTTAAAAAAGTATAAGAATATATGTATTAACGTTTGAATTGTAAAATACGATTCTTCCCAGTGCAATATCTTTGTATATGGCTTTCACAAGGGATTATATTAATGAACTCGAGTAAAAATCTTTTAGAGGGTATTTGGAGTTAAACAAGAAGGAATGTCACCAAGAGTTTGAGAGTTCACTATTATTTGTAGAAGCTATTGATGATAAGACTTCGTTCATTTTCAAGATAATTAGGGTGTTCTTAAGGTGGGGATGTAGGGTCAGTGAGAAAATATAAGTGTTTCTGCAGTTTTATAGCAAAGCTTTTTTTTTTTTTTTTTGCAAAATAAATAGAACATTGCTCCAGAAGAAACATAGAATTTAATTTTTCTCGCATGGTGACCTCACCAGTTATTTAATATCTTTCAAGGGTGTCCTGGAATTTAATGATGACTTTTTCTCTTAATTTAAAAAGTTTTTTTATCTAATGCCGAAATGTTCATGAGAGACATTCAACAGATGTTGATCTTGCTATGTGTAGAAAATTAAACTATAATTATGTTTCTACGGAAGCAATTTTTTTTATTTTGTTCAAAAATATGTTTTTCTATGCAAACTGCAAAAATACTGCCTGTAAAATCGCGTTTCTTACATCCCCATCTTAAAGGCCGTGGTTCAAACCTCTGCCAATTTGAAAGGTTAGTTTTTCTGTAGTGCAAGAAATTCACAGTCCTCACATTTCGATGCTCAGTTATCTGCAAAAACAATATTTCCATCAATTTAAACAGATTACACTTGGATTGTTTGAATTTATTTTTTAGGATTTAACATACATTGCCAACACCGATTTATGTAAACACACAATTTACATACTAACTTACCAAAGGATACGTTTATGCTGCATCCTCGCAGCCAAATCACCGCTGAGCTGTGCGCATGGGTGTCCGGCGATTGTGAAACAAAACCAGTAATCTTTATTGGTGCGTTTATCCCTGCGACAGAGCTGCCCGCTGCTGTCCTCACCATAGGGGTGATGGCAAAGTAGTTTGTTTTCCAAACCTCGATCATCGCCAAGCAACCCGAAACTTTCGCTGTGATTGGTTCCTTCAATGTCATTCTCTTAGCTCACTGCGAACCTCACTGCTAATTTTTCTTTGTTCTATTCACAAGTAATTATTTGGTGTTCACAAGACAGTTATTTTCTGGCGTTTTCCGTGATTGGAGAGGTCGTTTTTTTATTCAAAGTGCGCACTCCATATCTTCTCTTATTTATTTTTGGTCAAAAATTAGTCATTGCCACTGTCATAAGATGACAGACAGAGACAGCATTGATTCTTAACATGAAACATGTTCCAATATTATGAAACACCAAAGATTGGACTCAAAGATAACCTCTCATGCCAGCATCTTACAGCAATGTGAACAGCTGCAGGGTGAATGCTCTATGGCGAGCATCAAATTCGCTAGTGAGTGGCGAGAGGCCTGGTGAGTAGCAAGGGGCCTGCAGAGTGGCGAGGGGCCTGGTGAGTAGCGAGGGGCCTGACGAGTGGCAAGGGGTCTGACGAGTGGCGAGGGTCTGGCGAGAAACGAGGGGCCTGACGAGTAGCGAGGGGCCTGGCCAGTAGCGAGGGGCCTGTTGAGTGGCGAGGGGCCTGATGAGTGGTGGGGGTCTGACGAGTAGCGAGGGGCCTGGTTAGTGGTGAGGAGCCTGACGAGTGGCGAGGGTCTGACGAGTAGAGAGGGGCCTGATGAGTAGCGAGGGGCCTGGAAAGTAGCGAGGGGCCTGGCGAGTAGCGAGGGGCATGCTGAGTGGCGAGGGGCTTGACGAGTGGCGAGGGGCTTGACGAG